>WOVY01002014.1:147500-328269 GCA_013436015.1 Rhipicephalus annulatus
GAGTGGATCAGCCGTTCGTCCGGCAAGGTGCAACTGTGAGGATTAACGGTTACCCGGTAAAGTGTAATTGTGGAGATTAACAGTTGTTGCTATATAAGGTGCAAATGTGAGGACTAAATGGTAGTCCTTTGTAGTGTACTGTGGGACTAACAGTTACTCACCAAAGTCTAAATGTGAGAACTGAATGATAGTCCCTTGAGGGGACTAAGTGTTAGACCCGTTGCCGTTAGTCCTTAAAGAAATTATTGGTTGTGGCAGCCCCATTAGTCTCCAGAAATACGAACCACACACCCTTTTAACACCCTTTTGCCTTAGAGTGTAAAAGGCTTTATTTGTTACAAAATATATAAACGCATTAGAGTTAGCATATACAGAAGGAGATCCCATAGCACAATGCTGAAAGGGGACCTCCTGTCAGAAGTAAACATGTTGATAAGTACAACAAAATGGCAACTAGAAGCGGCAAGTATTTTAGTAGAAATAAAAACAACGCATACATGCAATATAAACACTAGTTAAGATTGAAACAAACCAACGTTCAGTAATTGACATGGCTATGAAAAAAACTCACACACAAAAAATGGAAGTAGAATCTTGAACAAAAGTGACTTTAATTAATCATACATAGCTAGACAACTGCAATCTACATGCGCAATTAATATAAAAATAACTCTTACGGTAATAGCACTAGATGTAAAAGAACACCCATATAAAAATAGAGATTATTTATGATTCCGAAATGAGGTGGTTATGTTCCTTTTTAAAAGTGCTGAATGGCAGTTGTTTAATGCGTAGTGATATTGAGTTCCAAAATTGCATAGGCCCAAATATAGCAGTATGCTTACAGTAGTTAGCGCGTGTATGTGGAAGTAGAAGTTGTTGTTTGAGGATAACCTCGTGAGATTATTGTTTACCAATTAAAATTTCTGTAAGACATTGGGTGTTATAGAACCCTTCAGACACTTGAATACAAGAATACCCAGTTAGCATTTGAATAAATTAGACGCTATTAGTACACTAAGTTGCTGAAAAAGTGTCGACACGCTGGTGATAGGTGTACTGACTGTTAGAATGCAAATTGCCTGGTTTTGAAGACATTGAAGTGGGAGAAGATTACGTGATGCATTACGTAATACGACTGTAGATGAAGGCTTAGTATAGTTAAACAAAGTCTGCTAGTTGAAGAAAGGTCATGCTTTAAATAATGTTGTGATACCATGAGCTATCATCTGTCTTATAAGTAAATTGTGATGATGGTACTTTTGATGAGTATCTATCAATACTACGAAGAATGGGAACTTAGTGGTACTGAGATGACTGTGGCCATCGATAGTTACAGCGTGTGTAGGTGAAAAAGCGTGATGACTAGAATGGAAAACAATGAATTGTGCTTTATTGGTGTTAGCTGTTAAACCATTAGCTGTGCACCAGTTCTCAGTGCTATAGAGATCCGGGGACAGTTTATTAGTTGGCGCTTTGATAAACTTGTCTTTAGTAAGTATAATTGCGTCATCTGCATACAAGAAAAGATGCTGTAAATTTTGCTGTATGATGAAAGAATGACAATAGGTTGGTAGCTACCAATGGACGTTCTATCGCTTTTTTTTAAAGATTGGAATCAACTTAGCCTTTTTAAGCTGTGATGAGAAGACGCTTGTTTGAAACAAAAGGTTAATGATATAGGCTAATGAAGCCGAGATCACGTGACAAATGCATTTCAGGTGAATAGGCTGAATGTTATCGAGACCAGCACTTGTTTTCATCTGAATAATTATTTTCTCCACTTCATCCAGGCCTGTTGTTTTCATCTGATTAATCATTTCCTCCACTTCATCTAGGCCTGTTGGAAAAAGGTAAATTGAATGAAGACATCCCCTGATTGTTGTATTGTAAGCATGAGGCCAGAGGGAAGTGTTAGCACAGAAGTACTGGTTGAAGGCGTTCGCAATGTCGACTGCGTTTCCAAGCACACTCTCCCATGACTGTGATTCAGTTATAGCTAGCTCGCTTAGTGATCTGTTTAAAAATGAATGAATTGCTTTCCATTGATCCTTGCTGCGATTGTCAGCATTATGTATTCTGTTCATATAATAAATTCTTTTAGCTTCTTCAAGGTGTTTGTTAAGAAGATTGCAGTAGTTTATATATCGCGATCGCAGGGTGCAGCATTGAAAGGCCATTTCTTCAATCGTTTGTATAAATTGTCTTTTCTACGCAATCTTTTCATTATGCCAGCTGTGAGCCATGGGCAGTGTGGGGCCGTAATGTTCTTCCGGCATTTGACATACCTGGTAGAATCGTCTAAGCACTTTTTGATGGCAGATGAAAATGAGATAAAAGAAGCTTCAGGATAACTCAGCAGTTCCAAAGAACACCGTTCTTTGGCTTCAACACGTTTACTGATAGTTTTTTCAAGTCTGTGCTTTGAAATGAGCTTAGGTTATTTTGTATGGCACATTAAAATCGGCAGAAAACAGGGTAGTGGTCAGTTAAGCTGGCTTCAAGTACGCCGCAATCGTTTGATGGGATAAAATTTGTTAAAATGTGATCGATTAGAGAACTGGACGCACTAAGTACACATCTAGTAGCAACCGAGTTTGGAGATTTATAATAATATTCTAGAGAGCACGCCGTCTAATCAGCGTACGCTAAGCAGCTAACGTCAAGAAGATTGATGTTTATGTCACCTAGGATGACGACATTCTTATTTTCAAGTGATCACTAGTTGAGAATGGATAAAAATGGTCAACAGAAATCAGGAACAGAAGAAGATGGTAAACAATGTATGCACCTTATGATTGTTTTTTTGCCTCTTGATGGCAAAGATGGGTGAGCAATTTTAATTCACCTAGACTCCGGAATCTCCACAGAAAGGCTGAGATCATATTTTCTTTGTTATGAGATTGATCCACATACTGCACCACCAAAACTACGAGACGTTCGATGACAATACTCTGGAACGTATTATGGGACGCGGAACAAATTTTTGTTAATAGGAGATAGCCATGTTTCAGTGAGACAAATTAAGGGAAAGTTCAAGTTATACGATAACAAAAATGTATGTATGCAATCAAAATTTTGAAAGACTGCGAGCAAAAACGTGAACAGGCAAACATCGATCGCAGCAAAACTGCTGGAGCTGATTCGTGGTGAAATACATTGTGAAGAACAGGTAACTGTTGAAAAACCAAGCTAGAAAAAAGGCTTAGCTGGTCGGCTGGAAAACAGACAGGTCTTCTTCAGAAGAAATGTGGAAAATGCGGCTTACGCTCGACTTTCTAGCTTTAGTTTGGTAATTGTCAGTCCAGAGATACTGCCATTGTTTTTATTTCTGCAGGGACAGAGCCTTCGCGAAAAGCCTTTTGTTTTTAGGGGTTAGGTTGTCATTTACAAAAGCAGCATTTGACTGAGAGCCAGAAAAGCCAAAGTCACGGGACGTAAGTAAAGCCTTCCTCGCTGTGGTTATGAGTTCTTGCTTTTTTGCCCGAGCCGAGTGCAAAATCCCACGACAATATTTTTGGTAGACCCAGGCTTTGTGGGCACACGGTAAACAATGTCGAAATCGGCGTCAGCGATCACGCCGTCAACTTTCGAGGGAATGGTTCTAATGAAGGTGGAAAAATCCTCACCCTTCGACTAAGGGACACCCTTGAATTCTACGTTATTTGCCTTGAATACTGCTACAATAAGGAAACTTTCTTGCTCAAAACGTCATTCTTACTCATCAGATTCTTGTTGGCTGAAACAAGAACTGAATTTTTTTTATTTGATCGCCTCAATCACTAAATTCAGCATGGTGACACCAGAAAAAAGCAGGAGCTAAGTTGAACCTGCACAAAGGCAGAAACAGTCGGGCTGCAAATTTACAAGCTTTCTGTTGTAAGAGTGGAACCTTGGCCAAGCTTGGCAAGATTCCAAAGATAACCTGCAAGTAGGGTGATTACCCTAGGGTCGCAACCCTACCGAATGTAATTTTGTACTTTTCATCACATGGCAGAAAATTCAGGAGAGGCACAAGCCTCGTTTACTATCCGCGGGCAACGCTGCTGGGCCAGTGCAGCAACTACGGTATCTGTGGCAATATAAAAAAGTAGAAAGCATGTTGCTTAAAAATTGTACGCGTCGCAGCAAACAAACATGATTTGCTACGCTGCACCACACGTTTCAGATATCTTTGAACGGAAGCTGTCATAGATGCAGTCATATTTTGAAAATTACCAGAAAGAAATATCACAGTATTCAGAAATAAGGAAATAAATAGGGTACAAAGACTGATGTCAGAAATGTAAAAATGAACTTGACTGCCATTCCACGTTTTTCTGGACTGTTTCCGAACACATATACAAACACGGAATGTGCAAGTTGCTGGGTATAGATGGATGGATGTGATGAGTGTCCCCTTTATAACGGGGTGGTAACATGTGTGTCATCACGCTCAAAAAAATTGGAAACTTTTTTATGTTGGTCTAAGGTCTTTTCTACATTGAATAAATCAATCTTATTATAAAATTATGTTCCACCTCTGCCTCTTCGGGCACAGTACTCACATTTTCCCATTATTTTCGTTTTTATTTCTACCTTTCTGCCAAAAATATTCTAACCGTCTCTTACTTGCTTTTATGGTGGACATGTTCAGTTTTTATGTTTGTCCAGAAAACCCAAACCCTTATACAGGCTTGTATCCACACATATACCTGGGTGCATATCACCGCGCATTCATTCAGAACATGTTCCAACATTTCCTTAGGGCGCCCACTGCATGTACATCGTTCTTCCTCCTTATTGAATCTGGCTTTCGGACAACGTGTTCCAAGGCAACATGAACTCGCTTCGAACAGTAAAAAGCTTCTCCTTGAATTATCATCAAACATTTCTCGCCTTATTTTGTTTTCGCCGTTTCAGTAGTTGCTTAGATCCGGCTCATTTTCCATAGCATTCATACAATACATTTTCTCCGCCTCCTGGACTTCTCGCTTAATGCTCCTTGTTGCTATATCGCACACATAGCAAGCTGTATATATACTGATGAGCCTCCTAGTTCTTTTTCTCCACTTTATGTCAACGCTCTTCTTATACACATACTTGAACTCTTTCCTGGCCATTCTTCTGTCTTTCATTTTCGTAAGCCTCTATTCAAATCTCATTCTACTATGAGCTTCATTTAGTTCAAAGCCTTCCCAGCTCATATTCAAACTTGCAGCTTCATTCGTCGTCTTCTATTGAGCGGCCAACGCGAGACGTCTCTCAGACCTTGGATTTACATCCATTCCTGATTGCACCTCTGACTTCATGCACACCAATGAGTTTCCGAATGTGAGCCCTGGAACCATTACGTCTTTCCAACGACCTCGAAACACTTCGTACCTATTATACCCCGATAACGCTCTGTGCTTGATTATTGCAGCATTCTCTTTTCCCTTTGCTGCCAATGTTTTTTCATATACCTCCGTATATATATCTCCCTCATTTATTCCTACTACGAGGTACTTGTACTCGCTTACCATCCGTATTTCGTGGCCCTGTATTGAGACCACCTGGTCTTTGTGATAATTGAATACCATCAATGTACGATTTCTTGCTCTAAATTCTTGTCCTAGAGACTCGCGTTCTCTTCTGCATATATCAGCCAGCCACTGCATGTGGTCGTGGCTGTCGGCAAATAGGAGAATATTGTCTCTAATAAATAGACCTGGAAGCTTCTCCTCAACCACGTCGCCAGCCTGTTTGCGTGACAGATCAAATCCGAGTTCGCTACTTTCTAGCACTTTTTACATAATGACCTTGTGCAGCATAATTAACAGCGGGTACAAAGGACATCCCTGTTTCAGCCCCTCTTTAATCTCAACACTGTAATTGCCTTTTATTCTTACCCGATCTATGCAAACTGTGTCTTCCCGGTATATTTCTCTCAAAAGCTGTGTAAAGTATTCACCTATGTCCACTTCCTTTAATATATGTACTACAAAACTTTCTGATTGACATTGTCATACGCACCAGTGATGTACAAATAAGCTACGTATAAGGGCCTGTCTGATATCATCATCATCATCATCATCATCATCAGCCTGACTACGTCCACTGCAGGACAAAGGCCTCTCCCATGTTCCGCCAGTTAACCCGGTCCTGTGCTTGCTGCTGCCAATTTATACCCGCAAACTTCTTAACCTCATCTGCCCACCTAACCTTCTGTCTCCCCCTAACCCGCTTCCCTTCTCTGGGAATCCAGTCAGTTACCCTTAATGACCAGCGGTTATCCTGTCTACGCGCTAAATGCCCTGCCCATGTCCATTTCTTCTTCTTGATTTCAGCTATGATATCCTTAACCCCCGTTTGTTCCCTAATCCAATCTGCTCTCTTCTTGTCTCTTAAGGTTACACCTACCATTTTTCTTTCCATTGCTCGCTGCGTCGTCCTGTCTGATATGCGAAGCATTTATTAGTCAACTTCAGCGAATTTCAGCGTATCTCTATCTATCTATCTATCTATCTATCTATCTATCTATCTATCTATCTATCTATCTATCTATCTATCCGCCTAGGGCTTCTAGCTCTTCTGGTCGTTTCGTTGATGGGATCTATACCAAAACTGCTGTGGCATAACATGACTATGATGAGCCTAAATAGGTGACTAGTCATAACATGAAAATCATGACTGTATGTCATGACTGTCACGACTTACGTGACACGGTCTTGCTGCTCCTGTGATAGTATCGCTCACACGGCATATGGCAAAACTGCTATGGTAAGACATGCTTGCATAGCGAGCAGAAGTGACAGGCCCTGACATGAAAATCATGTCATGCGTCATGTAGTTTATGACTACACGTCATCCTCATTGTGCACTCGCCATCGTTTCACTAACTTCACATATACCAAATTCGCCTCGCTGTGGTGGTCTAGTGGCTGAAGTATTCGGCTGCTCATTCGTAGGTCGCGGGTTCGAATCCCTGCTATGGCGGCTGCAATTCCGATACAGGCGAAAATGTTGTAAGCCCGTGTGCTCAGATTTGGGCGCACGTTAAAGAACTCCAGGTGGTCTGCATTTCTGGAGCCCTCTACTACAGCGTCTCTCATAATCATATGGATGTTTTAAGACGTTAAACCCCACATATCAATCAAATAAAATCAATACAAAATTTCGTATTGCGTGATGTGAATGGATAATGAATGTGTATTGCTGGCGCAAGCATAATATTCATGACATGCGCGCCACATAAAACATGACTACATTCTACACTCATAGCACTCTCGCGTCTGTTTTGCTAGCTTTACATAAACCCAATTTGGTATTACGCGACGTCAATAGATGAAGAAGATAAATGACACGTCCAAACATGGTAATCATGAAATGCGTGTCACGTAAAAGGTGACTACTTCCTAAGCTCATAGCGTGCTCGTGGTCATTTCGCTGGCTCCACATAGGCCGAATTTGTTTTTGCGTGACGTGATGACAACGAGCACAATTGGCCTGCGAAAACATGATAATCATGACATCAAAATCATGTATGGTATTCTGCGTACGCCTTGTAACGTTTGGGGGATTTTAATGTGACAATTCAACCTTCCTCATACAGCATCTGCATATAATCTATTTCTGCTGTACGTGAGATCTGCCATTTTTTTCTATTTTAGGTGTTTCTACACACTGAGTAAGAAAAAACAAGTTATCGTTTAACAGCTTGTCAATTTCGAATTCATTCTGAAGTTCTCTCAAAATATCATTTTGCTCTACCCCCGTTTTTGTTTTTGATTTCACTGCCTGCGTTGGCAACCTGTATAGCACAGCTGTAGTGATTAGGGGTCTAGACGAGTGAATGTGAACCTTTTCACCCTTGACTTGATAGATTAAGTGCATTCAACTTTTCCGCCAAGTGCGTGGTATTTTGTTCTCCTACAAATGCTTCTTTACGAGTCGCAGTGCTTCATTAGTTCTGTTTCTTATTGTGTTTATAAGGCGGATAGGAACCTCATCTAAGCCTAGAGTAGTGCGGTTTCCTAATGAAATTCTCAAGTTCTACCTCTTCCTCAGTTGCACTCTTTTTCATACTTTCAGTCACTGGAGAAGTTCCCTGGGTGACCTTTTGAAACGAATATGCTATTACCCTTCGTATATAACCTAGTGCTTCGCACCTTTCCAATTTATTTCTTCTTCTCTCTACCGTATGTTGCATTGTCACGAAGTTTCTATGTGGCGCTTTTAGGTGGCTCCAAAATATTCCAGGTGCGGCCTTCTTGTTTTCGCGAATCTCTGTTATTCAGCGTTCACTTTGACCTGTAAATTTCGCCTTGATCAATTTCGACACAGTGGTTACTTTTGTTGAAATATAATTTTCATACCTGGTTGACTTCATCCTGTGGGCGTTTCTTTCGTTTTGTGAGTCTGTGCTCCCGTGATGCCTCACGTTTCTTCTTGATCGCTTTCCGAATTTCTGTCTTCTACCAACGTTTAAGCTTTCTCTTTCTTTACGAACAAATTGTTTTCTTTTCTATTTCCATTTCTCTCGTCATTACATTCAACAGCTCACTAAAGTTCCCAGTGTTTTCCTGTTAGTTTTCCTACTTTGTCCTTCACTCTTGCGGCTATACTTCATATTTGTGTGTCATTTAAATGTGAGCTTCCAAACTTTGACTCTATGTTCTTTTTTTCAGTTTTATATCGCACTTCTAGCTTTACGCGTTTATAATCAATACGCAAGCTTCTAATGTCTTCCTGGTCTATTCTCACCTCTCTAAGTTTACCATACATTGCGTCTCTCATAAAGCAATAATCAATGCTAGATTGTCTGTGAAGACTCCCCACATAATCTGCTACTCTCACTTAGAACCTGCAATAACTATTTCAAGACCATTTCCCAGGCAGCCCACCTGCGTTGGACCAATCTTGGACCCGTTTCGGCTAACGTCGGCCGCAATATTGGCCTAAGGTTGGCATCTCGGCCAAGTACAACTTCCTCCGATGTAGGACCGATGTTCAAGCCAACCTGGGCCCGACGTTCTGCCGTTGCATTTGCCGGTATCCAGCCGACACCGGCCCACTCTACACATACCAATTAAAGCCCGTCATTTCACCGACGTAGTGTCCAACATACATTCAGCTTATGACTTTTCTCGGGCCACGTCATTGCCAATGAAATGCCATAATTAAGCTAACATTTCCTTTACGACGAATATTGGCTACCATTGGCTTGCCAATATTCTACTGTTATTAGTATGAGCTTTTTACTACTGGCACTCCTTAGCCAGTAGACTTTACATGACGCCCCCAGAACTTGCACTAGCAGCTTATAGCAGCCCCGTACGAGCTTCACGGTGTAGTATACTTCAAGGCGACTGACTACTGGATGACTAGTGTAGAAACAGTACACGGTTCCACCATATTGTCCATTGTTGCCTTTTTTCTTGCATTGTCTATTACTCTCCCCACATGTAGAGCATAAGACTGCACAAGTCTAGTTACTGTCTGGTTTTCTCCACACAATCCTCCGGTTTTGCGAGAAATTGTAACATAGGCTGTTTAATCAAGTGTTAGCTAAAAACAATAACTAAAATAACTGCTTGGTGCAAATATTCCGCACACAAGCAATATATAAATAAGAATACCAGAACACAATTTTTGTAACTATATTTCTAAATATACCAAGTCAAACCATTTATTTTTCAGTTCAGCTTTTCAAGTTACTGCTGTTCAGTAATGCAGCCCAAACTAGGAGGCGAGTTCAGCAAGGCTCTAAGGGCATAGGGCTGGCCAGGGCACCAGAGGTGGGGCATTTATTTAGAGGCTGCAGCAGGAGATGAGGCAATGACGGTGGGCTGCCCAGGGTCCTGCAAGCAACGATTGGGCAAGAAACCAACCATCAAAGGCTGTCGCAGCGATCGGGCGGCAAATCTATGAACACATCTGTGAAGTGCCTTTCCTAACGTCCATCGAGGCCAACAAACATCAACAGCCACATTTTGATAAAACGCTGAGCTTTTTCAAACACTTGCACACGTGAAAAGAATTAAACACCTCAAAATTATTTCTACCCAGTTGAAATTCCCAACAAGGTTTGCTTGTTGGACTTTGAAGGTCCTACAAAATATCTGTTGGGTTACTTCAAAAGGCCAAGATAATCTTGTGTGCCCCACAAGACTTTTGTGAGCCTGCTTATAACGCCAACAAACGTTTTCAATTTCCCACAAGGCTCTTTGAGAGTCCACCCATAAAGGTTATGAATGCCCAACAAAACTCTTTGAGGGTGCGCCTCTAAGCCAACAAAGCCACAGAACATTTTGTGGGTCTGCCAATAGGTGCCTTGAATGCCCCACAAAAATTTATGAGGGTGTGCCTCTAAGCCAACAAAGCCACAAAACTCTTTGTTGGCCCGCTCTGAGCAAGCCAAAAAATTTCTTCGGAGCCCCAACCACAGACACTTAGCTTGAAAAATATACTATGCAACTAGAAAATTATTAACAAATGCGCCACGGTGACTAGCTGCCTCTCTCCTCCCATACCCAAGGAACTCAAGGCGCAAATCCCCATAAGACATGGCTTTTATTGCGCCATCAGAAAGATGGATCGTCACCGTCAGCTTCGGGCAGTGCCTGGCCCATGAATCGTGATGCCGTGAGCAGTATATATCCACCTTTTTTCAAACGAGGGAGTGGCCTGCATGAGGATCGGTATAAGACCCGGCTCTCCTGCATTGTTGTTCAACAAATTTCTAGGTAGCGAAGCTTGTAGGCCCGCACCCCGCCAACGCTGCCGATGTTTAATATCCGCCTGCATCACCACGCTCCCTCCAGCGTTTCCAGGTCAGTTTCGCAGCTCGCTCGCTTGCTCTGAGAAGTAATGCGAAGGCCGGTGAAAGAACTTGCGACACTGCTGTTTCATCTCCCAACGTACGCATTCGTAAATCATGCACGTAGTACGGTGAAAGCTAGCACAAAAAAAAGGGTTGCGTCGAGGGCTCGCTTTAGCAAGTGCGCCTTTGCGACAAGCTTCGGATTGAGAGCAAGGGTGTGCTGCCGGCCATGTCCGATCACACGAGCACAAGTCATGAAAAATGAAACAGCATGCGCCGTAAGTGTAAACGTTTAGTGGACTACAATATTCATGCTTCAGCCGCGTGTGTCGCGATCGAATGAAGCTGTATAAATATACTGGTTCCAAAAAAGGTACCCCATGTTCTACAGCCTCATGAAAGCCAGTAACATCATCACGCGTATAGTCGTCTCGTTTCTGAGAATCTTTGCTCGTCGGCTGTTTTCGTACACGGAACAACTGCTCGTTGTTATCTATCGATTTATCCATACGCGCGCCCCATGTCCCGCAATGTGATTCATGTGCATGCAGGCCTGTGTTTGTCCCCTGTATAGCTGAGTAATTTTTCGCACGTCAAAAATGTTTGGGCAGACGGCGTGGCACTTTTCTGTTATAGCGTACGCAAAGCTTTGCGGTTGCATTGCGCATGCCTCGTACGCTAACCTATTGGGGGCTCCTAGCTGCCAAGTGACAAACGCTAATGTGAGGCCCGCAAGTTCTGCGTACGGCATTTTAATTCTGTAGGCGGCAAACTAAACCAAGACCCGCGTATGGAATTGTGTCGTCACACGCAGTATACATCGCGTACGCGCAATGTCCGAAATCGCTAAGTAATTGATAACTGTACAACCTTTCGGAAGGGTATAAAAAAGCACAATGGGGTGCAAATTTGCAGATAGCTGCATTTCGCGTGCGTTGAGAATAATGTGTTCAAAAGCGTTAACACCGAAATCAGCTGCTGATTTCGGTGTTAACATTTTGTACCTGTGTACCTGTGTTGAACCTCTGATCACAGAGCTTCAACACAGGTACACAGGTACAAAAGGTTAACACCAAAATCACAGAGCTTCAACACAGGTACACCTGTGTTGAAGCTCTGTGATCTGGAGAATCTCAAACACAAGCACGTCGCTTGTGTTTATGATTCCCTTGATCACAGAGCTTCAACATTCACTCACGAAACTGACCATCAAACTCTTTCCGTGTAGTGAAATTTTTTTAGCCACACAGATCCGTATGCATTCGGTGACACGACTCAGTATATACTGCACTCCACAGAATATTCTACTACTAGATGAACTGTACACTTTATTACCAGAGCCATTAGATAACAAATGTGTAGGTCTGCACTAAAAGCAACACTGGCACACTGAGCTCGTGTACAAATCGATGTTGCAAGCAGTGGCTTTAATTCCCACGGTACGGCTGTGAGGTCACCATTGAGTTAAAATAAACGCAACCACAAAATTCTTGACGACAGGGTGCAATATTGGACTCTAACGTGCGCTTATACTCCAACAATGTGCTTCACTAAGATTTTGTTCGGCATTCACCTGGCCCCCAAAATAATTCATGCCTTCGTGTTTTGTTTTTGTGAGCTACATGCCAACCGTGCAACACATATCTATTACCTGCACTACAAGACAGCCCCGCCGCGGTGGTCTAGTGGCTAAGGTACTCGGCTGCAGACCTGCAGGTCGCGGGATCGAATCCCAGCTGCGGCGGCTGCATTTCCGATGGAGGCGGAAATGTTGTAGGCCCGTGTGCTCAGATTTGGGCGCAGGTTAAAGAACCCCAGGTGGTCAAAATTTCCGGAGCCCTCCACTACGGCGTCCATCATAATCATATGGTAGTTTTGGGACGTTAAACCCCACATATCAATCATCAATGCACTACAAGACAAAACACTTCAAAATAATATCGTAGTGAACAAATCAATTGGGCAGGATAGTTCAGCTTCTCCATATTTTTGTGCTGGAAACATGTTACATGTAGCAAATGTGATTTGAAGGAGCAGTCAATTGCTTGAGGAGAGATTGAAGAAACGATGCACAGAGCCTGATTTCGGCTCATTGCACTACCTGTCATTGTGGCTGTGTTTAGCTATATACTGAACTGTTTAGAGACAATGAAGAACCTGTTATAAGAACATTTTCAGACATAAAGATTACACAGGTGTACCGTGTGAACTGCTGATGTGAAGAATGGCACCTTCATAATCATCCTGTGATATATTCCTGGTGTCTGTTATGATTTTACCTAATTAAAATAAATTAGCAGTGTGTGTAGTCTCTTCTGCCAGTGTTTTACATTCCCTGTAGTGTATCACCTACCATGAGTGCACAATACGTACTTCTTGGTATAAAGATAATTCATGGTTTTTTTTACACCAAATCTTAAGAATTGCTGCACATACTACATTATTTGTAGACCAGTTAATTTATGTGATTTAAGTTTTCGCAGTGAATGTAAGCATGTCGGGCACTGGTATAGACACATCTAACATTTCACAACCATTTATATAGTGCTCTTGCAGAACATTTGCTTGGACAGAATTTCCCATAAAGTGCAATAAATGTGGTCTCAAGTACCAGCACGGCTGAGAAAGAGTCAAAGAAAGTAGTTGACATAGAAAGAGGAAAGCGACTGCTTTCTTAATTGTGCTATTTTTTACACAGCTAGTGAACACTTACATTGGCCAGAAGTAGCAGCTTATTCAACTACACCAACGTGTGCTTCTGTTTCAGCTGTTATATCTGTTGTGACTTCAGAAAAATATATGCCAAATAACCATTGTATAGCGCGGTGCGAGCCGTCTAAATGAACAGTAGGAGAAGTGAAATATACGTCTCACAAATTCAGCCAAATTGCGGCCTCGGCCTATCACTTAGCTCTGCCTAAAACTTATTTTAATTCCACATCAAGGGCAAATAGCTTACAATAGTTTTCACAATAAAGCATAGCAGCATTGTTTCAGCAATCATTATTTTAATGAAAGAAATGCTAGCATTACGAGTGTGGCTAGCTTTCAAAATGGATCGCAGTGTGCAGTGCCAACTATTGGCATGCATTTTAAAATAGCGTTAACAATAAGTGGCCAACCATTGTCTCACCAGTCATCCACTAAAAAAAGTGCACTGAATCAACACTAAAGCAGTGTGACAATGGTTCACAAAATAGTTGTGTGCTACATTTAAGTAACTTGTGTTCTGCACACAAGGATTTCTACAATGTTTCTCAGATGAGTTAGAAGGCATTAGTACTAAGCTACAATACTTGCCTTAACTAGGTAAGCGAAACAGAAACAATGAAATGAAGTAGTTGAATGGACACTAAAGAAAAAAAATACTTATAAGTAAAGTGAAAATTATGTAATCTAGAAAATGCCAGTTTTCCTGCGAGACGCTTTGCAAGTGAGAAAACATATGAAAAGAAAATGCAGGTGGAAAAGACACCTTGAGATATCTGCACCAAGAACTGTTTTCTTGATGGCATCTACTAGGTTTTATGAACTTCCTAATCGTTTAAAATCAAGTAAATTTAATCTGGCCACAGGCCTAACATACGAAGTTTCAGAGAACTTCATCGAGCCACCATCATATAAATTGAAAAAAATGCATTCTGAAGTTGGCAATATCACAAGCAAAGATTCGAGTGGAATCTCCAAATTTAATTGAACCTTGATTTCATCCTCTTATAATTAACTCGTGATGGAGAAACTTACGAAAGTAGTTCTCAGAGTACATTTATCATTATAAATAAAGTCGTTCAGCCTATATTGCGTCCTCTTAAAAAGTAAAGCAACTACCTTTTTAACATAGTGCTAATTTTACGCAGCGGCTGAACACAGTTGGCTTGAAATTAGCAGCTAGGTCGACTGCACCACCATCACCTTTTGTTTCAGTTAAAGGCTTCCTTTTGAGTTTTTCTTGTATCTGGTCTTCTAAAGATATAGATTCTTATACACTGACACACTTTGTAAAGTAATCTATATTCTAAACCTACTACAATTGCATTCACATCGTTCTTATTGCACACCTGCTGTCAGATATATAGAAAAGTGCAAATATTTTTATTCCAGTATTACTGAGTATCTACACTTGGGTAAAATATAACATATTCAAGTTATGTAGACAAAACAACAAGAAGGCAAATATAACATATTCAAGTAGTTTAGACAAAACAAAATAAGGCAACCATGCGCCACATACACATCAATAAAGGATGTCAAGAAACAAATAACAACTGCTAGATATCATATAAGCTGAACAAGTGTGTAAAATAACAGGAAATGTTTGCAGTGATGAGATAAGACACATGAAAATGGGTTTTTAAATTCAATAAAGTCGTGTTCTATTGCAATGTCATCATCATCATCATCATCATCATCATCAGCTGACTACATCCACTGCAGGACAAAGGCCTCTCCCATGTTCCGCCAGTTAACACGGTTTTGTGCTTGCTGCTACCAATTTATACCCGCTAACTTCTTAATCTCATCTGCCCACCTGACCTTCTGTCTCCCCTTAAACCTATTGCCTTCCCTGGGAATGCAGTTAGTTACCCTTAATGACCAGTGATTGTTCCTGTCTACGTGGTACAATCTCAGTCCATGTCCATTTCCTCTTCTTGATTTCAACTATGATATCCTTAGTTCCCGTTTGTTCCCTAATCCACTCTGCTCTCTTCTTGTCTTTTAAGGTTACACCTACAATTTTTCTTTCCATTGTTCGCTGTCCTCCTCCTCAATGTTACATGGTAGGCCATTCCACTCAGCCTCCGTTACAATACATGGTATCAATCCCTTCATTAACAGATAATAAACGGTAGTAATCTTGTGTTCAGTGGAGCAAGTAAATGCCTATGCCGCAAGCTCCACAAGCGCTTGTGGTGTGGCGTTGTTTGTGTTCATTTTGTGTTTTTTTCACACCTACAATATGAAAGTGCAAGGTGTCTTGATTTATTTTAGTGTGTGTGAAACTTCATCATCCTAAGTCCTGCCTATGACCACTGCACGACCTATCCCATGTTCTATCAGTCAACCCAGTCCCGTGCTTGCTGCCACCACATTGTACTCTCAAACTTCATAATCTCATCTGCCTACCTAATGCTTTCTCACTCCTCAAGGATTTTTTCTTTTCAAATTCAGAAAGCTAACTTTAATGAACCTTTCCAGAAATCGCAGCGCCGCGCCTTCGCCTGGTGGATTGGCGCTGAGGCATTATGGGAGAGCGGAGCGCTGGCGGTCAGAGTAGACGACGGCTTTCCCGCTTTCACCTGCTTTCATCGTGCGCCGTGAGTGGTTTTGGCTGGTATAAGAAGCTGCTATTGTGAACAAACGCTTCTTCTGACCGCTCTGACTTTCATTCACGCATACTAAACTGTTTCGTCGCAAAAACCGTAATCATCACTGAACATGCCGAATGAGGAAAAGGGCGAATACACTTGCTCGGTTCTGGGATGTGATAATACGTCAAAGTCACTGAACGTTTAATTCATTGCTTACCCGCCACGGTGGTGAAGTGGCTGAGGCACTCGGCTGCTAGCCCGCAGGTTGCGGGGTTGAATACCCGCCGCGGCGGCCGCATTTTCGATTGCGGCGAAAATTCTTAGGCCTGTGTGCTTAAATTTCTGGAGCCCTCCACTATGGCGTCTCTCATAATCGCATGGTGGTTTTGGGACGTTAAACCCCAACACTTATAAAATTCGTTCATTGCTTGTTGCTACTTCATGGCTTCGACGTTTGTGGTGCTGCAGCTGAGTTGTAACTTTTGTTATCTGTGTCCACACTTTGAGTACGGGGCAGGAATTTTACACTTGCAGCTTACCCTGTAATCACCTACGCGAATTTATTAAGGCGAGAGACTGAGATACCACGTCATAAACTCACAGGGTCCCCTGTTCCTCCACATAAATGATTTGATGGAGAAGGCCATTTTATTTTTCTTCTCAGTTTGTGTACTGAACATACCCTACCAGTGTATGACTGGCAGGGTTTTGCTGTGGGTGCGAACCCGTGTTGCGTCACGGCTGGGGAGAACAATGGTGTAGCTTGGACGTGGGCAGTAGCCGGTGTGGCTTGAACGGGGCCAGTGCCCCTTTCTAACCCCCCGGCCGATGCCCCAGCTGCCACCATACACACCACTCTTTGTAAACTTGCTATACCTAACGAGGTTTGTACTGCCTTCAAAAACGGAGGCAGTGCGCAACTGATATTGCATTGCCTACACGATGAGACCACACTGCACGAAGCTCGGATGTCATGAGATGTGAGCATGTTAAGTCGCATGATCTTCTGATGAAGACACAATTTTTGGCGATGTCTGATGTTATATATGTTGTCTTCACGCGGTGTTTTTTTCGATCACTGGACGTCAGGGATGCGAGACGCAAACGGTCGAGTTTCACGTTTTATGAGGCATCTAAGGTTTTTGCCTGATGCAAAAATGATGCAACAGGACTGATGCAACAGGACTGTTGCAAATGATGCAACAGGACTGATGCAAAAATAATCATGTGATGGCGTCACCACACGACGTCATCGTGACATCACTAATTACCAGAATCTGTAAGGTCATCATAATGGTCACATCATCACGTCATGAGACGACATCGTCGCTTTGCACTGCTTTGTTATCGTGTGATCGGCCCACCAATCACGGAAGCCGAACAGAACCAGGTGAGGCGCTGAAAGTTTGGAATGCTTCCAGTCATAAATTAGTGCAAGGTCACTTTAGATGCAGAAAACATTTGCAGAGGGGTGGGGTGGGGGTGGAGGACCAATAAATTTACTTAACAAAAAGAAACAGACGGCGGTCGCCTTCAGGTCGCTTTGGGTGAATGCACAAGAAACCCTGCGAGCATTTTTTTGCGCTGTTACGTAGTGTTTATTTTGCTGTTTACTGCATGGCTACATTCCATCGCATCTGCATTTTATTCGCCATAAACCTCCAGGCCTCAGCCATTTTCGCTTTGCGCATATCTCTCCCTTTTTTTCCGGTGTCAAGGAAAGGAGCGCTCGCTGTAGTTTCATGATTATCGATACAAAAGCTACACTCGCCGTCAGTTTTTTTTCACATTGTCAGCTTATGGAAACGCTGCTGTGGCCGTCTATACCTTCACCACAATAAATGAGGCTTTTTTCAGTGCTTTTAAAGTCATTCTGACCAATAACAGCCTTGCACAGCAAAACTTTCTGGCTTAAACTATCTGTGCCCAGATAGGAAGTGCTTATTAGCACCCTAAGAATGTTCACGCTGCGCCATTTTTCTTCGGAATACGCCTGAAGCGAGTTCTTCAGATGTTTTGTCCTTGGCCCTTTCTGCAAGGGTGAGAGGAATGCTTGTATATTTCGGGCAGCTAAGAGAGGCAGATCTATACAAACGACAAATTAGTAAATTAGCATAATCATAAACTGTAATGAAACAAGAGATCACAGAAGCTGGAACAGTAAAATAGTATATTGTGTAAATTATGCACACTGATGCTCATTCCTCTGTATATTTCTTCCAAGGTGTTAACTAGTCATGACCTTTTGAGCAGTAGAGGTCCAAAATTCTTAAAATAATTTCCAACTCAAGGACGTGGAAACAGGAACTATGCAGAGACAGCTTGTTTTACGCTGCTTGAACGCAAATACTGCTGCTCTACTGGATGTGCTGTTAGCTGGTTTTCACTACTCTCAGCGTCTCAAGTGCAAACTTTCTCAAACGCCGCATTTGAAACAAGGAAATTAATATTGAAATATGCACAGCATAGTGGGGCTCGAACTCTATTATAACGGTGGAATTTTGACATTATTATTCGCGAAGTGCATGATATTGCACTGCGTATCACGTGGGAGCGTATCACGAGTAACAGTCCCCGACATAAAGTACTCATATTGAAGCTGCATGATCATGCTGACAATAAAACAAACGACAAAAGCTTCCGCTACGCGGAAATATTATAAACGAAGCACAGGGGACTCGCGGCAAAAGCTGAGAAAAATTTTCAATTCAATGGGCCTTTTCGTGGGTACGTGAGCGATTTATCAAGTCATTATTAAGTTAAGGATACTAGTGTTTCCTGACTGCATATATGATGCTCTGGGTGGTGCCCTCTTCTGTGAGTGCAGATTGAAGCAGGGATATGACGCGCTGACATTCCGGCAACGATGCGTTCGTACATCCGCGCAATGTGGGAAACGGGTGGAGCCAACGCTTTCGCGAGCAGACGACACTCTGCCGGCGCTCCGTCTTCCCATAATGCTTTGCTGCCACCGTATGTGGGCACGCATCAATTTGTCGAAAGGTCCATGACCAACAGTTATCTTATGCTCACACATTGTACCCTGCCCACAACCCTTGCTTCTTGAGAAATTACAGGCCAATCAGCTTACTCTCCATCGTCAACAAGCTATTCACAATAATAATTTATAATAAAATTAAGGTATCCAATATACATTTGTATAAATATGGTAATTACATCACAATCACACTGTTGACGCAATCAACTAGTGGACATCACAATGTCCACTACTTTTTTCCAGCATGTTAGGCGATTCACACACGTATGACTGCCTGTACAAAGTAAGAAAAACTTACTGCAAATCTACATCTCCAGAACAATACAAACAATTATTAACAGAAGGAGGTGGAAGCTGGCTCTCCAGTATATGTGGAACATGAAATGAACTTGGTTTGGTTAGAAGCTGCTGGCAGTGGAAGTACATATTGCATGTAGTTGTAATTGTAACATATATCCCTAAACCTAAACAGTAGCACCCATCAGATATTTTCACAAAGCAAGAGCAAGTCTTGCTGGGTGCACTGTACTCCGAGCTGTGAATGATGATGGTGCAAAGTTGTGCTCTAAAGTACTTCGACACATGAGGGACATAACCAAGTTGGGAAAACAAAAGCTCTTTCAAGTTCTCTGGCATATGAACGCATGCCTGTGCCAGTCCAAGGGCACATTTTTGAAAGTGTGTCCTATAACTACTTTCCAAATCCTTCTTGGTAGATAGCAGACTAGGCTAAAGCTCTATCTGCATGGACAGTCCGGCAGGCTTGGTGCATTATGCACCATTCAGCGATTTGAACTGGCACATATTTAGCTGAAGAAACAAGCTGCAGTGCCCTGCCAATTCCGTCTTCAAAAGAGAATGTCGACGTACTCCATAAAGCGCCAAACATTCGTGTTGCTTTTTGAAGGTGCAATAACTCGTGTATGATGAACGTCATGGCATTTTTGTCAAAGAGCTTGGCCACTTGTTGAACAGATAATGACAGAAACGTTTCAGCAGAACAAATTTCAGCTTCTAAACCAACGTCCATTAGCAAAGCAAACACAGCCTTAACAAAAAGCGCAAAATGTGTGCGATAAACTCTTGGCAGTATGTCAGCAACACAAGGCAGACTCTAAAATAAAAGCCAACAACGCCACTCAGCAGCCTTCCAAAATGCATGATCAGACAAGGATCCACCAGACCTTGAAAAGATGATGGGTGGCTCTATTAAGCGCAACCTTGAATCTATCAACTTCAAGTTCCTCCCAATAAAACAAGAAGAATTGGTAGCCGATAGCCACATTTCGGTTACTTGATTTGTGATACCCTTCCAACGCGCAATGCATGTAGTCAGGAGAAAGGCCCCACACAAGGTCAAAGCTTTGAAGCTTGACAAGAGTTGATGGTCCCTTGATGCCGAAAACTTCTTCCTTTTGGCGGACTGCTTGCACCGCGACTTTTAAGACACCACTGGGTTTCCTTGTCAGCCACAAGGTTGGAGAATGGATACTTAAGGGTACCTGCGAGCAAAACGTTTACCCTCTTTATCAGGCCGATTTTTGTACTGATAAGCTCTTGCTGGAACACAAAAATGTGCTTGCTCCACAACGACTTCCCTGAGAGCAATAAAAGCTGATATCAAAGCTCATGCTTATTACATACTGCAATGACTGGTTTCAGCAGTTAAAAAAGCAATGGTCACCACACATTTTCTTCTTTTTTCTAATTCCAATTTGTTTATTTCAGACATCTATACTAGAGAAATATGTCCACGAGGAGAGGCAAAAAGAGACTAGTATGTCTCCTCACGAGGCCAAGTGAATCTGTCTTTATCCAGGTGTTTTTCTTTGCTACCATTCTGTATCTAATAACGATTTCATCATGCAAGTAAGAAAAAAATATAGCATATCTTAGTCACGATACTTTTATTCATAGCACTGCGCTGCCAGAAGCATGAAGATTTTTTTCTTAAGCGGTTTGATATATTTCAAACAATGTAACACAGTAGTTGCTCTGTACTTTTGCCCCTAAAATATGGCTTGGACGTTGTAAGTTTAAAAGAACTTACAACCAATTTTTGTGGAACCTGCTTTCTAGATTTCAACAAAAGGTTACCAGTTAGAGTATCAAATCATGTAATGGTAACGTAAAAAAATGTAGTGAAACATTTATCAGGGTTGCAGTGGGCAGTGAACACAATAACACTGTGTGAAATCAAGAAAGTGAGACTTGGCAACAGCGTATCCAAGCGTTCTCTCCTGAAACTAATAAAGCAGTTTTCTTGTGTCCACCACATTATGCAGATGCTCTCTACAGATACTCGATACAAGGATTTTTCAATCTGCAGTGTCGATGAAGTCGTACATACACCCATGCTCCTAACAGTTGTAGGCGAGCGAGGTCAATACCACCCATACAGCAGTACTTGAAGGAAGCCAACGAGTACGGTCATAATGCTGTGTTTATGAAGCCTGTTTGGCTACAGTTTGTGTTCACGTATTTTGGTTCACTGCGCGTGCGTGAGCCACAGCTCAACACGGATTTTCGGTCGCACAAATTTCTGCAAGGACCATGCCACTTCTTACGTTACTGTAAGACAGCCGATAGAACAGCAATTGGAGTGCCTTCAAGCAGGAGCAAGAATTTTTCACCGGCCAGCTCAATATACCGATTTTGTGACTTTGATATGCAATTTAAAAATAGAATTTTAATTCAAACTACAAATATAGAATTCTGTTTTTGCAATCCCACGAAGATCTAATTGCAACGTCTGGCCAGTTGTGAGCCCCGTTAGCCTGAGGGATTTATTTGAATTACAAAAGAAGATCTGCTTTTTTTGTAAGTTTGTATTGGCTCCTCAACTCCCACCAACTAACAATAACTGCACACTGATGTACTCAGCCTTTGGTGTATTATTTCACTTCTAATTTTCAAATAGGATACATTGAAGGTTAACTATAGGTCAGATTTTTTAATCTTTTAATTACAAGATAGATTACATTCTGAGCCACCAGATATGTTAGGTTAGTAAAACGATAATTTTTTACACTACACGTTACTGCTTTTCCGAACAAGCTTTACGGCTGTTAGCTTGAGAAAAGATAAAAATGATGATGATGCTGCAAGAAAGTTCTTTCACTGTTCCACTACACTGTCACAAGTTTTGGCATTTGCTAACATAAACTTCTTTACTAGTAAATATACGCTGTAGAAAAAGAATAAATGCACTCAGGCAACGACTGCAAAAAAGAAGCTGAGATGATGAACGGCTGTCAGTCTAGTTCCTTCACAGATCGATAGTTATTTTCATGGGCTATATCGTGTTCTTAAAAGATTGAAGCAGCAAACTCTGAGGCAATGCAGCTGCAATATAAAAACAGTATTGAAACACTAATGACACTGACACATCTACTTTGTGGTTTTCACTAAGTGCCATAAACTAAAACTGACATTTAATTATTTTTAAGTAATGAGTCTGTCCTTAATATTTGAAAACATAGTTTTAAAAAGCAATTAGTTCATTTTACTCTGGTTTAGTGTTTATTTTTTAGTGCTCATTTAAGATTACACCCCAAAAAGCAAAACACTTTTGTTGCTTGGTCATTTGTATGTTTTTTGTAGGAACTAAATAGACTAACAGAATTTCCTAAACTAGTTTTATGTTCATTGTAACCCGACATTGTTAGCCCCTTTTTGTATCGTGATGTCACCTCATGGTTTCCCGAACTGAACCACTGCTATAGGAGGCTTAAATCGTTGAGTATCACGTCGATCTGTGTACTGTCATCTCACCACTCGTGGTCACCACATATAACATAGGTGGAATATTAGTTTTCCATAGTAATCATAAGGCTAATCAAATACCCAAAAAATAAAATTTTTTAAATTTATGCTGGTGGTTTCGCAAGCAGTGGTATAGGAAAACTCCATTAAATGTGGTAGCTATCATTTAGAGTATCTTGAGAAATACAACCATATCATAACTATTTTTTGGCTTACCATCAATGCAATTAAAAAAGGTCTCTTACTTTTACAAGCTTATAAAATGTGTCATACAGTCGAACACTTACCGTCAATCATTTGGCCTCTCTTCAAGCACTAGCTACATCCAAAGTATCCATTGAACTGTTTGAAGTTTAGGATGGCAGCCCTTGCTGGGGAGTCTACACAACAGGCGACTGCATGTACCGCCGATCGGATGGTTTTTCCAGCATGCGACCACACTAGTGTTCCAACGCTGTTGATTTCGAAGACAAATTGTGCCATGAAGACATACATGGGTGGACGTTCTCTTGCAAACCACAGCCCTGTGATCAACACATTTGACCACAGAATCAAAACAGGCACTTTATTGATAACCACTTGAATTGCCCAGATTGTGGTTTTGCTGGAATCAAACACAGGTGCCCCATCACAGTTCAACGACAGTGTGATGTCACTCCACCCCATTTTCATTTGTTTTCTTATGCCACGTACAGACTTCCATCTGTTATGTCCGTAAACACTTCTGGGAGCTGGGATCTGGATGACAATTTCAGCAAATTATCATGAAGAGCTCCACCAACTTGTTTGAGAAGCTCAAGCAACTGCTGCTTCAGGTTTAACATTAAAAAAAGGCTCCCAAAGCTCATCAGGTGTCGAAGCTTTTTTTCTGCGTGACATGGTGCACAAATAACACTGGACTTTGTTTTGGCATCACAGGATAAGCCGAGGTACTCATGGCAGTTTTGGCAGAATAAGTGCACCTTTAAGGCTTCTTTTCTGCTTTCCCATAGCTTTCTCAGTTAGTAGGTAGTAGAGGGCACAACTTTTATCTAAAAGAGAGCATTGATGAGAGTCAGTAGCCCTTGCCCTTGGGATCATGTGAGGCCTGCACGAACTATATATGCAATTACAAGCACGAAAGCTTGTCCTTTGGTTGTTGCCTGATGAGGGAAGGTTTCCTGGCGTAGTTTTTGAAAAAAGTTAGCAAAATCATCATCCTCCGTATCTTCACTTCTACTTCCATCAGCATCATGCAGCAGTGCATTGCTTTCATCACCACTGTCGATTTCGTCTGGTTCTTCAACAGGATCACCATTGCCACTCAACTCCGTAGGAAAACCACGCTCATTATCATTGGAGCTTGGCGTATCTTAACTACAAAAGACATCTTGCTCACCAGCACCTTGGCTCATATCCTCTGCGTCTTTCACTTCAAAACACATGCCATCTGCAGATAAATGTTCCCCTGTACGTAGTCCTTTTTCGCTAGAGCTAACTTGGTTGGAATCATCAGCCTTATGGCCTAGGGCATTCACAACGGAGGCGCCGTTGGTGGGAATGCTTAGCGAGTTGGTTGGTGCGCTTTGAAACAAGATGGAGAAAATAAATGCCAATTATCGTGATGCACTGTTTATTTACGAAAGAACATTAAAGAATTCTGATAAAGACTAGGTAACATCTGTGCATGTGTGTGTGTGTGTGTGCGCACGCGTGCGCGCGTGCGTGTATATAGAGGGAGAAATGTAAGTCGGGGGGGGGGTTGTCACTAGCTGTGGGTTTTATCTAATAAAGAAAAACACCGGTGTGAATTATGTATTTTCGGTAAAACACCCCTAGCCATCCCAATTTCGGGGAGGAGGCTGAACCCATAGCCAGGGCCACCTCTGGTTTTGTGCTCGGGACACATGCCGGTAAGATTCGTCCCCTTGTTCTCTTCGGCCTATCCCCCTGGGTGTGTGAGCCAACAATGTTGGAACCGTGCACTAGGCAGACGACAACTGGGTGAAATTGTGTACAAGAAAGCTGACGGCCGTCGTGACAATGGACCCTACCAATGCAATCCAACTCGCCGTGCCACTACACTGCATTGCCTTGCTGGCACAATATGCATGTTTTGTGCGATGCCGGGCACGGCGAGAATATACACACCGTTTATGGAGACGGGGCATAGATGTTTTCTCAGGTGCCAAGTGATGCTGCGCAACATGCCGATGCGCATTATAAATAAGCTGCTTGCAATCCGCTTTTAATTGTGACTCCGATTTCACGCAAAGATACTAAGACCTAAATAATATACATACATACCTTAGTAGCAGCGGCAGCGATTGTGGTTCTTCTCGACACATATTTCCCAGTTTTCCTCGGAACCTGGGTGCTCGATCCAGGCTGCAGGTACTGCCGCTAATGTCGTTACGGTGTTCGCGACATTGCGATCACCACTTCACCAACTTGCTTCACCGCGAAAGGCAAAACAGCTTGGCATAGCATCATGACTCAAACCTGCGTTACCGCGCAGAAACCCGTGCTCTTAATTGGAACATCGCGTATTAATTACTTCACGTAGAGAGAAAGAACTACATAACGGGATCAAGTGGACTTGGATGATATGGATGAATAAATGAGTTGAAGTGTTCATGGGGTGGTTGAGGCCTAGTGGTGTGCTAATGAAACAGCGAAGTTCAAAATATTTGTTGAGCAAAAGACAATTCCGTTTCGTACGGTGCTCTACCTGTCACTGTTTTGTTATGTGGTACTTCTAAAGTGATATAGAGCCCCTCTGCACGAGTGGATGCAGACAAAAAGCCAATATTTCTTTTGGGCTCTGCACTGTTACCTCACTTTAGCACTCACTCGGCAACGGTGAAATAACAATTCATTTACAAAATTTTCACCGTTTAAATTGATGCGGATAAGCAAGGTCTCATTTTACAACGTCTCTCTCTATGAATTGAGCTTTTGCCGCTTTTCACACTGTTACCTTTAATTTCATTTCGTGTTGTGCGTTGAATTTGGCGTGTTCCATGTACGAAAGAGTACCAATATTTGGCCGGTGATAAACCACACATATGAAATCAAAGTAAAGTCTACAACCCAGCCGGATATCGCCATTTGGACATATCTATGGGCCTCACTTGTGGCTAAATTATTTCCTGTTTCGCTTTTTCCTTGTTTTTTATTTCTTTTCTAAACTATCACTTTTCTGCAGGCACCAAGTACCACATATTAGATCGAGCAATGGCCTCCGCTAAGGAAAGACGCATTAAAACGTCGTCACACAAATGAAGTTGAGCGATGATTCAAGTTGTTGCCGCTGATGTTTTACGCATGTTTTTCATCCTTTGTAAGCGTTGTCTGAAGAACGTAGTTGAAGACAAAGCCCTTTCAAATGGACAAGTTGCGCGAAGATATGGGCCAAAATGGCACCAAACAGTGCAATTCACAACGATGTAAAAAGGCAGCCCCAAAAACGAATATCAAGGACGCGGAAGCACTGCCTAACATTCTTCTTAATTGGTATTTGTAATTCTGACGCTGCCCTTTCACATATCACTGTAAGCCTAGTAAACGAACTCGCCCACTTGTCATTCATAGTGTAGACGCTGTCACATATAGGCACCTCTTCCTACCTCTAACCACCACCACCACCATATATTCTATTACATTGAAGTAGTAAATACCTGCAAGAATTCAGTGATGGAGCCGATTTGGGCCAGGTACGTACGTGAAGTAAAAAGGAAGCACAAGTTCATGCTGCTTTTTATCTTTTTTTTTCGTAGACTAGGATTCTGTTCGTTGTCAATAAACGAACCACCTGCTGTGAATCAACAGGAGGTATTATTGTAGTGCGTGGAAGTTGCAGTTATATACCACGAATTCACCAACTGTAACTGTCTATTTTTTAATTGAAAACCAACATATCATGAAGCTATTTGAGGAACGTGCACAGGCCCTTGGTGGAATACTCTTTCACGTGATATCATTTTTATTTGAGATACCTACAGATTTGAAAGAAAAGTGATCGAGAGGACAACATTGCAGGATACTGGCGGGACGTTGCTTTATCATCCAATTTATTTTTTCCATATCTATATCTCATTCAATAGTACACTTTTGTATTGTAGTTGTCAGTAAGGTGAAAGTCAATTAAATTTTATTTATTCCCAGAGAACCCTATCACACAGCCCCTAAACTGGGGTTAAGCAGAAGTTGCTGGCAGCGCCCACGCCCGTACCGGAGAACCACGGCCGCCCGTTTGCAGGCCTCCTCAACTTCCAAGATCTGCCGGACTGAGAGCTCGAAGCTTTTATAAGGACTCTCTACCAGTAATACCAGCATTGCTCTGTGCTGAAGCTTGCGCTACGTAACGCCTGGCGGTGCCACATCATGCGAACGAGTGTGCAATTATTTGCCCCGCTGCTAAAAGATCCAAAAATAATGCTTTCAGCAAAGTGGTTAAACGTGCTACGAGATGGGAACGAACCTACCAGCAGTAAGGTTGGGTCAAAGAAAGAACACTAAGTTTTCCTACAACAATGTATAGCGTATTTCTTATTTCTCGTTTTATAAAGCGAGTTTTACATGATACTGGAAAGTTTTCGTATAGGAGCCCTAAGAAATACAATGAAGGCCACTGCCTTGGTCGCTGGATAAAAAACAAACCTTGTTCTTTATTTAGCAGCCGTGCTTTGGGTGTTGCTTTGCAGAATTTAGCAGGAACCTCCAAAGCCTGCCACGAAAAGTTCGCGTCAAACAAACATGCCGTTACCCACTGAAGCGATATCTACAGGCAGAAAGTAGACTGTGCTGGAATAGGAGGAGTGTACAAATTAAAGTTGCCACAGGCCCAATTTGTAAACCTTTAGCTCCTGCTCGACCTAAAGCGAGCACACGCAAATGGCTTTGATGTTCCTGTTAGAAAACTCTCTAATGAAAGTAAAAAAATAGACTTACAAGCACAGCTACACTATTCATGGTTTGTTTGTTCTTCAAAACCAGTGTAAGTCGTACCAATTCTGGGAGAGTTAACACATAGAATGTCCTAGTCTTTTTCTTCATGACGTTTTATTTATTTGTGTTTACACTGGGTCTTTCTCTGACGTGGAGTGACGTTGTACGTTCTAAAAAAATAAATAAATACCTCGTAACGAGGATGAAGCAAACGACATACATCAAAGCGTGTATCTTCGCACTGGTGGAGCCAACTAGCCCAGCAACAAGTACTTTCAATGCAAATGTTCTGAGGTACAATGATCTGCGTTGAGCCTGCTGATAACTTTTGTTTTGAGTCGTTCAATATGTCGTATAACTTACCGAGAGTATTCAGTGGAGTACTAGAACCTTCCTGAGAATGCACCGAGGGATGTTCACTCACAATGCACGTGAAAGGCATATCAACGTTGTGTGTTTCTGCACTGAAGAACACTGACAGGGTTGCTTGCTTGGAGGAGCTAATACACTTAGAAAGTTTTAAAAGTTCAAGATCTTTGCATAGCAGAACAGCTTTAGACTTCACCTTGCTTGTTGCTGAATCACTGGTACGAAGTTCTTCTGTAGAGCTTAAACAGACTTTTCATCGAAGGCCTTATTGTCAGTACCACGAAACTACCCTCCTTGTCGCCTTACATGAGCTGTGTGTGGTTCCTCCGAAAGTGCATGACAACAGCCTTAGTGGGGTTGTTAGGGAGAAGATGCGTTTGCTGACACTCTTTAAAACGACGTCCACCTCATTCAATAGGCACATTTCTCTGCCTCTCCCAGAGCACGATTAGCTATCCTCCAATGAGTGAACCCGAAGGGTCGGTGGTAGCGAAAACTTCTTTCTTTTCTTCAACAGGCTAGAAACCTCTTCAGGAAGCTTCACGTTGTCTGGCAATTAAAGCTCGGCTGGATTAAATCATGTCGCCTTGTCGGGCTTTACGCGCAAGTGCCTTGTTGGCCGCTTCTCCGTGCCTGGTGATTCTACACGCCGAGGTGGAGGTTGGCTCCCTTCTTTGTAAAGGACTAAGACGGCTTTTAGCCATGCTGGTTTACAAAGGCACTCTTAAAAAAAGGTGGCGCTATTTACAACGTTAGCACTGAGAGGGAAAGTACAGGAATTCAGAGTCTCGCTTCAGAACAGGTACTCGGCTCTTAGTGAGAAAACCAACCTTAGCGTAGATACAATGAATGATAAACTAAAGAGTATCATTACAGAGTGTGCAGTGGAAGTTTGTGGCAGGGTAGTTAGACAGGACACTGAAAACTTTCCCAGGAAACGAAGAATCTCATTAAGAAGCGTGAAATCATGAAAGTCTCAAGTACAACAGACAAAATAGAACTGGCAGAGCTTTCAAAGTTGATTAAAAGGCGTAAGGTATGCGATGTGAGAAGGCATAACATGGAGAGAATTGAACACGCTCTGAAAAATGGAGGAAGCGTCAAAGCAGTGAAGAGGAAACTTGGGATAGGCAAAAATCGGATGTATGTACTAAGGGACAAAGGAAGCAAAATAACTACCAATATGGATACGATAGTTCCATTAGCGGATGAGTTTTACAGAGATCTGTACAGTAGCCGGGATAACCACGACTTTATTACTATAAGAACTAGCAGTAACCCAGATGACACCCCACCAGTCCAGTAATTATAGAAGAAGTCAGAAAAGCTTTGAAGAGCATGCGAAGAGCCAAAGCTGCTGGTGAAGATCAGGTAACATCAAATCTGCTGAAGGATGGAGGACAGATTGTGTTAGGAAAACTAGCCACCCTGTTTACGAGATGTCTCCTGACGGGAAGATTACCAGAGTCTTGGAAGAACGCTAACATCATCTTAATACATAAGAAAGGAGATGACAAGGACTTGAAGAATTACAGGCCGATCAGCTTGCTCTTTGTAGTATAAAAGCTATTTACAAAGCTAATTGCTAACGGAGTACAGAAAACATTAGAATTCAATCAACCAAAGGAAAAAGCAGGCTTTCGAACCGGCTACTCAACAATCAACCACATCAATATTATCAATCAGGTAATAGAGAAATGCTCAGAATATAACCAACCACTATACATAGCCTTCATACATTACGAGAAGGCGTTTGATTCAGTAGAAATATCAGCCGTCATTCAGACACTGCAGAATCAGGGTGTCGATGAAGTATATATAAACATCCTGGAAGAAATCTACAGAGGATCAACTGCTACCATAGTGCTTCATAAAGAAAGCAACAGGACACCAATCAAGAAGGGCGTAAGGCAGGGGGATATAATCTCCCCAATGCTTTTACCGCGTGCTTACAGGAGCTTTTCAGAGGCCTATAATGGGAACAGTTAGGGATAAGAGTTAATGGAGAGTACCTTAGTAAGCTGCGCTTTGCCAATGACATTGAATTGCTGAGTAACTCAGGGGATGAATTGCAACTCATGATTACGGAGTTAGACAAGGGAAGCAGAAAGGTGGGTCTTAAAATTAATCTGCAGAAAACAAAAGTAATGTACAAATTCGGAAGAGAGCAGCGCTTCCGGATAGGTAATAGTGCACTTCAAGCTGTAAAAAACTATGTCTGCTTAGGGCATGTAATAACTGCGCAGCCAAACCACGAGATTGAAGTAACTAGAAGAATAAGAATGGGGTGGAGCACATTTGGCAAGCACTCTCAAATTATGACAGGTAGATTGCCACTATCCCTCAAGAGGAAGGTATATAACAGCTGTATCTTGCCAGTACTTAGCTACAGAGCAGAAACCTGGAGACTTACAAAGAGGGTTCAGCTTTAGTTGAGGACGACGCAGCGAGCAATGAAAAAAAATGGTAGGTGTAACATTAAGAGACAAGAAGAGAGCACAGTGGATTAGGGAATAAGCTGGGTTTAAGGATATCATAGCTGAAATCAAGAAGAGGAAATGGACATGGGCCTGGCATGTAGTGCGTAGACAGGATAACCGCTGGTCATTAAGGGTAACTAACTGGATTCCCAGAGAAGGCAAGCGGGTTAGGGGGAGACAGAAGATTAGGTGGGCAGATGAGATTAAGAAGTTTGCGGGTATGAATTGGCAGCATCAAGCACAGGACAGTGTTTACTGGCGGAACATGGGAGAGGCCTTTGTCCTGCAGTGGACGTAGTCAGGCTGATGATGATGATGAAGATTTACAACTTTGAGGTAGTAAATTATTGTCACAACATTGACTACCTAAGTAGTAACTTTAGGTAATAAATGACAAGTTAGTAAAATCACTACCCTCTCATTTACTAGATATATTTACTACCTACTAGAAGGTAGTAACATAATATTAGTAAATTTACTACTAGGATGGTTACTAGCTTCTATTACTTATGTATTTATTTATTTATTTTGAAGTACTGCAGCCTCGTTATGGGGCTATCGCAGGAGTGGGTACACAGCAAGAAATAATAAAAAGGTACAAAACAAAACAGCTGAATACACAAGTACATTGGCGGATCCTAGAAATACAAAAAGTTTACAAATAAAGTTATACAAATAATGAAAGGTTCACAGCACACCGTCTTTTAATGCCTTCAAAAATTCATATTTCTTCAAAGACCGAATGTGACCTGGTATGAGGTTCCACATTTCAATACATCGAGGAAAAAAGGTGTATTGAAGAAATCAGTACGAGGATGAAACACAGATACAATAATTTCGTGGCTGTTTCTGGTGGATGATGGTTTGGCAGGTGTTATGTAGTTGTTGTGTGGTGAATATTGCGGTGAAATAAATAAAGAGTGAAAAAGTTTCAGACACTCGATGTCTCGTCTTTTAGAAAGTGATGATAGACCCAGCTGCGCTAGATGGCATGATGGTGAAAAATTACAATCATAGCGTCTGTAAATGAATCGAATAGCTTTTTTCTGGATGGATTCAACGCGTTTTATGTGAGTGATTTTATAAGGGTACCATACAGTGGCTCCATACACAGGGATCGGTCGTACGAGGGTTTTGTATGTAAGCAGTTTTGTTTCCCTTGGGGCTAAACGTAGTGAGTGGTTAAGGTATCCAAGTTTCTTCCGAGCCTTGTTGCATGTTGTATCGATGTGACTAGACCAAGATAAGTTAGTAGTGAAAAGGAGACCAAGGTACTTATATTGTGAGACCCGCTGCACTACACAGTTATTAAAAGAATAATGAAACACAGATGGGGTTTTCTGTCTACTGAAACACATAGCAGCTGCCTTTTGGAAGTTAATGCTCGTCAATTTTGGCACCACCTGCAAATGTTTAACAACGATGTATGGAGTGTATAATGATCGTCAGGTGAATTTATTACGGGGTATAAAACGCAGTCGTCAGCGTAAAGACGAATTTTAGTAGAAACTGTGTCGGGTAGGTCATTTATATATAACAGAAAAAGTAATGGCCCTAGCATGGATCCCTGGGGCACTCCGGAAGATACACGTGCTTTAGATGAATGGAACGTGTTAAATGATACGTATTGGCTACGACTTGAAAGGAAACTTCTAATCCACTGAACAAGCGATTGGTTTTTTAGTAAGGGATTGAGTTTATATAGAAGTTTTGAATGGATGACAGTATCCAAGGCTTTGGAAAAGTCTATGAATAATGCGTCCACCTGAAGACCTAAGTCAAAAGCTATAGATATGTCATGAGTAAATTCTGTCAGCTGAGTTATGGTACTAAATCCACGCCGGACCATGTTGCGCATTGGACAGAATATTGTTAGTTTTGAGAAAATTGATGATGTGTTTGAAGACAATATGTTCCAGTAGTTTGCATGAGTGAGAGGTTAATGATATAGGCCTGTAATTTAATACAGATTGCCTACTACCTGAATTGTGGAGTGGAAGTACTTGTGCAATTTTCCACGATGATGGAACAGTTGATGTTGATAATGATTTGTTGAAAAAAACTGACAGGTATTGGCTTGTCCATAGAGAATAGCGATGAAGAAAAATATTATTAACATTGTCTGGGCTAGACGACTTTTCTGAATCAACATTTAAAATCAAATTTAAAACACCTTCTGTAGACACAGAGACATCATCAATAGAAACAAGCGAGGCATAAAGTGGAGTGCAAGAAGAAATTTCGTGATTATCCTGAGCAAAGACAGACGTAAAGTATTCGTTAATTGCATTGGCAATGATCTGCGGCTGGCTAGTAGGAATTTCATTAAGGACGAATGTACTAGTAGAGCATTCCTTTGGCGAGAATAAGCTCCAAAATTTTCGGGGATTATTCTTAACCATATTTGGCAAGGTAAACGAAAAAAAGAAGTCTTTAGCAGCAATTATTTTCTTACGAAGTTCCTCCTTCACTGTATTGAATTCAGCTCTACGCAGGGCATTGCCATTACGACTTGCATGTCTTAGTCTTGATAGTCGACGCTTTAAATGCAGTATTTTTCTCGTTATCCATGGAAGTTCACTATTTTTCTCTTTAGTTTTTAGTGGTACTTGTGTTTCAATATAATCTATAACAATGTTTTCAAAATAAGACACCAAACTGTTGACATCACCAGTATGGCTAAGTTCTTTAAAAATGTCAAACTCGCTGCTTAAGGTGTCAATTATAGACACTTCGTCAGCCAGGCTATAATCGCAAAAAGTTGTATATTGATAGCGGCGTTTCGGGACTGAGCAATTAAGAGAGATTAGTACACCTCTATGATCAGAAATACCAATAATGACCCGAGCTGTAAACCCCCTTGTATACAGTAAAGCACTGAGAAAAACGCAGTCCAGTATAACGTTGTCTCTTGTGGCATCAGTGACAACTTGTTTAAGACCTAAATTTAGTGAAAAATTAATCACCTTTCTACAAATTGATGAATTGGTGCCCAAAGTGGAGAGCGATTGCCATGAAATGCCAGGCACATTAAAGTCTCCCATGTAGATTAGGTTACCTGAAGAAAAGCCTTTTTCTTGTATAAAACTACTGAGTACTGTGAACTGATCTAGTGATGAACCTGGGGGACGATAAAATACACCGACAATTATAGGAGAGTTCGCGATATGAACCTTGCACCTGACGGTTTCAATATCTGCAGGTGACTTTAATACAGAAAAACTTAAATCAGACCTCAAGAAGATGGCAACACCGCCACCTCGGCCATGCAATCGATCACTACGAACAACATTGAGCCCTGGTGGAGTAATTTCAGAATCGTATATGTCGCCATGAAGCCAGGTTTCCGTGATGCCAATAATGTGAGGACAATAGGTAGCAAGCAAGTCTACAAAATCAGGAAGTTTATTAGTGAGACTGCTGGCATTTATATTGAAAATACACACCTTATCATGATTCGGTCATTTCGTAAGAGTGGGGTGTTTCCACCAAACAGAAGACTCGACCAAACAGAAGATTGTTTGGCGGATTTTACTAATGAGTTGGAAATACAATCCCAGTCATACCGCGCATTATCTACTTATACATGATCGTACCCTAATTCCACAGTGAAACCGTCATTCCTAAAGAATGCAGTGGCGTCCCATAGTTTTTGGCGAATAATCCGTATGTGTTCAGAGAAGTCCTCTGTTATACGCATGTTAGAACTATTCAGCTTAAAGCCATTCTTCAGCACCTTAATCTTTTCGCGGAAGTCAAGAAGTTTAAAAATGACTGGGCGAGTTTTACTACGAAAGTATCTACCGATCCTGCGGAATCGTTTGATCTGCGGAAATTCAACTTTAGGTATGTCTGAAAAAAACTTCGACAGACTGGCCTTTAAAGAATCGCTAATTTCATCTTCCGATTCCTCCAGAGCGTATATGATAATGTTGTTTCTGCGCAAGCCGAAACATGCGCGTGTCGATCAGCAACCGGTGAAACATCAAAAACCATCGAAGATGTGGCTACCAAGGGAGCTGCCAGGCCAGCGCAAAACTGAACAAGGAACAGACAGCGATTAGGCATTGTGCTGGTGCTGCTGTCACCTTCCCCACTGAAGAGATGCAGTTGCGGCGGCGCTTTTATATCCTTGACCACCGACGTTACATCGGTGGGCGTTTTCAGAAGTACGCTGTCATGGATGATGTCATCGAAAAAGGCTGCTGGCATGCTGACGAATGAACCATGGCTTTGCTCCGAGAGAAGGACAGGGCAGTCGGCGCGCACGCAAGCCGAAACTTGCGCGTGTCGATCAGCAACCGGCGAAACATCAAAAACCGTCGAAGATGTGGCTACCAAGGGAGCTGCCAGGCCAGCGCAAAATTGCACAAGGAACAGACAGCGATTAGGCATTGTGCTGGTGCTGCTGTCACCTTCCCCACTGAAGCGATGCAGTTGCGGCGGCGCTTTTATATCCTTGACCACCAACGTCACATCGGTGGGCATTTTCAGAAGTACGCTGTCATGGATGATGTCATCGAAAAAGGTTGCCGGCATGCTGACGAATGAACCATGGCTTTGCTCCGAGAGAAGGACAGGGCAGTCGGCGCGCACGCAAGCCGAAACTTGCGCGTGTCGATCAGCAACCGGTGAAACATCAAAAACCGTCGAAGATGTGGCTACCAAGGGACCTGCCAGGCCAGCGCAAAACTGAACAAGGAACAGACAGCGATTAGGCATTGTGCTGGTGCTGCTGTCACCTTCCCCACTGAAGCGATGCAGTTGCGGCGGCGCTTTTATATCCTTGACCACCAACGTCACATCGGTGGGCGTTTTCAGAAGTACGCTGTCATGGATGATGTCATCGAAAAAGGCTGCCGGCATGCTGACGAATGAACCATGGCTTTGCTCCGAGAGAAGGACAGGGCAGTCGGCGCGCACGCAAGCCGAAACTTGCGCGTGTCGATCAGCAACCGGCGAAACATCAAAAACCGTCGAAGATGTGGCTACCAAGGGAGCTGCCAGGCCAGCGCAAAATTGCACAAGGAACAGACAGCGATTAGGCATTGTGCTGGTGCTGCTGTCACCTTCCCTACTGAAGCGATGCAGTTGCGGCGGCGCTTTTATATCCTTGACCACCAACGTCACATCGGTGGGCATTTTCAGAAGTACGCTGTCATGGATGATGTCATCGAAAAAGGTTGCCGGCATGCTGACGAATGAACCATGGCTTTGCTCCGAGAGAAGGACAGGGCAGTCGGCGCGCACGCAAGCCGAAACTTGCGAGTGTCGATCAGCAACCGGTGAAACATCAAAAACCGTCGAAGATGTGGCTACCAAGGGACCTGCCAGGCCAGCGCAAAACTGAACAAGGAACAGACAGCGATTAGGCATTGTGCTGGTGCTGCTGTCACCTTCCCCACTGAAGCGATGCAGTTGCGGCGGCGCTTTTATATCCTTGACCACCGATGTTACATCGGTGGGCGTTTTCAGAAGTACGCTGTCATGGATGATGTCATCGAAAAAGGTTGCCGGCATGCTGACGAATGAACCATGGCTTTGCTCCGAGAGAAGGACAGGGCAGTCGGCGCGCACGCAAGCCGAAACTTGCGCGTGTAGATCAGCAACCGGTGAAACATCAAAAACCGTCGAAGATGTGGCTACCAAGGGAGATGCCAGGCCAGCGCAAAACTGCACAAGGAACAGACAGCGATTAGGCATTGTGCTGGTGCTGCTGTCACCTTCCCCACTGAAGCGATGCAGTTGCGGCGGCGCTTTTATATCCTTGACCACCGACGTTACATCGGTGGGCGTTTCCAGAAGTACGCTGTCATGGATGATGTCATCGAAAAAGGTTGCCGGCATGCTGACGAATGAACCATGGCTTTGCTCCGAGAGAAGGACAGGGCAGTCGGCGCGCACGCAAGCCGAAACTTGCGCGTGTCGATCAGCAACCGGTGAAACATCAAAAACCGTCGAAGATGTGGCTACCAAGGGAGCTGCCAGGCCAGCGCAAAACTGAACAAGGAACAAACAGCGATTAGGCATTGTGCTGGTGCTGCTGTCACCTTCCCCACTGAAGCGATGCAGTTGCGGCGGCGCTTTTATATCCTTGACCACCGACGTCACATCGGTGGGCGTTTTCAGAAGTACGCTGTCATGGATGATGTCATCGAAAAAGGTTGCCGGCATGCTGATGAATGAACCATGGCTTTGCTCCGAGAGAAGGACAGGGCAGTCGGCGCGCACGCAAGCCGAAACTTGCGCGTGTCGATCAGCAACTGGTGAAACATCAAAAACCGTCGAAGATGTGGCTACCAAGGGAGCTGCCAGGCCAGCGCAAAATTGCACAAGGAACAGACAGCGATTAGGCATTGTGCTGGTGCTGCTGTCACCTTCCCCACCATTGCTGCTTACTGGAGGGTAGTAAGCTAAGCTAGTAAGTTTACTGCCAAGAAGGTTACTAGGTTTCTTACTATACAGGAAGGTAGAGTATGTGAATAAACTTTCACAGTAAATGTTTGCTATTTGCCGAGTAGCGATGCAAACTAGTGACAACACTTGGCAACATTACTTCATGAAGTAGAGTAATGTTGCAAGTAGTGTAATCGAATAAAAAAACTGCATGCTACTATAAATAAACAACATGTACCAGCGTAACTCACAGTAATATAGGTTGGACACAGAAATATGAGTGGTGATTAATTTCATACCAAGTATTAGGAAATGCTTAGCATGGCAGCGAAAACACAAATACCGATTTTGAATGAAGCATTCATTCAAGAGCGACTCTTTCAGGCACCTGAATCGTTCGCTTTGTTTTTTTTTCTATAGCTGCCATGAACCCCTTCAATTGTGGCGATGTCGATGCATCTCTTAGCCCGCAGATGTGTTCCATCACAGCAAATGTGTTTTGATTGTGTGGTGCATATTGCACATAAATGCATAATATATCTGCACAAGAGCTGTCACACCAGCAATGACATCCCAGACCTCCACTGACAAGTCTTCAAACTCTGCGGCGATCTCCATTGCATTTAAGGGATCTCTGCTTTTCAATTGCAATGAGGTGTAGGCATTCTGTAATAAAAAGCAAATGAGCAAATTATGCACATAGCATGACTGAATATTGGCATCAGTGAATATCAACAGAATAAATATTCGATTCAGTTAAACTTCCTGCCTTTATACTGTTACAAACTTATTAAAATTTGAGTGTTTGTTTATTATAAAGCGGACCATTGTGGACACAAGAGTTTTGTTTTGACCATTGTTCATTATCATGCACCTAAAATTCATTGGTGCTGGGAATTGTATTTTTGTATTGCTATCTATTATAACACTTCTCAATCATGTTGAGAATTTTTGTAACTTTCATATCTTCTATTGAGTTTTTTATTATTCTCACTGACATTTATATACCCACACCTGCTTAAGCTCAAATAGCGCTAAAGTATTTGTAAATAAATTAAAAATACCGAAGTGTTCAGGTGCTCTTGCGTACCACTCACATCAAGACGTTGCTGCTGTTCCGATGAATGCACCTGATGGGTGCCTTGCCGTGCCTACTCCATTTGCAACCTGCCTGTTTTCCATCTACTTCAATGCTTCAAGTCTTTGCTAAAATATATTTTTCTTGATCTCACGACTGACAATAGCGCTAAGAAACGGGGACAAAAGAAGAGGACACACGACACAGGGACCAACTTCTAACGTAATGTTTATTACCACCACAGCTTGCCTATATATCCAAAACAATAATCACATGACATGTATGATCAGCACGAAAAAATTTATTTCCTTGAATACACAATTCCTTATCACTGAGCATAGGCGAGGGAGTGCTGACGCACTTAGACCACAGTGATGCGATATCCTCAGCCTCAATAATCTCTCTCGTATGCTTCCCGAACATTCTCTCGATAACTGTGCATGCATCGAATATCGGTGAGCAGCCAAAGGATTTACAATGTACGGCCAGCCAACTCACTTGGCCATTTTACACGTTATTAAATGCTCTCATAATCTATCAATAAGGCGACAGCCCGTCTGTCCAATATACTCTTTACCACAAAAGAGTGGAATATGATAAATAACGCAAATGACGCTGGGAACAAAAACAGTTCAATGCTTTCTATTACAGCCTTTGGATTTTCCGTCATAGTCATGAAGGCCCAAAGGCTTACCAACGACTTGTGAGCCGACAACACAACCTTAATTTCAGAGCGCTAGCTCATTTTTTTAGGTTGTGCGATGTCTTGTGTTGGTATGGTATGACGAATAGGTGTTTCAATTTTTCGGCATCATGATGCGCTGTACATCATTGGTTACGAAGCGAGCTTTCTGCAACCGAAGTTTGATCGTACAGAGTATGACCTACTTTTGACAATAGGTTTGGCTGATCATGAAAACATTTGGCAATTTCGTCCTCACAAGATTTGCTTAATGCATGACGGAAACAATGACTGACGATGTCTATTTTTATTAGTTTGTAATGAGCTGATTGGTAAGAAAAGACTGGTTTGTTTGTGCATGGTTGGCATGTACAACAATTGTGGTTAGGGTAAATGACGAAGACAATGAGGAATTTTACGTCATTGCTCTAAGGCGATTTATAAGTAAGAGTGAAGGGTTTAAAACACTCAGAAAATTGTACAACTATTTTTACCAAACATGCTTCGTCTGCTTCCGTGTCGTTAGTTAGCAAAACAAGATAGTCATCGACATACTTGAACACTTTCTCATATTCAATTTATCAAGATGTAGGTTAATGAATCTGTCAATTCTACTGAAGAATATGTCACTTACAATGAGCGCCGTGCTTGACCCGATGCAGATTCCGTTCTTTTGAATAAAAGGTTTGTCATTCCGGGAATCGTAGGTCGACTTGAGGTACAATGATAGAGGTTCTAGAAGCTTATTGATAGGAACATCACACACGGTTTGAAATGTCACAGAACTAAAGATATCTATGCACTCTTCAACTGTACGAAGCAACAGATCATGGAGAAAAGAATAATAAAAGTAATCATTCTGCATGATATGTTGCTTCCTGCGGTTGAAGAGCGCAAAAACTTGTTTGGCTCCGTTAGATCAAGTCGACCACACATCTGCCATTGATGGTGTGGTCGACTTGATCACCAGCGTTGAAGAGGAAGGAAGCCAATGCAGACTAGTGGCGGCGGTCATCTTAGACATTAAGGTTGCCTACGATATTGTGCTGCATTATGCGATCCTTGACGCACTGGAAGATTTCGACATCGTAGACTGTACTCTTGAAATTTTAGCTGCCTTAGGAACTGCAGCATTTGCATGACGACAAATAACGGAGACACTTATCGATATAAGGTTCATCGTGGTGTTCCCCAAGGAGGAGTTTTCAGCCCGATCCTATTCAAAGTCACAATGATCGCCCTAGCAGCAGAACTTCCCTGCACGGTGAAGATCAGTGCATACGCTGATGACATATGCATATGGGCATCCGTAACTACTCGTCCGCAATTACGAGCTCGACTGCAGCGTGCCGTGACGATTACATACAAATATCTACGACGTCAGGGGCTCACTCTTTCAATCGACAAATGCGCAGTGCTTGCGTTCACGCGCAAGCATATGTCGAAATACCCTATATTTATTATTGGGACAGCGATACCTGCTGTAACGCACCACAAGTTCCTTGGGGTTGTCGTACACAGAGATCTATCGTGGACAAGGCATGTCGCAGTACTTGAATCTAAATTGAAGAGCTTTGCTCTCTTTCTTCGCCACATAGCAGAAGCAAGATGGGGCCCGTCAGAATCGTCGCTACTTCAATTGTACAATGCTCTATTTGTGGGATACATTCGATACAGCATGCCGGTGCGCTCCAATATGAGACCTAGTTGTGTGAAGACGTTATAAAGTGTTCAAGCTCAATGCTTACGAAGATGCTTGGGTCTACCACGCTGTACTTCAACAAATGGGACATTCGCGGAGGCTCGGGCTTGTCCCATCAGTGTATACATGCTCTGCGAGCCACTTAGAGTTCACCTCCGATTGCTGAGCAGACACAGACAGCACCCACTGTCAGTACTACCCGCCACTCACCCAGATTGCAGTTCCTCAAGAGTAATATCGCGGCATGAAAATATTATACCACCAAGGTTTTCTCCGCCAAATGCCCCTGCATTGCCTCCATGGGTCCTGTCTAAACCACCTGTTTCTTTTACGATGCCTGGAATCACGAAGAAGTCGCTCATTTCTTCTGTTGGCCTCAGACAACTGGCCCTATATCACATTTATACAACGTGCAGTGATTTTTTGCACGTGTACACCGACGGATCCACCACGCCAAACACCTCTGCCACAGTCTTTGTCATCCCAGACATGGATAACGCTCGATGATTCAAAGTGGACCATAAAATCACATCAACTGCCGCCGAGGTTGTCGCTATCCGGGAGGCAATAAGATTTATTTTCGGAGAGCAACCTCGAGCCTGGACGATTTTCTGTGATGCCAAACCCGCTTTGCAAACCATTAATTGCATCATGTAGCAAGGTCCGTATTACAACTTGGCAATAGAAATCACAGCACTTATTCAGGTTGCTACAACAAATGGTCATCTTATAACTTTCCAGTAGATTCCCGCTCATTGCGGCGTGATGGGAAACGAAGAGGCAGACGCTGAAGCTAAAAATGCCTTAAGTAGTGCCCCTGAAGTACGCATTGAGTTTTCACGAGCTGACACGAACGCCCTGCTTCGCTGCGTGATGCGCAGCTACACACTTCAGCACTGGACCAAACCAGAATGGTGACACCAGCAACTTCACAAATGGGACCCAGAAATGAGGTTCCGCATGCCCCCTAAATTGAAACGGCAACTCACAAGTATGATCCACCGCATTCGTCTTGGTGTAGCGTACACCAGACGTTACGCACAGATCATCGGTCGCAGTGACACCGGTCCTAGTTGTAACACTGTGATGTGCCAGAAACACTTGAGCACATATTTTGTGTCTGCCCAGCATACGCACGTGAACGACAAACACTGATGTCTTCTACTGAACTATATCGCAGTAGGTCATTAACTGATGAGACCATGTTGGGCCCTTGGCCAGACACCAACAGTGCAACTGCGGTCACAAGAGCAGTTATAACCTTTTTGGAAACAACTGGACTATGTGCGCGGCTATGAAATGTGTCTCAGCTAGAAAAAACCCTACATACTCACCTCTCTATCTCACCATCGTCATCCAATAATCTTTCTGTTCCTCTTTTCCTTCCCCCAGTGTAGAGTAGCAGGCTAGAGCAAGCTATCGCTATGGCGGACCTCTCTGCCTTTCTGGAAATAAACTTACCTCCTCCTCCCTTAAAAGATATAATGTGTGTGCCTAGTGTAGAGAGAGAGAGGTATTCGTGAAATCTGTATGTGTACCTGCAAGACGCCTTTGCTTGTAACTAATAATGTACCGGCCAGCACCTACATTGTACGTCTGACTTTGAGGAAAACTTGCACAATGTGAGATTTTGTAATCTGCCAGAGTTGCTTTTTATAAAATAATACACTGCCAGCATGTTCGAAATATGTTTCGCTGCTGCGTGGCAGAGGTGCGGTTATCACGCTGTTGTGTAGTTGCGGATGTAAGCACTTGTAGTTTTGATGCATTAATATTTCTTGTCCAACTCATCAGATGTTTGGCAGTTTCAGCCCAAGCAAGGCAAAGAGAGAAGGAAGACGGGTAATGACAGGACCACTGCCGACTTTTGTTTGCAGGAGAATACCCATGTTGGTGTATATATTGTGACAGCCTTTCTGTGTTGTTTTTTGCCCAATTTATGCAACGACACAGTTGTCAGCATTATGAGAGAGAACACTAAAATTAGCTTTTAAAGATCATGGTGACTAAACGCCTAGTAATTCTCAGCACAAAGTAAGAACAAAAGACATCAGTATGATCAATATGGGACGAGTACAGTCTGTCATCTAAAATATGTATTTTGCAAAATGTTGCCTAAGTGAGAAACCTCTATGTTTGCAAACGGTATGACGTCACTTCGAGCACCGTGCCAGCCATTCCCTTCCTCGGTGCAAGGACAGGTTGGAAAGGAAGTTGTTGGTGACGTTACTGATAGCCCACTGAGATGTATGCGATTCTAAACCTGTAGCCTAATATATGCGTAAACTTTTCTGCAGTTACATTGCTGCATCTGACTCCTACAACTTATTTGCATATTTACATCGCTCCCTTAGGACCTACACACAAACTTGTTGTGATCATGGTCACTTCATGAATATTAAGCATTAAAGGTACAACACATATGAGGCCTTCGATAAAAGGAGTTATACCTTTATTGGGCTTGCGTACTCGACGGGGTGATGCATACATGCAGCTTCACCAAATGGTATCTTCCAGCCTGGTGACAATTCTTTTTTTTCTGCACACAGCGCAAACACCGAGATGTACCTACTCGCAGATTACGTCAAGTGCATATTTACCTTGACTAAAATGTCGAATCAAGTTTTTCAACAACCGGTCGCTGCCAAGAGTGCTAACCTCTTCGCGAAACAAGACAAATTGTTATTCATACTGCACACTCCGCACACAATATTCTCAGTTGAAGCGATATTCTCAATACCTTTTAATGCACACTACATGCCGCGATAAGCAATGCACATTTTTGAAGACTATGCCGCTGTTCCTCGCACAGGCCACCACGTGTGATCACTTCTTCAATATAGACAGAGTGGCAAATATTTTACCACACAGTTTACCACACAGCTAGATGTTTGCTGATACATACTACAGCTAATGTCGACATTGTACCGTGAAGTGTAAGCTTTGAAAAATTAAAACTTGCCCCAAACCCCGCACGACTGTACCGGGCTGAGCCACTAGCGGGAATGTTTTTCCAGCCGCACCTTTTACGTGTGCCAGTGACATCACGCTGTGACGTACCTCGGAAGGGGCCTATCGCTGCATACTTTATGTGAATGATGGTCTTGTTAGAGAAAGCAGGCATTATTGATTTCGTAACTTGTTCATTTCCAACTGGACCTTCATTTACACGAATTGTGTGACTGATATTCAGGTGAACTTTTGTGCAACAAATTATACAGTTGGCAGTCTGTGCTTGCCCCATGTTGTTGTTACTGGTGTTCCTCGTTGTTACTTTCCACTGCTCATTACTGCTCACCTACAGAAACTAGCCTAGCTTGCCACTGTTTTGGACAAGATGCAGCTGGCAAGTGCGATAGTGTTCATAACTCTAAATGCTCAAGCAAAAACTATTGTTTAATGTTCAGTTAGTTGCATTCATATCAGTACATTATAGGTTATCATTGATTAAACATGAATCCGCGTTCTTTCACATAATGCTCACAACTTTAAATATCCAATTGTATGGTGTTTATAAAAAACATGGGTTTTAGCTAAACTTCATGCTGTTTTCTTGAACACCTGACAAAACGCTATTGCATGCTTACTTGCCAAGAATGGGATTGTGTTTGAAATACATTGCAATTCTTCACCGGACTGCCAGTAACACTTCAAATTGGGGGAACATTCATGAACCATGGATTGATTAATTTTTAAGAGTGGAAAGAAAGAAGCGTCAGGCCGGGATACTTAATTGATATTGGCATTCGTTTTGCTACCCAGCACATTATCATGCAAACTTCCTATAGAGTGGTTATGCGTCTTGCATGTGTGCCTGTAAACCAAGAACTTCGGGTAGAACTATATTTGTCTTACAAATGGTTGCAGGACTGTGGAGGCTGTAGGGCTGCTTAGCCAATATGAATGGTGGAATCCCTGGACATTTGTTCAACCATGCTGCATCAGCTGCTTGGTGTTTTCACGGCATCTTTACAGATGTGTTGGGTGAGTAAAGCAAGCAGGTTTCAACACAGGGAAACTTATAATATAGATGCACTTCTTGTGCGTGCCTTACATCCAAAGTATATCAAATATTTACCTTGAACCATGAGGCCTGTCATTTTTAAAGAGACACTTCTTTTTGCTTTATATTTGAGTCCTAATGCTTCAACAGCAATGTATTTCTGTTTGACAGCAAGTGTTCTTGAACAAATAACTGATCTCCACCATGACAAAACAGCCTTCATACTTGGTCTTTAGAATACGCTTGCACATATCTATAGCAGATTCAATTGTTCATTTTTTGCTGTGATGTTAATGGGCAAGTAGCAAAGGCAAGTTCAGATTGGAGTGGTCGGTGACGTCTGTTCAGGTTGTGCCATACTGCTTTGCAACCAGAGTTACTTGTGGCCACATATACAATAAAGCCATATGACGTGCATTCTAAACTAGATTACCATATCACATTTCACTGCATCTTAATATGTGTCGAACAAATGAAGATATCTTTAGCTTGCCACTATAATGATATCCTAAACCAACACAAGCTTGAAATTTAGTCGTGGTGTTGCAGCTGTGTATGACTCTATAATGAATGCATAGCCGTGATAATTTTTCTATATTTTGTCGCAATAGTAAAGTTACACACATTTGTAATTCGAAAGGGGTCCTTGCTTTTTTGCTTTTTTTGCTATGCTTCCTTCTTGTCTCTTCTTGCCATGTGCTCCTCCTCACTGCGCAAGGAGCAAGAGCAGTTGGCACACAAACACGTATTTAAAAAAATGTTGTTGTAAGGTGAGCACTGAGGGGCTCAACACTTCCAGAAGGCTCAAAGAGTAAAAGGTATTGTTTCTAGCTTTTTGTGGGTACCCATAGCTAGTTTTGCTGCTGCAGTTGTCATTGTTGGTCAGGACACTATTCTGAAGTCGTTGCACACATTTGCTTTAAACGTTAAAAATTAATTGGAGGTGGTTTGGCATCCTGTATTGCAGTTACATACAGAACTAGATTTCAATGTGTAAGCAAAATCTGTTCACTGGAAATCAATCCTAATGATATCTGAAATTCAGGAAATATTCACAGAAAAGCTCAGGAAAAGCACTAAGTGGTTGCCCTTGAACGTGAAGGAGATTCCCTTATTCTAAAAGGTCAATAGACAGCATAATAGTCTCAATTATACATGCACTATAAAATATTCCGGTGTGGTGCTTTTCATGCATGTTATAATGAGAGGGGTTTTTAATAGAACTGTTGTCACTTTGCCATGTGTTTCTAAAATTGTTCAATAGTTATATAACATGAATCATTTTATACCTTTGGATTTTATGCAAATGGTTTGCTTACCCAGTCGGTATAACTTGATTTGGATAAAATCATAAATGCTCTAATTTTTTTTACTCTACAGCAGGTTTATTTATAAAATACGCGACCATAGATGTGGACGCAGTTGGTGGTGGGCTTGATTAATGATTCACTATCATCACTCTAACTACACCTGCTACAGTGCATAGTGTGACAAAAATAACGGTACTTAACATTACTGGCAGCATACACTTTTATGTCTCAAAATGTGTTAAAAAGCCTGGTAAAATGTGTGTACTTTTTTTTTCGCTCCAACTAAATATTCTGGTCTACTCAAAGCAGCTTCCGCTCTTTTAAGGTCCTCAAACTATTTGGTGTTCAAAAGAAGTATCAATGCCATATCCTTACTTTGTCGGCCTACTCACCACTCTAATAATGAGAATTACCCGACAACATTACCCAGGACAATATAGGGATGTTATAAAAAGTATTGTGAATTCAATTGTCAAAAAACGTGAACCCATTAGTAACTTGTTGCCAAGTTATATTTTCTTTCACTTTTCTTTTCACAATTTTGTTAAAATTATTCTTGATAATATCCCCTATTGTTTCTTTGGCATCATTGTCTGTTAGTTCTCATTATAATGTGTTCAGCAAAGACAACGAACCCTTAAATTTATAGTTCTTTTCCTTACTCATGAATCTGAAACAGTGAATTCCAGCAATCTTAGTGGTGTGTGACTTGTTTTTTTTATCAGTTGTGCGTGTGTTCTTGTAAGTGCATTTAGGCGGGAGGGCGAACCATTGCCACCTCCTGCGACTAGCAGATTTTCTGAGAACTAACAGATGCATAATGCTGCCATGAAAGCTATGCCATGAAAGCGGCTCACAGCGTCCAGCTAATGTTGTTTCCGTGTGCAGCTGTAGTTGTGGTTGTGCCGAATGACCTTTCTTTATATACACTACATAACAAACTTGCTCCTTTTAGAGTCAAGTGCATCTTCGGATCGATTGTAAATGTTTGCATATGCGAGGCCTTAAGTTTTATAGGAAATTCCTCAGTATGCTACGAGGAAATGTGTGCTCTGCAAAAATTTGTATATCATTATATACAACCCCTTACGCCTCGTCTACAACTCTGTGCAGGTTAACCTTGAGTAGAAAACGAGGAGCGGTAGCAGCCCCCAGAAAAGAGCAAGCACCTTCCAAGCTCCCCATGCTCTCTTCGACAGGAACAGCAAAGTCACTGTATGGCATTGACAACCATTGCAAGGACTGCCTTATCAGTACACTGTGCTGCTCTTTCATAGCGGAAGACGAAGTTGACCACTCCAGAGGAACTTCACGCTGTGTATTGTGAGTGCTTCAGTGGTTTTGGTTTTGTCCAGCCAGCAGTCAAAAAATCATGTGTCTGATTCAGTAGGGATGGCTAGAGGGAGTCGGGCAGGCATGTTTGGATATTTGTCTAGCCAAGTAGTGCCACTTTTCGCACTGGTCCTTTTGGAGTTACTGCCACAATTGACAGAAGCTTCGTCACCTCTGTAGAGGTACAGAAGTGTCGGGGAAGATTAGCTGCATTAGTTTTTTTCTATAACTGATAGCTGCCAACAATCTTCATTGTACAGAAGTTTTTTTCCTAACTTATGGGTTAAGGCCCTACACAGAAAAAAATACTACATGTCTACTTACAGAAGGCCCCAAGGCCCTACTTGTAGGTTTTTTCGGCTTGTAATCATAAGCACCTCGTTTGAGTGAACATGAACATTTTAAACATGTACAGCGAAAAATTTGGGTGGCTGGTCATTTCGTCGTTATCATGTTTCTCGCAATATTCTTAAGCATGTTTTGCATTACGTTGTCTATCTGGTTCATGTGCATAGAAGACATTACGCAGTTTCAGGCTACTTCAAGCACCGTATTGTAGTATAAAAAGCCTGGAAGCAACCTATCAATAATTTTTTAACAGAGTTGCTTAATCTGATGCATGATACAGCACTAAACTTTTGCGCGTATTCATCAATGTAAGCTCGTCTTAGTGTTATCCAAAATGAAGATGCGAGTCGACAGATGGAATTATCTAGTGGGGTAATCAGGGTGAACAGTGGAAGTGCCTCAGACAGGCTGACCGATGTTGCGATTGGAGGACCTATTTTTTAGAAGTCGCTTTGTCATCCTTGGCGTGTTAGTTTAAATGGGTTAGTAATGACATCGCCTTTTGGTGTAGGCGTGTGTGCCTGTTGGAAATGTTTGTCTAAAAAAAACCTATAACGCAGAAGAGTGCAGCCTTCGCTTCCTTTCAAGTTAGGTTGCGATGATACAAAGTGTTTTCCTGTCGGAGGTTGTGAGTAAGGAAAGCCAAAAAAGGTAAAAGAAAGAAAAGAAGAAAAAAGAAGAAAGAAAAGGGGGATGCAAAGTAAAGTAGTGTGCTACACTGCTCCTACTTTGCACCCCCCCCCTTTTCTTCTTTTTTCCTTCTTTTCTTTTTTCACCTTTTTTACATTTGCATTGTCCCATCTAGTGCATGAATCAATCACACATGGCTTTGCTATAGCAAAGATGCCTATGTGGTGTTGGATTGAACAGTGCATTGTACTTCATTCAGTTTAATTACAGGCTGATCAGTCTTGCAATAAGTGCTTCCTGTCTATCACCACACATGATCAAATGAAAAGTTTGCGCTTGGCTCTTAGTATACTGGTATATAGCTTGTGCCTTGGACTACTCAAAATGAATGTTATTTTGCTGCTGTTTATGGTAATGAATTTATCCAGCATAAAAATATCTTGCCTTGTGAACTTTGTCAGACCTGCCTTTCTTTTTCTTTCCTATGCAGGCACTGTATGTAAGGATGGCAGTAAGAGAGAGGTGATAGCTTGAGCTTCGGAAGAATAACTACTGGCAGTGAGGCAATTCCACATGAAACATTCCAGCCATTTTGCCAACCTCCCTAAATGTGTTTTAAAAAAACATTTTTTGCTCGTTTACTGTATCGATGAAAACAGCAAACGGCTAAAATATATCGCAGAGAACAAAATATTAGGCCACCTTGGTGCCTTCTGGACTTCCCAGGATGTCGTCTGGGTGTTGTTTGAAAAAAAGGATTTCAAAAATACTGCCTCTTCTACACCAAATTTGGTCTAGGTATAAAGTAAAGGTGATTGTGAGTAGTGCATGAAGCTCAGTAGTATTAGTGCAATTTTTTTCCACATCAAAAGCAAGAAAACAGTCCTCTTTATATGGCAAATTATGTGATTACACTTTTTTTAAAGAAAGTATTTTTTGAAGTTTCCTAGTGATGGCTGTTTTCGTATTTGATATACGACAGCTCCGTTCCAAAGTTCCCCATGGCCCTCAATAGGAGACTTCAAAAATCATTTTCTTCATTGAAACAAAAAATGTAATGACAACACTTGCCATATAACAAGAACTGTTTATTCGCTTTCAACTTACACTTAAAAGTAGTTTTCAAATATTCAAACACATAGTGCAATTTGCATCTCAATGTGGACAAAAACAATTATATAGTGATATTTAAATCTGTACCTAACATTAGTTTCTTTTCATGAAATATACCTTCTGTGGAGTGAGTATTTCTGGCTCAAATATTCATACAAAGAGCAGTATTGCCATACAAGAAATGCAAACGATAAACAGTTTGGCTGAATTCTTCAATGCCCATGTTGCGAAAAAATTGCACTTATGTCACTCGGCTTCAAATACTTTAAAGAAGCACCTTTACTTAATATGTAGATCAAATTTGATATGGCAAGAAAAAGCGGTACTTTTAAATTTTTCTCACAAACAACACCCCCACGACATTCTGCGAAATTCCGAAGGTACCCACGTGACCACTACTTTTTTCTCTTCAAAATATTTTCAACAAATAACTGTTTTCAAAAGAGTAAATTACCACCATTTTTTAAACTATATATCTGTGATGGTCGCCAGGCAGTATGGTTTGGAAGTTTGGTGTGGAATGGCCCTGTGGGAAAACAACAAATGTCTGAGCATTCTTTGACGCTCGGGCAATTTCGAAAGCATTTTTTTGTTAGCAGCAATTCAATTAAGCCCTTGTCTTCATGCTTAGGCCCAGAAACAAAACACAAGTAACCAAAGTAGTCCTAAGAGTCATGCAGTCTCGCTGTTCCGAGGCTTGTGAAGCCTAATTTAGTACGAGCTTCACCAGTTTTACAAAATTTCGATTCAGCCAACAGGTTTTAGAGGCACAGTGCATTTTTAGCTCAATTGTTTCACACCAGTTACTTGGATAATAAGCGGCAAGTAGAGGTAAAAGTACCATTTTAAAGGCATTGTGGGTAATAACAAAAAGGTCTGCTTTCTTTTTTTGTGTGGTGCTTTGCCTGAACGCTGTGCTTTTTGTGGTATAGTTCATTGTCTAGTGAAGATAGGCCTTAAAGACTAACATTACCCTTGTTGAGCTCGATTGCTTGGTTATAGTCATAGTAGCCATATTAAAAATAATGACTTCAAACTTGAATGTTCTTTTGAAGATTTTTTTCTTGCATAATGATATTCCAGAGTCTTAGTCAATTTTGTTACAAGACAACGTGATGTCATAATAGGGTCACTTTTTATAGAGTCGCTCAGTTCTATCACACTTTTTACATTTCTAATAGAACAGTTATTTTCAATATCGGTATTTAAAATGGAATGAGCATGCTGTATGTAGTAAGGTGTAAGCATTTACAGAAAGCACATGCACCCAACTTTTCTGTTGGCAGTTTATTTCTGTTATTTTTGATTGATATGTGGGGTTTCACGTTCCAAAACCACTATAGGATTATGAGAGAAGCCGTAGTAGAGGGCTCTGGAAATTTTGACCATTTGGGTTTCTTTAACGTGCACCCAATTCAGAGCACACGTGCCTACAGCATTTCTGCCTCAATCGGAAATGCAGTCGCTGCAGCCTGGATTTGTTACTGCGACCTGCGGGTCAGCAGCCAAATTTTTGTTACTCTTGCTCCCCTATTTGTGTGCAGTTTGGTTATAGTAGTCTGGCTTGCGCAGATTTTTTATCGCACCTGCCTGATCCTGCTTGCTTTCATGGTGATTTTAACCTTCATAGGTTGCATAGTTTGACGTCTCAAAATTGTTCAAGATGCCAATTTTGTGCACAAACAGTATAATTTAAAGGCAGCAAATGTTCATGTACGCACTATTAAATGTACATTGAGAGCTTTCACTGGCAGTTTCCGAAGTTTTAGTGTGCAGGAAGCATTTAAATGATAATTTTGTAAGGACATATCAATAGATTATCTCTACTATTGAAAATCGTGACAACAACCTAGTTATTTTCACTGTGATAAACACGCTGCTTTCTTTCATGTGGCAGAACTAATTTATACACTTCTTTCTTCTATTATTCGCATATGCATAACATGAAGGATTGTGTGCCTTACATTTTCAGTTTCATTCTGTGTGTTATATTTCTTGTGCATGTGAACTAAGGTGCTAACATGTGTCTCTGACATTATTTGTGGCAATTAGTTACATTTTTAAGTGCCTATGAAGGACACATAGGTTTTATGGCAGTGACCTCCCGAATCTACAGTGGTGCGGGAGCCTCAAGCAGCATTTCGCCGATCTCCACAAGGCGTTCATGAGATAAACACAGCGCCACACTTTCACAGTGCTTTGATTATTATTTATGTTTAAAGATTTCGTTCCAAAATTGCTGTTACATTGTGTTTTGTGCCACCATCCTGTGGCTTAGGTGGAGCTCGTAATATTACGGTGCAGTCACCTCATTTGCGTACCATAAACACTGCAATGTCGCTATTCACAGCTGGAGCTTACAGACAAATAAAGAAATTATTGATTGTAGCAGGGCTGATGTGTATATTAATGATTCTCTATTTCAAATATTAACTTTATAAGTTTTTAAGTTGCATAGAACACTGAAATAATGTGTTGCAATGTAAGCACCATTTATGATCGCTCGCATAATAATTTAGTAGCTCTGTAACGTATTTTATGTAAAAGCTAATTTTGCTTCCGCATCACGACAATTGGAAAGATGCCGATGATTCAATCCCTGAACATGCATCTTTAAGAAATATTGTGATTTGTACACAGTATTGCTTGTACTCAAGATGTGGACGTCTATTCAATTTACACATTATATTGCTTTGCAATAGATTCGGACGGTCAATTCATTTCCGCATAATTATAACAGCGTTCCTTATCTGCGGAGCTTTCCGCATCATGCGGCATTCCTTATCTGCGGACCTTTCCGCATCATGCGGCTTTCCTTATATGCGGACCTCTCCGCATCCTGGGCTTTCCTTATCTACGGAACTTTCCGTATCATACGGCTTTTCGTAGTCCAATAATGGCGTATGTGCGGAGCCACACATACAGAAATTCTCAGTAGGGATGCTACTATTTTATGTTCAGTTCATTAACAAGTTGTTGTCCTTTTGTTTTTTGAACAAATAAACTGCCTTCACGCAATTATTCTTGTTCATTCAGTCCAGATTTTATTAATTTGTATCTAGAAGTGAGCTCAAGTAATCGTTAGATTGTTTTGCACTGCTCTGCATACCAATGTAGTATTTTTCATTTATGCATTTGCTGTGTTTTGTGTGCCACTGATTTTAGCATTTCAACTTTTTTGCATTTGCACTGAATGCAGCTTCCAAGTTAATACTTTGTAGTGAGTGGTTATGTGATCTTTAGAAAAGCGGCAAAGTATAATCACTTGTTTGCAGAAGTCGTTACGAAGGAAGTTGATTTTTGAAAGTATTCAGAACGAGAATTATGACCGAGTGCCCTATTTCTCACAAAAATATAACACCATAAATGTAAACTAAGGATACACATACAATCACACTTGTGGGCACAGGAACAGCAGCAGGCACAGAAAATGCAATATTTTAGAGTAGAATGACAAATGGACACAAACCTGCATCCCCATCAGAGAAGCAACTAACAGCCATACCGCCCATACAGTTCACATGCCCAGTGGAGTTCACATATGCAAACTGAGCAGAATCTTGATGTTGCCAGCCTTTGCTCGAGATTTGCCATTATAGTTCGACTTGAGTGGACAAGCTTGCCAGGGTAGGTTAGACCAAGAGGGATACACTGTCGACTGATGTCGGCAAAAAGCAATTGCAGGGTATGGCTGTGACGACCGTGGAACAAGCCATGATGCGAGGCAATCGGTTAGCAATGAAGGCCTGCATTATTAAGAGGAAGTGATTAGACCCATACTAGTATCTTATCAAGCAAACAAAAAAAATTAAATGAAAACACTTCTCTAAATATGCAGAAAATTGGCTGACAAAACATGTCTGCAATATTCTATGAAAACTGTGCCAGGACTGACAGAAAGCTATGTAACAATTTAGCAGTGAAAAAACATGGCAGTGAGGAAACCTAAATAGTGCAGTGATGACGTTTGTGAAGCTTTATTTAGGTATATGATTGGCTCCTTACTCATTATTAAAGGCAAAAAATCAACATTTCAAGCTTATTTACAGTCTTGTTTCAGTTCTTCAGCTCAAACATATTCAGCCTACATAGTTATTTTCAGGATGGCATTGTTTCTTGAGTTAATATTATAAATGATGCATAAAGAAAATTCTTAGTAGTTTAAAATTGCCATATAGTATAGTGCTTACTAAACAGATGGCACTGCCAGCATAGTATTCCTTTCCCTCACTCCTCATCAGCTGCACTGGTGGCAAAGTAAGTTAAAATTCTGCTGCTTATTTTCTTTTTCCGGCACGTGCATACGTACCTAGAAGAAAATAAATTTTTTCATCCAAAACATCAAACTAAACTTGTCAGCATGTTTTTGGTACTACATAGTATGCAGCAGAGTTAGAACTAAAGAGCAGATGTAAAGATGTTCCAAAAGACAGGCCAGTTTGAGAGTATAAATATAGACTCATACTTAACACAGCAAAATATAGCGAAATCTACAAAGACGTTTCGCCAAATATGCAGCTGACATCCTCAGTATGCCCTGGCACCAAATGAGCGGAGGTTACGCAGTTTGCTGCTTGTCTCGATTGTCACTTAGTATGCCTCCACGGTTGTTGTTGTGCGCCAAATTGGCACACTATTAAACCACGACTCGAGAACTTTTCACTTGCCCCACTTTTGTTCCCGAGCTTGCGTTGTCTCATTACTGAAGTCGAAGGCATGTCCCGTATTCGAGCAATGTTCAACGAGTTTTGTCTTATAACGTGTGGCATGCTTTGCTTTTTCAATGTCTCCTTTGTGCTCATATAGCCCTGTTGGTCGCTTCCTGCCTATTTCACTCATGCATGTGGTGTCGCATACATCGCTGATCAGCACTTGTGGTCATATATATGGAAAACGTGGTTGGTGAATTGTAACGAAGCCATTATCTGAGCAGGTTTATCTACGATACCCAGAAACACATGCAAAATGGAACAAGGAGTGTTCCGCGTGAAAACACAAAACCCAGTGTTTCTGTACCTTACGTTGAAGGTTTTTCAGGCTCTGATTGAATAGCACTTCGTCCACTGGGAAGAATTAAAACAATTTTCAAGCCTCATTGTACCTTGGTAAACGTGCTTTCTAAACCGAAAGACAAAACCTCTGCGAACGATCAAAACAGGGTTGTTTAGAAGTTTCTGTGCAGTGGCTGTGACACCATTTATTTTGGGAAAACTGGCAGGAAGTGATCAACGAGTTTTAATGAACACAAAAGAGACATAACAAAAACCACGCATTCTCAGAAAAAACTCATCAAAAACAGCTTAAAAATGAGGCATGCCTTCGACTTCCGTAATTTTATGACACTGGCTTCTGAAAAAAAAGAGGGAAGAGAAAGCTTTTCGACTCATGGTTAGACCGTCGTGACCAGCCAGCGCGCAACAACAATCACCACCTACATCCGGATTAGTAGGCACATACGAGACAATCAGTGAATTTGGTCACCTCTATACATTTGGTACTAGTGCACACTGAGGATTCCCCTCACAAAGGAGGCGAAATGTCTCTGTAGCTTCGTGTAAAGTCGGAGTGCATAATATAATCACTAGAGAGCCGAGCTTTATTTCCATGGTTTTTTGGCATATGTTCGAATATATCCAGAGAAAAAAATTGTTTATTACAAGAAAAAACAAATATTTATAGACTTGCTTTTTATCTTTGTGTACATAATTCCCTCCTGAGGCAAAATGAACAGTGCCACTCAGCATTCATGCTATGCGTGGACCATCGATAATCTACCATCCCATAATTATGCTACTGCCAGTGAACTCTTTCCTTGAATAATGTTATCTATGCGTCTCTTCTATTCGGCTACACCACTTGTGTTATTTCAAGAAGTTCAACAGTTGACTACCTAAGTTTTGGTTAGTAGTTAGCTCAACGTGTGCTGCTCACTCTGTCAGATTGCTGCTTCTAAATTTAAAGCATCAAAACAAACTTTATTCGATTTCCTGCGTTTGCATTAAGTAAAATTTCCCAATTTTTATAGAAGAGGACAAGCTTTGTTTTCTGCTCTACACTGTGTCGCATAGGATTAAAAATTTATGTACTTCCTCATCCTAAAGACACTCTATTGGTGGCTCCGCAGAGGCATTCCCTTGAATATCATGTTAAGCTGCAAATTCAGAACACAACATGGTTAACTCACGTACGATGCCTAGCCTTCATTATACTGGTATAACTTATGTTAGCAACATTTTGCCTCGTGCAAAGCAACTTAATATCTGCAGTTTAGGACATTTCGTTTACAACATACCGTCTCTTTGAGACTCAGATTATTCTAACATGCATCACTCTATAATGCCTCTGTCGGAGCTTAAAGCACACTGAACAAAAAACAGAAAAAAAAGACTAAAGCATCAAAATTCCACTTGAGAGCAGCTTCTGTTTCGATAAACCATTTACTTTCAGTGTTTCTGAACATCTGCCTGCATTTTTTGAAGATCGCTAGCAGGCCGCAGCTGTACACTAGTCTCTGTGAGGCAGCGCCTTGATGGGCATGATGTCAGACATCCCTGCGGCATCTGTAAGCTTCCTGTCCTGCTACTTCCGTTTCTCCACCTCTGCTTTACATCGTGTGCTCTTTCTTCAACAGCTGTGCTAAGATGGTTCCCTTTTCGGGACTTTACTGTGCAGCCGGTAGCACTATTCACTGCCGGTGCTATTCGTATTCGTTCTAGGAACCCTTCAGCTGGAATGTAGTGAGTTGAGAGATACGAGCGATAGCTGGCGATGTTTGCAAACCCGTTTTCAGGAGATGTTAAACGTCACCTTCTCTACTTGATCACGTTGCCACTACATTTGGCAGTTTGTTTTAAAAAAACACCAGAGCAGATCACACGTGCTCCGGCGTCACCTTTAACAGTAGACCCCTCTGCACATATACCGTGGGTGTTGCGCATGATCCGCTTGATACTTACGCCGCTACATACAGAAGCTACCCGGAAAACTATCTTTTACTACTTCCTGGCTATCATAACATAAAACTCATTTTTCATGCCTTGCAGTAAGTGAAAAAATGGTGATTTTGTGGGCATGAACGGTGGAAGGATCTTGCCAGCCAAATTATTACTAGCCTCATTCATCACTAAACAGATGTATCGGATGCCACTCTCTTTTTCTTTCTCACATAGCTACCTTCGAGAATGTGAACGGGGATTGAGGCGACATCGGTAATGATGTGGTACAAGCGTGGTGAGCCAGTAGAGGGAAAGATGAGGCCAAGCAGAGCAAAATTCATACTTCGAGGTCGGCCTTACTTTTACATACACAAATGCAGTGGACAGATTTAATGAAACATATGAGAGGCGATTCTTTCAGCTATGAAATGAATTTCGCTCGCACCGCATATTTATATTGATATATTTTAGGAAGTATTTATTTCAGTGTGAAAAGTTAATAATATTCGCGCGCTCCTACAAAATAAACCGCACAGTACACATGGTCAGGAAAGACTAGAGGCCTTATCAAGCCCCAAAATTGCCTGTCACTGTCTACACAAGTGCTAAAAATAATCACTTGTTGACATCAAAGATCCCCAAAACTTTTGAGATCGTGACCTAATGTGACATCGACGCTTGGTCTAAATTGGGCAGATCGCCGAGAAACTGTCAAACCGCATGAGGTGCAGATAGCTTTGGCGAGGGAGTACAGTCGACCAAAAAGCAGAAAAGGATGGCTGCTTCGGCGTTCTAATCCTATAAGACAAACGCATATGGGATTTTGGGAGTCTTTTTGCGACAGAAATTTCACACCCCACCTGCCCACTTAGTTGGCTTTAACGAATGCGATGGTATACCTGTCAGAATCTGCTCAGTTTGTGCACATGGTACTGCAGATGTTTTCATTCCAGTTATAGAGCAGCAGCACAGTGGTGTGGTTTACGAAGTGATCATACGAAACGATTGCTTCATTAGTGCTCACGTACTTGAGTACTCATAGCACTACCCTGTGATATAGTAATCGCGAAAACTCACGCACAGCTTTTTTTTCAATGCTCTAATTTTTTTGTTCCAACTTGAATTTGCCTCCCACCCCCTTTGTGCTTTTACCATCTTGAGTGTCTGGACAGCACGATAGCTGATTGGGACCCTTGGCTTAGCGAGTGTAAGCTGCAAAACAAATCCGGGTGCTGCATTTGTCATTTGGGAGGTGCAGGGGAATAGGTGGTTCACACATTTGTGGCTGCACCCGGTAAGCACTTGGAGAAGTTCATTGGAGAAATACGCTTGAGTGCGTCTATGTTTTCTGCGGACGTCTCATTTTCTAGGTGTCTATGGTGGCCGATGCTGAGAGTAAATACGTTATGACCCGCTATGGTCAGTGAAGGCCGGGTGTCTAGAAAGTAAGATGTAACATGACCTACATGAGCGAACAGATTATTTGTCAAAGCTTCGCTTTACTAGAGGTAAATGGTGACCCTCTTGTCTATTTCGTGCAGTTCAAGCTTTATTCCTGCTACCTTCTTGCTAGACAAGTCATTGCCCATTACAACAAGCAAATGGCAACACATCAATGATCTTCGAAGACACAATGATCATTCGCAATACATGTAATACCGTAATTTGGGAATAAATATTCCACTACAAACACATTTTTTATCAAGAGTTAGCATACTGAAAATATTGTTTGCAACCTTCAGAAGACGTCAAGACACTTGACGACAGTTTTTCTGCGCGTGGCTGGGAACGCTATAGAGCTCACGCAGCCATTCGCTTTTTTTTGCTGCAGTCAGGAAAATATGGCTATAACTCACAGATTATAATATAGTTACTGCGCACATGCAAGTATGTTGTCCACAAACGTGCTCGCAAACTATCAACAAACTTGTCGTTGGGCCTACTTCAAGTCTGAAAAGTGCCTCTATGAAGGTGCCGAAATGGAAACGGGGGGTCTGTAGGTAGCCTCTGAAGTTATCCACCACGCACTGGTAAAAAAATCTAGAGGGCTTAGTATTTTTCAGGAATGATTTGCAGACGATTCAAGCTACCTCTAAGTTAGCTACTGTCGCCACTCTGCGCTACGTTTATAGAGGCTGCTTGACCTTGTGTCCGCCCCTCCTCTCCGAGAATAAACGTGACATGCGTCATGTCGCCACTCCTTCACATGTGCAGAGTAGTCTCCCGAAAAAGGCCCAATGTTATATTACCCTTCAAAAAGTGTCACGTGGAACACACGCTGCCAAACATTCCTCACCTCCCCGCGAAGGAAAGGCCACCAGGTAATGCCCTACGAGTCTCAAAAATAGAAGAAGGCAAGATCAAATTTTCTGTGTGTTTCAGAAATGCTGCTGCAGTCCCCTTGCTACAAAGGCGAGCAGCCAACATGTCCTGGAATCCTTGGCACAATTGCCAAAAGATTTGGTCAGGATTGTGGCACGTTTCGGTCCTTTCTTTCTTTCTGTCACTCCGTCTTTTTCTTTCTTCTTTTTTCAGCAGCCTCTTGGGGTTACATTGTATATTGGAGATGTAGCGACTGCAATTACCCACTGTGCTAGACACTGAAGTCTGAAATCTAGAGAAATAACTCATACGTGTTTTGGCGGCATATAGTCATGTTTAGCGGCATCACTTCTGACAAACGTCAAAACTAACACGAGACAACTTCATCGTTATTTTCACAGATGACACCTCCACCAATTAATGTTTGGAAAATTTATTATTTGTTGAAACTCTTTCAAGTCAAGCGCTGATACGCAAAATTAGTGAGCACTGGTAATTACAAAACATGACATTGTCCTGCTAATGTACGAAAGTTGTAAATGAACAAATAAAGAAAATAAAGTAAATTCACACAAACCTCGCAAGTAGAAAATGAGCTGAATTCACTCTGTCTTACGTTTTTCTAATTAACTTATGACAAATTTTTCCGCATAGAAAGGCTTGCTGCATCAATATTGAAAATTTGATATTTCATCTTGGACAGTTTTTCAACCTCGTCGGTAATGTCTTAACAAGTGGATCCATAAATTTGTGAATTCAAGCAGTTATCATTCTTGCGCTATTCGTCAGAACGCGAAACAACTTTGCATAGACATTAGGTACATTGTAGCCTAGAAACCCATTCACTCTCGCTGTTCTACACAAAAAAGAAAAAAAGTTATTCACTCATAAACCTACAATGTTCTGCTCATTTTGATTGAAGCCTTCTAACTTTTTGTTAACTTTACTGGCTACATTTCTTCATGGAAACCTTGCATATTGCTTTATGAAGAGGCTCAGGAAATTTTATTTGGTTATGTTGAACAGTTTTGCCGCATTTCAAGTGCAATAGAGGCTTGTAAAGTAAAAGCACTGAACTTTGCTCACACTGTTTTGTGTGCTATGCAAAACCCCTCCAGACTAGGCGACAATACTAGCTGTTTTTAGAAAGTGGAGAATGTAAGATTTCTATTGATATACAATTCACATCAATAGGCTGAGCGTAGAACGTCAGCAAACAGTTAGCAAAATACAGAGCGGGTGCTGCCGTAGTGGGACTGCCACCTTAATAAATAATTTTGTTGGTCTAGTTGGTACATGCTTACTTAACTTTAAAAAGATGCATACTATCGGAGAAGAAAATTGAGGACAGAACAGAAAGGGCGTCACTCAGAACTAACTTTATTCTTGAAAAATCAGCCAAATATATAAGCGAAGCAACCTTGCACGCACATTGCCTGACACGCTAGTCAAAAAACACGCGATAAGTTTGAGAACAAACGATGAAAAAAGATTGTGAAGAATGAAATTCTACACCACGGAGAGCAAAAAATGTAAAACTAACATTCGTATCTCTCTTCTTTTTAATGTAGTATGCTTCCATCATTTTGCGTGCTAAGGTGTCATTACTCTTTGCAAAGAAGGATACACTGAAAAAAACAAGCCTCACACTTGCAGGAACCACAATGTGCAGGCAAATGTTCCGGTGCATAGAGGACAGAATTAGGGAGCAAGAATTTCCTGCGAAAAATAAACGTTCGGCACATTTGGCAGCACATTGTGATTTCTGCAATTGTGAGGCTAGGTTTTCCATTGTATCCGTCTTTGGAAAGTGAAATGATACTTTGGCACGGGAAATTTTAGAAGCATTCTACATTAAAACGAAGGGAGATATGCATGTTTGTGTTACATCTGTTGCTCTGCGTGGTGGGTAATTTTTATTTCTTGGAATCTTGTTTTTTGTTTAGTGGCTTTTTTGTCATCATTCTTTTGTGTTCAATCTTATTTCATGTTTTGTTACTAGCATGTGAGGCATTGTGTAATCGCATCGTTGCTACGCTTATATATTTCGCTGATTTTCCAAAAATAAACCTAGTTGCGAGTAACGCCTTTTCTGTTCTGTCCCAATTTTTTCGCCGATGGTATGCATCTTTGCGTATTTCAGTAAGTACTGTGTTATTTTCCAACAACTAGGCCCTTGCAACACCAAAAATGTTCTGTTCACCTGTCCATTTAGTTACGGCAAGGGTAAGCTGTATAAACAAATACAAGAAATAAAAGCATCAAACCATGCACCGGAGTAAAAATATCACGATAAGTGAAGCGAAAAAGATGCAGCTTGACTGCTCGCATCTCTAAGGCCCACCAAAAGAAAATGCTCTTACTTTCAAAGGTGCAATGAAAGCGTGCTTACACATGTGTCAGTCGACCTTGCGATCTCCTTCACCTCTACTATCTCCCTGACAGTTTGACCTGGACATAATGCAAGAAACACACTGTCTTCAAAAATGGGCCTAACCCATCAACCGACGCAAGGATTCCGAGAAACTTTTAAACTGTTGTCTGTAGCCTGCAATGGTGTACACAGAGTGTATCATGATGTAAAGTTTCTGTCTGAGCCACTGACTCTCCTGCATGTCACAGAACAAATGGAGCAATTAAGGGCTCAATTATCTTTCATAGGCACAGCTTGAGAACTCACAAAAAATATTTGCATAGCTTTTTTTTGTCGCAATAAGTAGTTAATGACACACTGAACGTGGACGGAACAGTTACCCAGTGACCAGTGACCAAGTGACCAGTGAACAGTGACCAAGTATACTAAGTTGGCGAGCCCCAAAGCGGCACGTCTTTAGGTTAAGCTGGAGGTTTGCCTTGGTAAGACACTGAAGAATGGTGCGCAGACGGTCGACGTGGGTAGGGAAAGCAGGAGAAAATGCGATAACATCATCGAGGTAACATAAGCATATCTGCCATTTAAGGCCGTGTAAAATGCTGTCCATCATTCGCTCAAACGTTGCAGGTGCATTGCACAGACTGAATGGCATAACCATAAATTCGTATAGGCCATCCGGCGTAACGAACGCTGTTTTGGGACGGTCACACTCTGCCATCGGAACCTGCCAGTAACCTGAACGTAAGTCCAGCGAAGAAAAGAATTCGGCACCTTGAAGGCAATCGATAGCGTCGTCGATGCGGGGAGGAGGGTATACATCTTTCCGTGTAATTTTGTTCAGTCGCCGGTAGTCGACACAAAATCTAATCGAACCGTCTTTTTTCTTCACTAGCACAACAGGTGAAGACCAGGGGCTAGAAGATGGTTTGATGACACCGCGCTGAAGCATATCGTCCACGTGCTCTGCAATTACACTTCATTCCTTGGGTGATACGCGGTAGGGGCGTTGCCGCAAAGGAGGGTGCGTTCCAGTGTAGATTGTGTGAGCGACGGCGTTAGTTTGACTCAGTGCCTTTTGAGGAACGTCAAATGAATCTCGGAATTCATGCAGAAGGGTTATTAGCTGGTCCCATTGATCCGGAGGAAGCTTGCTGTCGATTGAACGATTGAAGATATCCGAGGAGTAGTCATCCCGCGTAAAAAGAGTAGTAACGGCGTTCAGTTGAAGTTGCTGGTCAGGGTCGTGGGACTCAATAGGTACAATAAAGTTGTCATCAACTGGATGAACATAGCCCAGTGTTTCGCGAGCTCTTAAGGTGAGAGGGCATGAGCTAGGATTGCAAACGACAATTCCGGAAGTATCCTGGTGAGGTGGCAGAACGGCGTATGGCAGAGACGTACCGTGGCGGCGACTGAAAACGTCAGATGGGGAGAACACAACGGTAGAGCCGGATAATTCAGTGCGATTAACGGGGACAACGATGGCACTAAGAGGAGGAACATCAACGTCGGAAGCAACAAGAAGCTTGTCCAGGTGAGTGCGGTCATTGTCGGTAGATGGCGCATCTGAAAACACAGATAATTCCACCTGCGCACGAGCGCAGTCAATTACGGCGTGGTGGCGCGACAAAAAATCCCATCCAAGTATCACGTCGTGGGCACAAGTGGTCAACACGAGAAACTCGATGTGGTACAGGACGTCCTGAATGTTTACTCTTGCCGTACATGCTCCGACTGGTCGAATTGGTTGCGCACTCGCGGTATTCAGCAAAACGTCGGAAGGCGTCGTCGTTACTTTTCGTATCGAACGGCAGAGTTTCTGACTCATCACAGATACGGCGGCACCCGTATCAATAAGCGCAATAGTTCGTAGACCTTCAAACAACACTTCCAGAACGTTTGTAGGGGACGGGCGAGGACTTGTACAATGCGACGATTTCGCAGCTCATGCCTCCGGAGCTGCGGCAGTCAGTTTTCCGTCTCTACAGGGTTCGGTCGGCGACGCAGAGGGGACAGAGAACGGTAGCGGCGTGGTGAGGATGAGCGACGGGGACCGAATGATCGGTAGTCGGCAGCAGGGCGGTGGTCTAGTTCGGCTGGTGACGGGTCGCGTTCCACTGATTGTCGGTCGCATTGACGTGGCAGTTCTCGTTGCGCGTTGTACGGGGCCGGTAAAGAGTAGTCAGGGTACCTCGGAGGTGCAGCCGGGCCCGTTGCGAAGCGCCGGCGACAGAAGCGCGCCACGTGACCTGGATATCCGCATGCGTAACAGATCGGGCGATTGTCAACTGTGCGCCAAGGGTTTCCGTTATAGCGCTGTTGTGTTGCTGGAAATGGCGTCGTTGATACTCGTACAGGCTGGGGAGTCGGCCCAAGTGGAGGTCGTGGCGGAGTAGCAGCAACAGCAGCATAAGTCAATGGTGCGGTGACGGGTGCTGTCTGAGAGACGGACGGCAATGCCTCAGAGACCTGCGCCTGTATTACCTGCCTGATGGTGGGCGCGAGACGCTCAGAAGAGGGTTCCGTTGCCGGTAGATACGACAAGCACGAAAGTTGACGGGCCACCTCCTCGCGCACATATCGTTTGATTTCGGACATGATTGCGCAGGGGTCTCCACCCAGGCTCAATGCCGCGAGAGTTTCATCGGTAGCCGCTGGACGCCGTGTCATGACCCGTTGTTTGCGCAACTCCTCGAAGCTCTGGCAAAGAGTGGCGAGTTCGGACACGGTACGTGGGCCCTTGGCCAGCAGCATCTGGAAGGCGTCGTCGTCTATCCCCTTCAAAATATGTTTGATCTTGTCTGCCTCAATCATTGAAGGGTCAAGGCGCTTGCACAAGTCGAGCACATCCTCGATGTAGCTTGTGAAGCCTTCTCCTTGAAGCTGTGCGCGTCCCCGTAGGCGCTGTTCGGCACGGAGCTTGCGTACCTCGGGGCCACCGAACACATCGGTAATGCGTAGCTTAAAGGCACTCCAAGTGGCGAATTCCGAGTGGTGGTTGTTAAACCAGAGACTCGCCACCTCTTTCAGGTAGAAGGGTACATATTGCAGCTTCGAAGGGTCGTCCCACTTGTTGCTTGCGCCTACCTTTTCAAATGTCGACAGCCAATCTTCTACGTCTTGCTCATCAGTACCGTCGAAAAAAGGTGGATCGCGCACCCGTAGCGCAGTGGGCACGATGACCATTGGAGGCTGGGTCGTACCTTGCTGGGTAGTTTCTTCAGCCATGTCTGGGATGGCAGGTAGTTTCCTGTTGCGGAGTTCCAGGTTGAGTTACCCCGCACCTCAACCACTCTGAAACGGGGTTTATTGGCGCAAGTAGTACTTGCACAGCAGGTCTATTGATGCGGAAAGCGGGCGGCAGCAACCGACGCAGGAAACACAAGGCTCGGGGGAACAGCTCGCACTCGGCTCCTCTTGCTAAAAGCGTGACCCACTGCGGCACATATTCTTCTTCCTCTCTACAGGTGCAATGAAAGCGTGCTTACACATGTGTCAGTCGACCTTGCAATCTCCTTCACCTCTACTATCTCCCTGACAGTTTGTCCAGGACTTACTGCAAGAAACACACTGTCTTCAAAAATGGGCCTAACCCATCAACCGACGCAAGGATTCCGAGATACCTTTAAACTGCTGTCTATAGCCTGCAATGGTGTACACAGAGTGTATCATGATGTAAGGTTTCTGTCTGAGCCACTGACCCTCCTGCATGTCACAGAACAAATGGAGTAATTAAGGGCTCAATTATCTTTCATAGCCACAGCTTGAGCACTCACACAAAATATTTGCATAACGTTCTTTTGTCGCAATAAGTAGTTAATGAGACACTGATCGTGGACAGAACAATTACCCAGAAAAAAGGTTTTACAGTGCTCAGTCACAATTTTGATTTCAGGGGACACTCAACAAGTGAGGTGGGACGTTACGTGGTTGTTGTGCGAACGTAGCTGGCTACATGAACACAAAACTGCATGGGCGTGGTCACTGCACAGACAACTTTCTTCAATGAAGGCTTTCTGGGTGCAGCGATAATTGCCTCTGAGATGTAAATATGGCCCCGCCGCGGTGGTCTAGTGGCTAAGGTACTTGGCTGCTGACCCGCAGGTCGCGGGTTCGATTCCCGGCTGCGGCGGCTGCATTTCTGATGGAGGCGGAAATGTTGTAGGCCCGTGTACTCAGATTTGGGTGCACGTTAAAGAACCCCAGGTGGTCAAAATTTCCGGAGCCCTCCACTACGGCGTCTCTCATAATCATATGGTGGTTTTGGGACGTTAAACCCCACAAATCAATCAATCAGATGTAAATATGCATGATCCATAAAAATACACAGCCAAAGCAAGGACATCAGCCTTTGTGCTCCCTTGCAAGTCTCCTCAGTCTTCATTTGAAGAAGTCTGCTAGAAGAGCACTTGCAAGGGTTTTGGAAGCCAACTCAAATTTATGACGTAGAAGGCAGTGGGTTGTTTAGACAGAAACTAAAGGGGAGCTCTTCAAGTATTCTTATGACAAGCACTGTAAAGTTGATTTTCAGTGCGTTCCAGCATATATCACTCGTTGATATTTTGAAGACAACAACCGTGCCCCCGCATATCTATCTGACAAGTTAACTCCAGTGCAAAGGCTGCTCCGAGCAAATTCAATTGTAGGGACAAAAGATACAAAGATGCAGCACCTTCTTCCAGCTGAAATTTATTACAAAGCAGTGCAGATGTATATACAGTCCTTCAATGAATACAGACAATCAGCTCATAAAAAATATAGGAGACGTTATTAGTAGCTTTTTGACTCTAGTACAGTAATTATTAAAAAATGGTGAAAAATAAAGAGGACAAACACACAATTTCCACCGGCAAAGACTGAACCTACAAGCTTCGGATAATGCATTCGATGCTCTTATCAATTAGCTAAAGTGGCGGCTCTCCTCTTGTCTACATTATCAATGTTTCCGAGCACGTAAACCTGGGAGTGTTAGTGGGCACGGTTTAGCACGTGATCATTCTACACGTTAATAGCTGAATAAGCCCTCCTACACTACCAAAAGCATTAAGTCTACAGGAACGAGACTCTCGCTTTGAATGAACAAAAGGAAATTTTAAGGTCTCATTTTTCTTTGTTAAAGGGATTGTTTCACCATGAGTTTAAAACATGGTACACACTTCTGCCTGTGATCAAAGCTGCGGCCTGTTTAGTTTATTAAAGAGGTGGATCTGCACAGGCAAGAAAGTACACTGCCTGTACTTCAACACTTTCTCTCTACCTCCTTGAGTCTGCGAGAGACACTGTACATGCAATGTACACAGTTGCCTTATTTTTTTGTTGGGCCTTTGGTCTTGGCAGTCACTCCTGTTAACGCCTAGGATCCATCACATACGTAATAAACTCGCAGCTACTACCAACAACGCATCTTGAGGGAAACCCGCAATCTTAAAATGGGGTGTTTACTTGGAGAATGCATCATCCACCTTGTTCGAGATGAGTCGATTGCCACAGAAAATTCTGCAAAGGCAAGTGCATGTTCCGCCTTTTAGCCACTTTTGAATACCGCGACACAAAAACAGCAATGGCTTTCAAGCACAAGGTTCATACCACCTATATGAGTGTTATTCTCTGAGAAACCACCTTAAGTTCAAGAATTTAATCGTCCCTTATTCAAGAAGGAGCTACGCTGTTTCAAGAAGGTGGAGCACATCCTAAGAAAGCTTCAAAGTGGGAACGACATTCTACTTCCAGCCAATTGATTCTGCCTAATGAAACACCAAAAATCATCCACAAAGCAGGAGGATCTTACAGCACTAGAAGTCATCAACCTTTTAATAATAATTTTTCTTTCAGTGCAGACCGAGTACAAGTCAAGTGCTAGAGTTGATGTAGTGTTCAAGGCCCCCGAAACTTTCTGACCTACGTAGATTCATCGATCAGATGAAAGGAAGAAAACACTGCCGCACTCTTCACAGAAAGACGTATGTAACCTGCAATAAAGGCATGATGTACACAATCACTGACATGTAGTAGGAGCTTTAAGGGTCAGATGGGACGCTGTCTTAAAGATAGACTCCATGAAACTTTTATAGCATACAAAAAACAGTGACAAGGCATTTCCAAATCTATAAGTGGGATTGTAGGTGACTTTGAAGAGAGCGTAGTACTTTCAGGTAGTCTTTATCAGGGGGTTATTCCATTCTGTTAATTTTTAAACATTATGTCACTCAGGTTATGGTCAACATATGAGTGCTTAGCATTAGAATGTCAAGATTGGTTACACAATTATTAACAAAGTTGCATTCATTTCTTCACTTTTCAATTATTTGTAAGTGGTTAAAGCAAATGAACAGTTGTGCCGCACGTCACCACGTCGATAGGAATACGCTTTACAGGCTGCGGTAGTTTCAACTGCCATAATAGAATCATACTTGTTCTCGTCACAGAATAATTGGAGTAAAATTATATTAATGCTATAAAACGAAGAAACTTGTACAAGTATAGTAACGCTGGCTTGAGCCAAACGCAGAAGACCAAGATAACAGACGCGATGGAAGAGGTTACGGAAAAACTGGTGGCCCGAGGAAACATGGTGAAACCGTTGTTTGAACGAACAAGGGGCTGCCACTCATTCAAAGGGGCAATTTTTCGTAGACATAATCACACAGAGCAACCTAACGATGATTTTGAGTATAGAATAGTTTATATTATTTTAACTTCATTTAGGCGCATACATCGTATACACTACATAAATCGAGATATTGAAAGTGAATGTATGAAAAAATGATACATTTATGATTTTTCGTTGCATACAGTAGATTGAATCGGTGTCACACGAGGACTTTTGCTCTTTAGAAGGGTCGATTTAGAAGTGTGGCAGTTTGGGCTAGTTGGTATTGCATGACGATAGTTGAAGCGTGACAACAGAACGACGACGGGTCTGATTTCTTGATCGCGATCAACACTGATCGTTGCTAAACGGTGCAAATAATCTGGATCGAGTTTGCCCGAAACGAGAGTCAAACCGCAATTCGGGAACAAAATCACGATAAAAAGTGCCCGTGTGACACCGGCAGTGAACGTTATTTACGTTACAATCAGTGGGACGAAACATTCGATGACAAAAAGGGCCACAAAAGAGAAGACTGCAAACCCCGCTACTTACCCGATCATGCAGCGTGAGAAGTGGTCAGGTGGAAGCCGTGGCCGCCGCCGAACGCCTTGCTTAGTTGTACACGGAAAGCAGGGGGCACCGCAGAACAAAAAGCCGATTAATTCAGCCACGCAGACTCTATATAAACAAAATTTTCACATTGTTACCTACTGATGAAAGGACCACGGCGGATGCCTTTATTACTTTGAGCGCGAAATGCTATCACGTGACTATAACAGCCCATGATGGAAGGCGGGACCCAATGTTGACAATGTATAGCCTCCGAGACAAATAAATTTAGTGTAAATCCTAAAGGCTATTGGCTGTTTTATAACTAGGTAATTTTAGATATTCTTCGTGCAAATCGTAATACTATTTTTAATACTTACTGCATCATTGTTTTGGTGAATCTGATGACCGCAACATAGAAACCATCCTAAAAACGCATCATGAGGCTGCAAAAAAAAAAAACAAGTGACAAGTGCGTAAGTGAAACTTCAGTTATGCTCTACAAGTCATAGCGTTGTCCTACGGATATTTATAGCGTACAGTAATTGGGTCCTTTGTAAACAACTTTTTCTCATTTTTTTACGCTGCCTTACCTGTTTTTTACTGTTACAAAGCGACTTTAAAAATGAAGTTCACATCGAAACTTGTGCAATTTAGATTTTTACTCACTCTTATCGTCATCACCATTGTAACACAGTAGCATGGAGCATCTTATTTTCGTGTGTTCTCGCTCTGCGTTCTCGGTCAAAGGCGTCACGTTAGGGTGGCTTAGTCAAGAATGAGGAGTCCTTCAAATGTCACCGAAAACGACAAGTTCTAGGAAAAAAGAAACTACCTCCATGCAATAACGAAGCATCATGAGGTAGCTCACTTGATGCGGATCTTCCTACACAAAATAACGCCCACAGCAGAGAGATCTGAGTGCAGGATCAGCGATTTGTGGGCGAACTGGTTGATGTTCACACAGCGTTTTCTGCTTTATTTCACGGTTGCAAGTCAAGAAACTGCGTCCATCGAACAGACCGTGATACTCCGACTTTTCGTAGCTGGCAGACCTGTTGCCCTTATCTACAACAGTTTAGATTGTGGTTCTCCAACTGAGGTTACTCCACAACCAGAAAGGGAAACTTCATGCACACTCTACACCGACACGCAACAAAGGGTATACCCGCCACACCCTTCGCTGCTTAAAGCGACAAGCTAAATAACGTCTTGGCCCTTCCCCACTGCCTCAATACTAGCAGTGCATGAATATAACAATGAGCAGCAGCGTGACAAGATGATCAGAAAACAGACCTCTCCAAGTATTAAACACAAACACCATTTGTGCGAACTAGTGACAATATTCCACAATTGTCATGTACAGAGCTTGCCAAGTTCACGAAGCAGTGGCAGCTCGCACACGACTTCCAGCTCAAATCAGCCTCAGTGTAATTTAATAGTTCACAGTTTGATAAATGCAGCTAAGCCTTCGTTGTTTTGTGACAAACAAGAAAAACACTGCAGCTTACCAAATGTAATAGTCGTCTATATGGTTGAATAAACGTGGTGAAACCTATGCATGTACATCACGCTGAAACAAAAGGAAAGCTCGCCTAACTGCTGACAAGTAACCATACCTACGCTGTCAACAACAAACATGCTGCTCAAAAAACCTACCCTGCTCAAGCAGACTTAGTAGAAAAAAATTGAATCAGTAAGAAACTACTACAAAGAGAAAGCATTCAAGCTTCTTTACTGAAGAAAGAAGACCCCATCAAGACTGCAACCGTTCACGCCTCGAATACCAAAGGAAAAAGGTGGTGTTGTGGGACCAGTAACGGCCAGAGTTTACAGCATTGAAGTGCACGGTAGCATGTTAAGGAGAAAGGAGAACACCTGTGACATATGCCTCTGCCGTTTGTGTTGCGAACAACTAAAAAAAGACTGCAGTTGACCAAATGTATCAGTCACTCAAACAGCTGCATAAACCTAGTGCTACTTCTACATCTACAACATAAAAATCTGCGTGAAGTCATGTGAAGAAAGATTGGCATCTAATTAGCAGCTTTGCCTCAACTGTGTGTCTTCTCGCTCAACCTACTCGAGCAAGGGAATCGCAATCGGTAGGTGCATTTGTTCAAGCCTACATAAGCCTTACAGTCAAAGCGAAGCTGCAGCCAGGCCTTGGACAAATGGCAGGAGGACTGGAGTGGTCTGGTGTTATTTTTGTGCTGCATAGTGTGTTGTGCAGGCTTGGCATCTCTTTGTTAGTGTCTCCCAAATTTTCTCTGGGTTATATTGTTTGCAGATTACTGTGTCCTTTCACAATACTGTAATTTGTGGTTTAGGTTTTCTTACCAACAACACAGTGTTTTCAGCAGGCAGGCTTTCTCTTTGCTGGTGTCTACTGGGTTTTTTGTGAGTGATCTTCCATCTGTATTAGTGAAACATTTCATCGCGGTGCAGTTTCATGTTTATGTTTTCTTGCAGACAGTGTGTTCTACAGGCCTGGTGTTTGCTGCGTGTGCGGTGAATGATAGATTTGGAAGTGACAGAATAACACACTTTTTACAATTGCTTAATTTTCAGCCGATGTTTACTTAACGCAGTTATTAAGAAGACATGAAATGCTTTCATGACGATGCGAGTTCCCATTAAATTTGTAAGAGCAGAGCACATGAAACAGCTGCTCTGTTTCATTTTCTTAAGTCACAGACACCACCAGATACTTGAGTACTGCAAACAGTTGTCAAGGCAGTTTCGAACCCGAATGGGCACCCTTTTTTGTCCGAAAGTTCAGCATGTCTGTACATTTATTGCGACTTCGACCGTCCTGCTAAAATTTCTGCGATCGATCCGCCTCGTCGAACGTTTGTGACATTTTAGTGTGTGTGTGTTTTTACTTCCTCCCGCTCTCTTTTTCTCTCTCATTCTGTTTTCCTTACCTTTCTGTCTCCCTTCGCAAGTGCAGGGTAGCAAACGATATACTTGCTTTCCTGTAAACCTCCCTGTTTTCTTCATACCATATCTCCCTCTCTCTCTTTTTCGACCGTGATTTTACTTTATTACTATATCCACTTACTGAATTTTCTGTTTGCATCTTTTTTTGAAATACTTGCATTGCTTTTTATGTTCCCTAAGAGTAAGGGCTTTGTGAAACAGCTGTTTGTCTATCTCCATGGCTCCTATTGGTTCCACTTCCACAATTTTTGCTAATCGTAGGGTTTGTTGTGGCTGTTGCCTTGCATCATGCAATCATGTAGATCCCATTTTAGTAGATCTGTTTTTTGTGTGTTGAGTCTGAAAGCACTCATTAAAACATGATTGTTGTGATGCAACATAATGAAGGCAAAGTTTGATTTAACTAGTGCTTGCTCACTTCAGAATGTAATGGTTCCAATGCTATTTTTACAACCACACAGTAATGAATAAAATAGACAGGTAATTTATTCTTCAAGTCTGCATGCATACATGTTAAGATGAAGCCTGTCGACAGCAGGCTTTTTGTAGCCTGGAAATGTGGGGTCCTAAGAGGCTTAGCCTTGCACATATCTTTCTCACATATGAATTCACTGTGTTTAATGAATCTAGCTACAGACGTAAGAAGGCGACGCAATGGTGTCCACTATGTGATTGTGTTCTTGTGTTTCTTTTTTGTTGTCAGTGCAGTCGCACTGTGTGAAGAACGTATGGTCCGAAGCTATAGAGGCCTAGCCAGGTGATTCGTGGTGATGTTTTTTGTCTCCTGCACTACGGCAATTGTGTATTATCAAGCAAATAAATAAATAAAATCACAGAGTGCAGCTGTATAAAGAAATAAGATTCATAGAAGGATCAGTGTGTGAAGAACATAGGCTGAACTGTTGTTTGTATTGTTCATGCTCTTTCCATTTCTTACTCAACCACACTAACTAGCCACTGTCTACCATCAATCAAATGAGTACACGAAGTTGAAAAAGTTGCCATGTGTGTTTTTGGGTGTTTCAGCGATTATGTTCTCCTTGTTGTCTCTACGTTCGCTGTTAAACATAGGCTTGGTGTCTTTATACAACGTTGATGCAATTAGATTATTTGATTGTTGTTGCCACAATAATACAATTACGTTAGGGCAACGTGATTATTTGAATGTTGTTGCCTCGTTAAAAACAACACGTTAGGACAACGTCATTATTTGAATGTTGCTGCAACAATAAAAACACGGTGTTATGGCAATGTAATACTATAAACGTCGGTGCAATGTTATATTTTACCGTCTAACGTTGCCTCACATTCGTTACATTCAAGCCACGTTGACTCAACTTTCTGCGTTACCTGAGTATTCCTTCATAAGTCAGGGACACTAACCACTTTCTCCATGAAATCACCGGACACGAAGTTCCCAATGATAGCATCCTTGTTACAATGGATGTAGTGTCACTTTACACGAACATCCCACAGTCAGATGGCATTGATGCATCTGTCGCAGATCTCAAGAAAGCCAGTGTGCCGGTGTGCTTAGATGAGGACACGCTGTCGACTTTACTGCAGTTGGTACTCAGCCACAATAATTTGAGTTCGATAATAAGCACTATCTTCAGGTAAGCGGCACAGCTATGGGTACAAAGATGGCTCCTTATTACACGAATACTTTTATGGCATCTATTGAACCTTTTCTTGCATGTAGGACACTGAAGCCTCTCATTTACAAACGATTCTTGGACAATATATTCGTTATTTGACACCACAGAGAGGAAGGTCTGCTGTCATTCATAGCTGATTTTAATTCAACTCACTCATCAATCTCGTTTACTAACACCTACTCTAAGTGAACTATAAACTTTCTCAATGTCACTGTTCAAATAATCAATGTCATTCTTTGAGAATCAAATTCTCAATGTCACTGTTCAATGTCACTGTTCAAATAAACAAATTTGCACGGACCTATACAAAACATCGATGGATCGCCATCAGTACTTCTATTTTAAGAGTAGCTATCCGCATCACTGAAAGACAGCCATCCCATACTCGAAATCACACCGATACCACCGCATTTGTTCGGACGTGTCAGATTTCGAAAGTCATGCCAAAAATCTTAAAACTGCCCTTGTGGGCAACGAGTACCATAGAGAATCATCGATGATTCTATAAGCCGGGCACGTAGTTTAGATAGAAACGAAGTTTTGTCTGGCTCAAAACCACGCCATTCAAAAACCAAACTAACCTTGTCGTCATATACTCGTCCACACTACCGCACCTCAGCAATATCCTTTCAAAACATTTTAACATTACACAGCAAAGTGCGCGTCTATCTTCAATCGTCACGGAGCCGCCGTGAGTGGTCTACCGCCACGGGATGAACATAAAAATCATCCTAGTTACAGCTAAGACGACCGAGTCTGAAAGCCGTGAATGGGGTTGTAAGCCATGCGGGAAACAATGCTGCCAAGTCTGCAAACACATGACCTCAACCTCTGTTGCCGAGGCTTCGTCCTCGGACTTCACATTCAGAATTAAGGACTCGCTGGAATTGTGACAGCCAGAACGTAATACATATGCTGCATTGCGATGTCTATGACCAGCAGTATATCGGTCAGACTGGTATGGCGTTTAGACTACGTTTCAATAACCCCAGAGCCCGCACACGCACTCTGCCAAATACGCCTTTTTCCAAGCACCTGAACTTGCCAGAACACTCATTCGAGAAAATACGAGTCACCCTCCTCCAGTCAAGCTTCCGCGGGACTCGTGAACGGGAACAAAGGGAGTCATACTTCATCCGAAAAATCCAAACACTAACACAAGGTACAAATAAAAGCATCGGCAACATATCGTTCCTTAGGTCGTCCAGCGGTGAGATGGGAGAGGAATCGAGTCTGGCGTAATTTTAAATTGAAAGGAAACTTTATATTTTTAAATATTTGAAAAAAATTTTTATTACTCTTTTTAAATATTTTTAACTTGTCGTTTATATATTTATTTCTCAATTTATTAATATTGTTATTATTATTATTATTTCTCGATATGCTGAACAGAGCTGCCCAATAATTATCGGGGGAATTGACCAACCGAACATTTTTCTATGTTCTGTTCATACATGCATCTTTGTTGTGTGATTTGTATGTCTTTATGGTTTTCAATAATATTTTTACTATCATTACTTCATTTTTGCGTCACTTTTTGTCTGTTAGCGTTTACCTGAATTTCCAAATTTGAGCACATATATCTCGCACAATATCACCCATTTCAATATGTTTGTTATTGTTTTATTTTTCATTTTTCACAATTTACTATTCTTTATAATTTTTGCCATTTTGTTTCACTTATTTTTTGCCTTAATAACTGTAAGTGAGAGAGCCCAGCCAGTGCCAGCCGGTTTCAATCACAGGCGCTTCGAGGAGTGGTATAAAAGGGCTCGATAGACGCACGCATTCACATTGACGACATGTGCCTTCTCACCCTAGATGTCGGCTTTACTTTCCAAATGGCGTTTTGCGCTTTCACCATCATTGTGCCGAAATATGCCTCCCCCCCCAAATATCCATTGTGTCAGTATGACGATAGTTAGAGCGCGAGAACAGAACGACTACAAAGAGACAAGAAGGACACGAAGGATACGAGTGCTATGTGACTTTGTGTCCTTTTTGTCTCTGTGTCGTCGATCTGTTCTCACGTAATAACTATCGTCTTGTCATACCAATAGCCCAAGCTGCCACATTTCTAAGTGTCAGTATAGTTTTAGCGAAAACGAAACGCCTGTTTCTCCTTTCGTTTTTCTAACTGACCACAGAAGGGGCCGGATTGGGCACTCTCTTTGCTGGAGTCCCTCGTCTCGCTACAAGTAATCTCCTGCCACCTAAGCCCTCCAACAATTTCGCTCCACGACCTTCAAAGACGCGTCGCGGAAGCCGCCCAATCTTAATCTTTATTTCTCCTTTCTCCCCCCATTTTTTTCTTTTTTCTTTTTTCTTGTTTTCGCTTTTTTTGTTCGCTCCAGCGAATGAGACGAAGATAACTGTTCGGCACAGCATACGTCACCACTGTGAGACACCATTAATTTGTCGCTCTCTCCCGTTTTCTTCTTGCACCACCATGTCGATACGACATGTTGGCATAGCGTCGCACTTGTTCGCAACCCTTGACAAAGAGTGCTCCACTGGTCGAAACCGTTCGTAATAAAATTAAGACGATCACTAAGTTGTGTTTCATCTCTTCCCAAGTATATATATATATATATATATATATATATATATATATATATATATATATAAGGGAAAGAAGTTTATACCCAAGGGCTCGTTTTTTCGTGTTTTCACACAATAATAATACCATCTAACAGACAATAATTCCAAGGAATGTACAGTAGAAGTTATTAGAAGCAATGTAATTTAAATAGAAAGAAAGGAAAACTGGGTGAACAAATTATTGCCGTGAGCAGGAATCGAACCTACGACCATCGAATAACGCGTTCGATGCTCTACCACTGAGCTATCATGGCGGCTATTGCGACAGCCACTTTGTTGGGTTTATACGTGAATTTAAACGTGGGAGTGTCAGTCAGAACCACCTATAGCCTTGGCGGCGAGGGTGGCACACTTTTATGAGCCTGTATGGTGTCACGTAGCACTTGAACTAATTGCGAACTGGCAGCTGACGAATAGGCTCTCGTATACAATCTAACGGCGCCACGTCTGCCAGCACGAGACCCTCGTTAATGAATAAGGGAAAGAAGTGTATACCTAAGGGCTCGTTTTTCTGTGTTTTGACACAATATTAATAATATCTAACAGACAATACTGCCATGGAATGTATAGGGAAAACTATTAATACCAATGTAATGTAAAATAATAAAGAAAAAGTGGGTAAAAAATTACTTCCCGTGCACAGAAATTGAACCTACGACCTTCCAATAACGTGTTCAGTAATATATATATATATATATATATATATGATGAAGGCCAGACTCTAGGCCGAAACGTCGAAATAAACCACGTTGTGACCGCTCACGGAGGATCTACTAGACTATATATATATATATATATATATATATATATATATATATATATATATATATATATATATATATTGTCATAACCAAGAAAGACACTGGGGCTCCGGCGCGCGGATAGCTAGAGCAAGGAAGAGAAGAACGAAGTCAGAATAAGAACAGCAGGCCCAGGATCGGGTATTGTCTCTTGTTCTCTGTCTAGTACATCACTATGGCGCCGTCGACAAAGAAGTCTTACGTCCCGGCTTCGTCATCCAGGACAGCTGTGATAAGCGCCGCTTGAGGACGGCGTCCAGGCCTCCTCAGCAGCTGTTCACCTGCCGCCACTGCTACCACCGTTCGGGGACGGCGTCAAGGCCTCCTCGGTGGCTGCAGCACACGTTACCGGTACCATTTCACAAGGGACGCCATTCACGTGTCCTTGGTTATGAATTCTGCCGTAAGCGCAAGCCAACAAGTAAACCCTCTGCGGGAAGCCACCGGTACGTGTCTTCGTGGTTCGTCGGAAGTACGGGCTTTTCCATCCAGGAACGCCGTTCATGCTTCTTTGGCGATGGAGGCAACAACCGGCCGCCACTTCAGCTGCCCATCGAACCATCAGTGGACGGTGTCCATGCCTCCTCTATGGTACCAGGGCATCACCCAATCGACACTATGCTACCACTTCGCGGCCGTAATACGCACGGGCTCCTGTCCTTTGGGAATGCTGTTCAAGCTTCCCACGGCCTGCATTCCCTGTCCGGTACTCTTCACACATAGGCCGCCAAGAAACGCTGTTCATGCTTCCTTGGACGTGCGTGTCACGACCGTGAGTACTATTAGAACCACGTACTTCACGGACGCGAACCAAAGTGGTTCAGAAGCCTCGTGCGACAGTGCCGTGGAACTGCAGCGTACCATCGCACTGCTCCTTGCTGAGACTAAGAAACTGACAGCGTTGATCGCCGAGCGAGCTCCTACAATGTTGCCAGCATTGTGTGACATTAACGCAGTGTTGGATGTAGCTGCCTCATACGACCTTGAGGCAAGCACACCGGAGCAACGCAGGGAGCTTCGGCCTTCTCTGATAGAGCTTTCACACCAGCATGACTGCTTCGCATCAGTGATCTCTGCATTACCACCTCCCACCTCACAATAACCAGCCGTCTACGAACCACCGGAATTCCAAGCGGTCCGGAACGACGCCGACAGCTAAGTGGCAACCGTCAACGCGATAGCAATGCGCGAGGCCTGGACGGATTCACAGAAATGGACCGTGGCTGTAGACCGTCTTCGGGGAGGTGCAGCGGCGTGGCACTGGTATGAAGGCTTCAAGCAGCAGTCCTGGGTGGAGTGGAGCTACAAGCTCATAGCTGCCTCCGGCCGGACACTGTCGGATCTCCCTTCCACCACCCAGTCCAACCTGACCGGTACCGAGGATGGAGTTCAAGAAGGTTTCCATCTCGAGGCTCCAGCTAAGCACTCCAGTTCTCCACATGAGCTTCCAGACTCGTCGCTAGTACTGGACCCAAATTCGTGTCAGCCATCGGCCTCACAGTCCTCTTTTGGGGGGGGGGGAGATACAAAGGGGCACAGGGTAGCTGGACCTTTCGCCAACGTGCCCACTACCATATATTGAGCTCAAGTGGGGGCGGCAGCTCGATGTCTCATCACAGTCCTCCAGTCTGACAACAGGCAACAACACCCTTGAGCCTCAGCAATGGGCATCGCAGCCTGTCGAGAACGCCGACAGCAATGAAGACCAGTGCCCGAAACTGTACCAATGGAATTGCCTGCTAAGCGTGCTGCGACCGCTATGAGATAGCCATGGTCACCGACGAGAGTGTTCGACAGCCCCGCAAAGCGAGTCATCGCGTCCACGAGAGGGACCCCACAGACGCAGCCAATACGATGACAGCTTCACAGAATGTCCTGCCGCAGATGCCAAGACCGGCCGTGAATTATGTGTCTGCCACACATCACAGAAGTTGCGTACCCACTCTCGACAGCCGCCAAGGCACCTAGCGCGTCTTTTGGGATACGCTTCCGGCAACCCTCGTCCGGCGTTTTACGTCAGCCGCTGATTTTCCGACCCGTCCGAAGCGCGCTGTCAGGTGCATGTTTAGCTGCTTCCCACCGAGAGTCTCTGCATGGCCGAGACTAACCACAACTATGCAGCCAGTCTCGACCTCCCGATAAACTTGTGGCAGACTCCGGCACCCAATTCCAGCGTGGTCGAGGCCGACCTCCGAGATGCAGCCAGTATCGACCACCAGATCTACTTCTGGCAGATACTCGGACAAAATCGCAGCATGGCCGAGAGCGTCGGCCGTAACGGGGCAGCCAGTGCCGGCCGCCTGAGTCCACAACACTTTTTCAAGAGACATCGTGGCGTGCAAAAGAGCGACCGGCTCGAGGCAGTCAGTGCCGTCCACCAGAGACGCTTTCCCCAGACCATCGCTCTATCTTGCATTGTGGTCCGGGCTGACCACTACGATGCAGCCAAGCCGGCCCACCAGAAACTTTGTCGCCAGCTCCACGCTCGCGCAGTCATGGTCGAGTGTCATGACAAAGAAAGAGACTGGGGCTCCGGCGCACGGATAGCTAGAGCAAGGAAGAGAAGAACGAAGTCAGAATAAGAACAGCTGGCCCAGGATCGGGTGTTGCCTCTTGTTCTCTGTCCAGTACATCACAATATATATATATATATATATATATATATATATATATATATATATATATATATATATATATATATGTGTGTGACGCTAGATGCGGGAGACGTGGCCTGGCTCATACCCCATGTTTATTCTGTTCTGCACTTCTTCCTTCTCGGCTTCTACCAATGATCGCTTCATACGCCACACGATTCCCCCTCCCCCGAAAGAAGGCGTGGATTACTAACAAGAAAAAGTAAACAAGGCAAGGTTGAGAAGTCACAAATGTCAAAATGCACAATTGGTTTCATGGCCCACTGGTGTTCCGTAAACTCGCAAAACTTCAGTAAAGAGTGCGGCAGTCCGGTGAATGGGGAAGTTCTGGTGGGCGAGGTTGGCTGTGGCGTTCTGGAGATGGTAACCGCGTCTTGCAAAACTGCACTGACCATGACATGACTTGAGCAGCTGCGAGGAACGAACAAGGTTGGAAGTCCTTGGAGCACTTGAAGGTCGAATGTCGTAGGCGCCGAATCCTCTGTCGTACGCGCTGTATTTTGTGTCGCGGCTGATACAGAATTAGTGCTTGCAGCCTGCGTGTACAAGAACTGAAGTTCAAGGAATTATATCTATGTTGGTGCGTTGCACAAATTGTAACGTTCAGTCTCTTTCGTAGTTTTCTGTGGCGTTGGCTCCGTTGTCGTAAAGTAATGCGATGGTGTCTGAATCTTTGCATGATAGAACTGGTGACTTCTTGTCTTGTTTGGTGTTTCCTGAGGTTTTGGAGCTCTAATCTTAGGCGCAGACTTGATATTTTATGCCAAATGCGTTTCTGGCGCCGATCCCTTATGCGAAGTTGCCTCGCTTCTTGAATTTGTTTTAAAAGGCTTGCTTTGCGTCGTCGTCCTCGTTGGTGTGTCCGTTGGAGTGTCTGCGATTCACGGACTTGCTTTTGCTGGCGTTGCTGACGTTGGTGTGGATCATATTGCGGTGGAAGCCCTTCTTGAACATCGCGCTGGTTTTCATGACAACCTGATGGGGTCTCCAGTCGGCAGCTGGTAGTCTTTGAGCAGTCGTCATGCAATTCAGGCAATGAAGATGATGCTTGAGAGATGATAGAAAGTTCTTCAGAAGCTTTTTCTGCACTGTTCGCTACGAGAGGCTCTTGCGCATTGCAGCGCGCGACGTTCGATGCGTCTGAGCCTTCGGTGTTGCTTCGACTGTCGAGTATGTATGCACCGGACGGCGATGCATGAACTCGTGCGGAACGAGCATGGCTCGACTGGGTATTTTCTCGGTGTGTCAACCCGTCTATCCTGAACACGGCGTCCTTATGAGGCAAACGGTGAGCGTCAGGAACGCTTGAAGAGCCGCGTGATGGAAAACCGGGTGGTGGACCACGTATTCGAGAAGAAAAATGAAGTGCATGAGGTGGGTAAGCAACGTCTCGTGTCGTGTGCTGGAGCGACGACTTTGAAAATACCGGCTTTCGTGAAGGGAAACCTGGTAGAAAGCTACGGTTCTTGAGAAATAAGCGTGGACTGTGACGGCCGCGTGTGGTTGTATGCAGATGGCCGGTAATGAGGAAGTCCTTGTCGTAGTCGTTAAAACGGGCAATCATTTTTCTCTGATCTTTTGCCATGATTCTTCGTTCTCGAATATGTGAATCAGGTAAAATTTGAATGCCTCACCGGTGACGTAGTCGCTGAAGTTCGTAACCATCTCCCGTTCCGACCAAGATGCAGCGGTAGCGTGGAGTTCGAACAGGTTGAACCAGTCCTGTACGGGTCCGTCGTCCGCTGATCCGGTGTACTTGGGGATGTCAAGGTCAGCCGATGGTTCTGTCATGGTGATGGTCGTTGTCCTCCTGGGTGATGATTCGGTAGTCAATGTACGGTCAGGGCGTCTTCTGGGGAACTGCGTCGATGATGAGTGACTGATAAGGGGCAGGCAGGTCTTCATCCTGTCGACTTGTGTGACGCTAGATGCGGGAGACGTGGCCTGGCTCATACCCCATGTTTATTCTGTTCTGCACTTCTTCCTTCTCGGCTTCTACCAATGATCGCTTCATACGCCACATATATATATATATATATATATATATATATATATATATATATATATATATATATATATATACGCAAGTAGTATTGTTTACAACCCCAAGTAGTATCATTTACTACCTTCATACTTTTACTACCTCTGGTATACTTCTGAGGTTGTAAAATGACATTAATATGTAGTAACGGGGTTATAAACGTAGTAACGAGTCCCGTTAATACCTTTTTAAGAGTGTACGTTCGGTTTGCGTGTAGAGGCATTGGCCTCTGCACCTAACAGTAGTCCCCCAGTACTGAAGGGACAGATTGTATCTCACTGCACCCTAGTGGTAAGGAGATGGTGCATGACCGCAAAGCAGCTTGCGCTGAGCTAGTGCCCATGCATACATAGGGTACGTGGCAGGCTCCCAGCTGTGCGACAGTGTCAGGGCATGTGCACTATGTGTGCGATGTCTGAAAATACTGCGCCGAAGGGCAGTCCCGTTGTCATAAGTTTGGGTACGTCCGCTTCGCGAGTGGTGAAGAAAGCCACCGTGCCGAAGGCAGTCCTTTAGTCGAGGGTCCGGGTACGTCCGCTTTGCGCGTGGTGACTGAAGCCGCTGTGCCAAGGGGTATCCCCTCCGTTGAGCCTCGCTGAACCTTTGCGGTCAGGAGACGGGCGATGACCGCAGTGTGCCTCACGCGCTGCGATAGCCCACCTTTCTAGGATACGTTCGCTTTTTGTGTTGTGACTGAAGTTGGTGCACCAAAGGGTAGTTCCTTAGTTTGCTCTCCCTGGCTTGTACGCCGGGAGGCAGGCCGCGTGTGTTTGGTGCCTGGCATACTCTATTCTGGCATACTCTATTCTGGCATACTCTATTCGAATGACCTATTGAAGGCTTGACTGGTCCAAACAAGGCCTGAGTTCAAGAGGAACTATTTATTCTTGATGCGGTAAAAAATATCGTGTGTGACAGGTAGCAGAGACTATCATCATCATCATCAGCCTGTCTACGTCAACTGCAGGACAAAGGCCTCTCCCATGTTCCGCCAGTTAACCCGGTCCTGTGCTTGCTGGTGCCAATTTATACCCGCAAACTTCTTAATCTCATCTGCCCACCTAACCTTCTGTCTCCCCCTACCCCGCTTCCCTTCTCTGGGAATCCAGTTGGTGACCCTTAATGACCAGCGGTTATCCTGTCTACGTGCTACATGCCCGGCCCATGTCCATTTCCTCTTCTTTATTGCAGCTATGATATCCTTAACTCCCGTTTCTCCCCTAATCCACTCTGCTCTCTTCTTGTCTCTTAAGGTTACACCTACCATTTTTCTTTCCATTGCTCGCTGCGTCGTCCTCAATTTAAGTTGAACCCTCTTTGTGAGTCTCCAGGTTTCTGCTCCGTAGCTAAGTACCGGCAAGATACAGCTGTTATATACCTTCCTCTTGAGGGACAGTGGCAATCTACTTGTCATAATTTGAGAGTGCCTGCCGAATGTGCTCCACCCCATTCTTATTCTTCTAGTTACTTCAATCTCGTGGTTAGGCTCTGCGGTTATTACCTGCCCTAAGTAGACATAGTCTTTTACAACTTCAAGTGCACTATTACCTATCGCAAAGCGCTGCTCCTTTCCGAGGTTGTTGTACATTACTTTCGTTTTCTGCAGATTAATTTTAAGACCCACCTTTCTGCTCTCCTTGTCTAACTCTGTAATCATGAGTTGCAATTCGTCCCCTGAGTTACTCAGCAATGCAATGTCATCGGCGAAGCGCAGGTTACTGAGGTACTCTCCATTAACTCTTATCCCTAACTGTTCCCATTCTAGGCCTCTGAAAACGTCCTGTAAGCACGCAGTGAATAGCATTGGGGAGATTGTGTCCCCCTGCCTTACACCCTTCTTTATTGGTATTCTGTTGCTTTTTTTATGAAGCACTATGGTAGCAGTTGATCCCCTGTAGATTTCTTCCAGAATGTTTATATATATTTCATCTACGCCCTAATTCCGCAGTGTCTGCATGACGGCTGATATTTCTACTGAATCAAACGCCTTCTCGTAATCTATGAAGGCTATGTATAGTGGTTGGTTATACTCTGAGCATTTCTCTATTACCTGATTGATAGTATGAATGTGGTCAATTGTTGAGTAGCCTGTTCTAAATCCTGCTATATGTGCGTCCAGTAGTAGCGGTTTGAAGTTAGAAAGATGAAAGCAGAAAACAGGACCCCTTATAGAAGAAATGTACCTTAGACGTGCTTCGTTCTGTGCTAGTTGGTTCGTCATAATGAAGGACAATTCTAGACGTCTGAAACACCACTAGAAGAAAGACACACAGAGAAAGCTCGTCAACTTGCTACGGATTTTGTCGCAAAAAAAAAACGCTGGAAATAAATAGCTGCACCACACATGCGCGAAGCACACTTCATCACTTAGTCACACGACCAAAAATTCTAATTTAGAGTATTCAACAGGCATATTTAATGAAGCAACGAAGCAGAAAAGTGAAACTCAGACATGCACAAAACCCCTGACGTGTCACATATACACAAGTGACATTTTTTCTTCATCCAGGACGCTTCCAATATTTTACGGGCCAGAGCATCTGTGCTTTTTGCGAGGACAGAAGCGCTTGGAAACCTGGCCTCACAAGAACAGGAATGACAATGTGCAGCCAATTGCGCTCCAGAACTAGTTCTAATTGAAAGTTCGTGTTTCCTGATTCTGACATTCAAACACCGTCCAGTTTGGCCGTTTGAAACCCGGCCACAACTAGGTAGGATTTCATACACCCCTCGCCCCAAGCAAACCACATATATGAAAGCGTGTATCTTCACACAGGTGGAGCCAACTAGCCTAGGAACAAGTACTTCCAATGCAAATGTTCTGAGGTGCTTGTGATCTGTGTTACATCTACTGATAACTTTTGTTTGGGGTTGTTTAATGTGTGTTACAACTTACCGTGAGTGTTCGGGGTACTTGTGAAGCCTGAGAGCTTCCATTGAATTCTTCGATTGTTCACTTCCCCTGCTTAAGTGGAATTCTTGTATTCTCTGAAAGTTGTTATTATCAACACCCCAAATTGATGTGTGTTTTGGCTTGTCGCCATGAGATACGCACTTCTCGTGGAAGTGAAATGCCAAAACGTTACTACTCTGGTTTTGTTCATTTGAGTCTAGTTTGGTATAACGAGTGGTGTGCAAAAGGTGCTTGCTACGTTAGATGCAGTTTCACAATGATTGTCTTGTCGAATTTATCGTAACAACAAGAAACCTGAGTCCGTGAAATAGGCCTGATCGTGTGTAATGCCTGCGAAAACGGTGGCTGTACGGAGGGCTTTGTCACGAGACCCATGAAGCCTGGTGTACGACCGCATCAATTCAGCCGAGCCTAGTATGGCAGCTCATCCTCGTGATGTAGTGTTTTGTGGCGGGGGTGCTGCTGTGCCACGGTCTTGCCGGTCTCTACAGGAAATCGTCGTCCTGTGTTGAGCGACATTCACAAGCATTTTCAACTGCAGTGGTGGTGCAGCGGGTTATGCTGGGCCGTCGGCTCACAGAAAAAAAACACTTTGGACTCATCTGAACAATGAGCTACCCGCATGGACGATTACAGCCTTAACTGCCGCCTTCTCTGAGATGCTCGGGTTCGAAGGTCACACCGGACAATAAGCCGCGCAGCTGGACTTCATCAGCAAGAACGTTTTCCACGCTTATGGGTCAGCAGCCGTTCCTTGGTGCATTCTTGTGTTCGCTGCCCGCAAGAAGCTAGCACCTATGATTCAACCCTAAATCTGGCCAACCGAAGAAGTCAATCCTATGGAAGGAGTTCCAGGTCATTAAAATGAGCCAGTGGTGCAGTCTTCTCTGTGCAACAAGGCGTGCATCTCCTTGCCCTTTCCAAAGAGGAGGTTTGACTTCTTTTTTGGGGGCGAAGGGGAGAAGCACGATCTTATTGGTGGGACATGGACTGAATTGTCTTCCCTCGCAGAAAATCTTGGGAAGACGGAGGGTACAAAACGCGAGCGCAGAGACGCTAGGATGTGCTTCATCGGTTTAATGTTATTTCACGTCACTCTAAACATGTAAATACTGTACATAAACGCTTTTTTCACCTACTCCGACTCCTGAACTCGTCTTCTCTTGAGTCTCGGATGGCTCAAGTCAGGACCACACTACCCAAGGTCGCCATATATAGAGACGTGTGAGCATGTCTCCACACCTCATTGCTAACGGCATCACGGCCAGGAAAACGACACGAGAGCGCAAAAAAGAGACAAGGCAGAGTCATTCGAAGGGTCAAAGGCTTTTGCGGAACACACTTTCAAATTTAAAAATTGTCATTCAGTTGCTTGACTTATGGTAAAGAAACACCTACTCGTACAATTTAAACGTAAAACAGATCGTTCAGTGCCATTTTGAGCCAAGAAAGGGCTTTTAGATCACACAGAGTTTGAATTTGAGTTGTTGTGTAGTGCGCGAGACTATAACGAACACACAGCCACGAGAATTTTTCGGAATGGTGCCGTAATAGTGAAAATGCTACCCGTGCTGCTTTCACTCTTTTCATCTGTACCCTCCCATTGATGGCTCGTATCCTTCTGGATGATTGTTTCTCCTCCCCATTCGTTGAGGAAGAGGAGCTATCGGACGTACCACTAGCAGATGACTTTTATTGTTGTTGACGTTACGAAATGCATGCGTTGACATCTCGACCAACGCTGGAGATAGTGAAGGATCCGGAGAAGAGCACAAAATTCTCTGTTCTCTTTTCATTTTTTGGCGCACCCATGGCTTGTATCGGTGGCGCGTTTGCCATTGTTTATCGTGACGAAATTGTCAAGTTATAGCGTGCGTTACTTGAAATGTTAAAAAAAATATTGGAGGCAATTTAGGGGTTGTGGAAGTTGCGCAGCAGGCTTCTAGAAGTCTTCAATAAATTCTATTTCGAAACTTCTTCCAATCCTTCCTTTTCACTTTACAATTTGCGAATCGTGCATGCTTTGTTTCTTTTCTGCAATACGTTCAATTGTTTTTCTGTAACTGCAGCCCTAGAGCACTTTGTCTAGGTGTCTGACACCTACTTTGAGCAGTTGCTACTTGAGATCACAGTGGATACAATGCATGTTTGAAATAATTGCGTTAAAATTACTACACTCAAGCACTAATAAAACAGGATGACGTGCTAGCCTTGTGCGCTACGCACTCTCCTTTGGGCCTGTATGTTGTGGTTTTACGCACTCTTTCCAAACATGAATTTGCATCAGCTTGCCCAATCCCTACGAGTTCAGTGAAAATATTTCTGCCCCATAACCTGTGAATTAGTTTAATAATAAAATAATATTACCGTATTCATTACTTGAATACGGTAATATTATTTGGTCACCATTCACAAAACAGCAAATCACGAAACTGGAAGGAATACAAAGGAAAGCTATGAGGTTCATTTACAACAAGTACAGACAGACAGATTCTCCGACTAAACTAATGAAAAAAGCTGGATTACTTACTCTAATGAATAGAACAAGGTTAGCACGTGCAAAATTCATACATGAATTAATACATGGTCATTTAAACATTGATGTATCCGCCTATCTTACGTTTGATCAAACTAGAACAACACGCCAAAAACACCCAATGAGACTTAACGAATACTCCTTCAACACAAACTGCTTTAAGTACTCATTCTTTCCGTTAGCCACTAATGAATGGAATAAACTGGATCCGAGTATCTCCAGCACTACCGAATTAGCAAAATTTCTAACCCTTGTCGAAAATGAACTTTGTATTATGCAAACGGAATCACCTGGTTGATTTTAATATGTGTGTTCGTGTGAACATTGTACGAGCGAAGTATCATGTCATCATATTTTTTCTTTAAGCAATTTTTAGTACTGAATCCAGGTGAAGAGAAATCGCTCTGTTGATTCTTGAACATGTTTCTGTTTTTCAGTGTGTATAAATTTGCCCTTCCTTGAAATACTTCGCCATATTGTAGGGTAGTTTCTCATTGCTGTGATTTCTTGTTGTGTTTCTTGATGCATATGCCAATATGTCAACCAATGTGTCAACCAAGTCGCTGCATTTATTTTCTTCTGACAACTTTTCTTTACACTAATGTTTTATGCCTTCTTTGATCTGAAATTGTTAAATAATCCGATTCTGTTAGTTTCATTCTGTACTTTATCGCGATGTATGTCTTTATTGTGTACTTATTCGAATTTTTATGTTCACGCCCTTCCTGCAAAAATTCCTGATGGGATTGGCAGTATGTCGAAATAAATAAATAAAAATAAATATAGAGAGGCGCAGATTTATCGCACCTGCATGAGAGGGCTGATGTTGTAGATGCTGTGCTGGAGCACCCGCTTCCATTGTTTAAAAATATTCTGAGGGCCATAAGCCCAGCCTACCTGTATAAAAGTGACACATTACATGTCTTCGCACTCGCGGCAACCAGGAATTGGCATTTACGTAGAATTTCGCGAAGTGCACAACAGTCATCATAATTGATATTAACGAAGGTAATTCCGTAAGCTTGCGCATCAAGTATATATATATATATATATATATATATATATGGAGAGATGTATGTAATTTGCTAAGGTGTAATTATTTGAAAGTTTTTTACATAAAATGTTTTGACTCCGGGGTCCAACATGGCTCCACTGACGTATTTCCATAACGAATATGGCGTTGCAAAATATATACAACAGATGCACAGAAAAAAAAACAATATCAAAAGTATTGCCGTGGGGCGTTCAACCAGAAACTTCCCTAGCCGCGCGCGGTGCTAACCACAACGCCACAATGTGAATGCACTGCGCTGTAGTGAGCCCTAGCGGCAAGCGATATATACAGGGTGTCCCAGGTAAACTTAGCCAGAGTTTAAAAATATGCCAGCTTAGGCGATTACGACGCGACCATATGCATGTTGCTCAGTGTTGCCTGGAGTCTATCAGACTATTTTAGTGTTCTCAAATCTCTTTTAATTAGATATGTTTAATTGGCCAACTTTTCAAGAAACAATTATGGATAAAAATTGCAATGAGAAAGTTGTAGATCGACTTGTAAAACGTCCGATTAAACAGTTTAGAACTTTATATCTGTTAGGTATTAGTTTTTTCTGCTAATTACAAATTCCCGTGAAATAAAAAATTCCACGTGACAAACTCGCTTGAGCGCGAATGTGCAAAATGATTCCAGTGCTCCATAACGCTCCGCGTACGAACGACCATAGCATTTGCCCCATGGTGCTGTCTCAGCAGGGCCGCAACGATGGTGGTGGCTTCACAATGAGCAGAACGTTTTGCTTTTGTCCACAAAAACGATAACCACTCTGACTGTTTATCTCTGTCATGAATCGGTGCGAGGGAAGCGTTTTGTTCATACGCGGAATGTTAGGGAGCATTAAAATAATCGTGAGCACGGACGCGCGAGTTCGTATGTCACATGGTATTTTTTGTATTTCGCGGGCATTCGTAGTTAGCAGAAAACCACAAATACTTCACAGATATGAAGTTGAAAACTATTTGGACGTTTTGCAAACCGATCTACAACTTTCTCATTGAAATTTTTATCCGTCCTTGATGTTTCAAACGTTAGGTAATTTAACAGATTTAATTAAACAATATTTGAGAAAACAAAAATACTCCGACTCCAGGCAACGGTCAGCCACATGCGTTTGGCCGCGTCGTAATTACACGTTCTGACATAATTTAAAACTCTGGCTAAAGTTACGTGGGACACCCTGTATACACCTAATACATTTGACAGTCTTCAGTGCTTTGCATATTCTGCGCTTTTTCGTCAATAGTAGTGAGATGGTGCTAAGAGCGCGCGTTGGGCCCACTCGTCGTCGCCTCTCGCGTTCCGGAGAGCGCCAACTCGACAGAGCGTGGTCGCTCCGGCACGCGCGCTTATCAAACTGATGTTTTCAGAGAGCACAAATGTCACTTCGCTCCCCGTCGTGACCTAATTTACAATAGGAGCACACTGCTCACTCACGAAGAAATATCAATTGTAGCAGTTCGCGCTTGTGCTGAGTTACTTGTGTGTTTGGTGCGTGCGCCTTCCTTTCTTATTATAGAGCGCTCTTTGAGTGTCGAGTGAAGAAGGTCGTTAAATGACTATGAAAAAAAGAGTGCATCATGAAACTTCCCTTCTTTCGGTGTGACAGGATGTGTACTAATTTGGAACCGAAGTAGGATTGGGGAGATGGTGTAGGGGGTGTAGGGGAGAAAATAACAAACAGCTTGAACAACAACCAACCATTATTGCCAGTAATTTCGCCCTAACGTCTTCCTAATAAATTGACAAGACCAAGATATGTTCTGTTGAGGGCTTCCGAGGCACTGACAGTTACAAGTAGCTCCTTTTCCGGGTCAATTTGTCGGCCGAATAATCGTGAGTACATCTGGTACAGGGCATTGACTAGCTGTGGATGAACCTGAAAGCAGCGAAATGAGCAAAATGAAATCTAGATGGTCGTGAAAAACTACAATCAAAACGAACACAGAAGAACTCAAAGATGAAACCCGAACTGCTGCGTAACTTGTGCTATAGAAGCACACCATCTCTATCCTCGGTCATATTATTATTTTCAAAAAATGTCCATGAATCATTCGTTGCCATTTCATTGTTGCCAGTAATTAGAAAGTAAGCCTAGAGAAGGCGGATAAGGCTCTTGACTGAGGTCTGTTACTCTCAAGTAGAAAAGAGAACTGAAGAGGGACGACGCAAGATGGTTACGATCATAACAGTTCAACGTTATTGTATAGCTACTCCCGCGAGGAAGCAGCAACAATAAAGCTCCTAGTTCAATTCTGCTGTACCACGCAAGTGTCCAAGTACTCTAAATATTGTGATCAAAAAGGTCTCACAGAAGGGTTCCCAAGAGGCCATCGCTTTCGCGGCGAATAGACGCACACCAACCCAATACACATGGTATTTATGTGTGAAGGGATGATGTTGCTGTTTTGCTTAGGGAGTTTCGAGGCAATGCGTACACACTTTACCGCTATCACGTGTGTCTTAATAGAGTACAGTTAATATATATTGTTAGAAAGCCTTTGATTAGAGAATTGGGGCATTGTTTGAAACAGCACACTTTGAGGCGGACACACATAATTGTGGTCCAATTTTCACATCTTCCATAGATTTAAAAAATTCAGGATATTCAGAACGTAACTTCAATATTAAATTTTGGTGATGCTAGGGGTATGAGGCGAGTAATTTACGTTCTCGGCGTTGAATTGACGACGCTGGTATGTAATCAAGTCGGTAAAACCCTGTGACAAAAACTGCAATCAAGTTAAAAAGTGAGTATAACACCCAACCGGCAAGGAGCCCAGATGCTTTATAAGAGTATTCCCCACGATATATCAAAATGCAAATTTGCCTAATTAAAGTGCACTATGGTTATGCCATGATGTGGAAAACGTATACCAATCTGAGTGAACTGCTCACTCTGAACCAGAGTATTTCCAGGAGTGCTGGCGAGGAAAATCGCGAGCTTTGCCTGCTTAAACATGCGGACTCACTCTTGAGGAACGGTGGCACTACCCGTCACAAGTTAACCAACGGTGGCGGGGGGGGGGGGGTCTCGTTTTTCAAGGAGCATGATCTTTCCCTTCTTCAGGCAGACAAAGAAGGTCAATTATTGGTTATTTTCACTCCCACTTTCTTAGGCAAAGCCAGTAGTACCATTACAAGGATTTTTTTCCCTACAGCTGTAAAAGCGTCGAAGGTTGTCGCTTTGACAGTTGCCATGCCATTGAACTGTGCAAATGTTTTAATTAAGCCAGTCTTGCAAATCAGTTTATGAGTGCAAAGGTATTAACTAGCATGTTTTTTTCAATAAAAATGCATAAAAATGACGTGTCATTTAGGTCAATTGTGAGGAAAAGCTATTTTTGTAAGCTGCATTAAATCGCTTTTTGTGTTAAAATTGAAATAGCGTCAACGTTTGTAGACCCGTTCGCAACAAACTGCTCTTGTATCATTGTATATTTATTCAAAAGCAGAAGAGTAATTTGTGGTTGTATTCAGATTGTTGTTTAGGATTGTTTTGTTCAGTGCGCCATCATCAGCTTTTATCTCGTTTTTTTTTAAAGAAAGATTTTCTTAGAGCTCAGGGGACATTTCAGAAGGAAGAAAGAGCAGAAAAATACGACAGAGTGCACACTTGCAACCAATTTTACTGCACAGATGGCGCGAATATATATACAGTCAAGAGGGCAATGAGATCACACTCAGAAGAAAGGACAAATGATGGCGCATGCGCCAGACCACCTTGATCTTATGCTGAAATGACAATGGAACTGAAAATATACTTTTGTCCATTATCCAACACATTGACGAACGGTGCACCTACACACTCAGATCCTGCTTTGCGGATCAAAAAGCTTCATATATTCTTCTTGTCCTGATATATTTCCATTACTTCGCATTCATAACTCTTCGGGGTGCACCAACAATTCACAAAGTGACTTGTCAACTGATCCGCGCTTCAGATTTGCGTGGTCTCTAAGGCGATCGTTCAGACAGCGCCCCGTCTGACCGACGTATACTGTCGACCACATGATAAATAAATCAGATACACAACGTCTATAATACATTCTACAAACATCTTTGCGTGCTTCGTATAGCACCCGACACTTAAAGATCCTTCGTAGTTAACTCTTTTACGAAGAGAGCTCCGCTTGTTTTTTGCCGTGAAGACAACTTTTAGGAAAGTTTTTTCAACGATTGGTCTAGGCAGTGCGAAACTTTGTGTACATAAGAAATGGCAGACACTTTCAGTTTTGGCTCGTCCTGAGATGCGTGCCGTGCATTCTTACAGTGCTTCAATGCTTTCAGAATTGATTCTGCTGTGCGTGTTCCCTGCACACTACACACTAAACGAAAATGACCTGAAATAACCTCAAAAACTGGGTAAACCATTTGTCCTCTAGCGCACTACCTTTCCTGGTTTTTTTTTACCACCTACTATAGAGGTAAAAATTTATTCTCGTGCTAACTGAGTTTTTGAACGTAGGAAGAGTAGTAATTATTTACCCCAGTGAGGTTTTGAGCGAGTATAGAGGGAGTAAATTTTTACTGCCTTCACAAGGTTTTTGAGGTTATTTCTGGGAGTTATTTTCGGTGGAACAAAATAAAAATTGACGGGTGCATTCGCCCAGAGTCAACAAATTTATTAAATAGCAGAACTTTTTGAATTTAATAAACGGCAAAATTGGTGAGATACGAACTTAGACTCACATACAAACACGCACACACAACAAATGCAGAATAATACACCACTCGAACAGACGCACGCGTTGCTCAACTACACTTTGACAATCCGGTATATATAAGCACTACTTTTTTACCGGCCCTGTAGTATTGGTACGAGAGCTCTTTTTTGCATTGATTAGCAACAACGGTTGAAGGTGCAAGCGTAAACTTAAGCTGGGCTGCAGAACACTAAATGTCACACCGACCTTTTAATTCCCCTTTTTGAGTATCCAATAATTACTTGGCACACCGGGCTCATGGCCCCACGCGTGTTAGCACTGCTGATGCACAAGTCCATAAAATATACCTAAGTACGCACAAACCACGGTAGCTCAATGATTTTCATTGAGCGACGCTGCACAAACACAGTAGCAGCACGTATTCATCACAACGGGCGTAGAGGAGTGGTGCACGCCTGCACACAAGCTTTTTACCGACGGCGTACTAGGCCTTTTCGAGGAGCACGGCTATCCGACGAAACACAGCTGGCGATCGCAGAACACATATCCTTTGTGAATTTCTTCGTCATTTCAGACACTAGTGAACACGTGACCACTATCTTACGGGGCGGGGCGGTGTATGCATACTTCCAACGAAAGACCGCCGTCCGGATTTTCTTCGTGCTCACCGACAGCCGCTTGTTGGTTCCGTCTGCCTCGTATCGGCTTCGCGCTACATGTTTGAGAACAGTTGGTGCATAAGGTGGGCAATTCGGGCAGCACTTTACTCATGCAGACATCGCCTACTGTGGAACAAAATATATGCGATGCTTCTTTCACCTGCCCCGGCGACGCACTCCCACTGGTTACTGGTGGCCGCGGCTCGGTGCCGATAACAAAGTGAAGCATTTTGCTTATTGCTTCTCCAGTAGGCAAGCACGGACGATGACACCAGATTAATTTTGTTACCACTGGCAGATCTTCGCGATTCGGCTCGGAAGCGAGATATCCGCGACGTGCAGGTTCGGAGGCGCTCGGTAGCGCACGGTCACTCGATGATATAGGAAACACGTGAGATCCATCAGCCAACCCGGTCACACAGATACCAAGCTTCTTGCACCGTCTGTGTCCAAGGCCACCGCCGAGCAAAAGCCAACAATTTGCGAAAATATGCAGGACAACTTTCCACAGCAGGTTTTCTTTTTTTTTCTTCTTTTGAGATCCCCCCCCCGTCTTTTTTTCTTTTTCCTTCACAGAATGCTGTTCTCACTTGTTGTGCTTATGCTGCCACCTGTTCTAGTGAAAGTGCATTGACTCGAGGTCAGTCCTGAGGCACGGCGATGCCAAAAAAAAAAAGATCTGGGGTCCTCGCGTACCTTCAGGATTCACTGAGAGCGTCACAATGGGGGGTATGGGGCAAAAGCCACCGAAGCAGCTGCACTTTGCAGTCACGTGGTAATTGGCAAGCTAACTCTTGTTCGTGTAGCAGTGTGCTGAGGATGTACTATCGTCACGTAGTCGTGATTGATGTCTGTTGGGGTGCACTGAATTATCTTTGCGCTGTGGTAAACGTTATTCGCTGCTGAAATGAAATGCTACGCTATCGAAATGCTACGCGACAACCGGAATATTGCTTGAGTGGTCAGTGTAAACAAGGCTGCCATCACTCCGCGATATTTTAAATTTGTGTGGTTGATATTTACGAGCGATGTTTATTGAAAACCCATAATCTTGTTGAACGAAATCCGCATGGTTGTTGAGTTTGAGCTACGCAGCGTTGTGAGTGCTTCCTTTACAAATGCTATAGTACTACAAGGCTGGGCTATCGAAACGTGGTAGCCTCGATGAGGGCTCAACATTAGCTTTGGCAAGTACAGCTGTTCAAAAATTTTCGATTCAGTGTAGCACAAATAATCATAGTTATACAGATATTTTCCCGGCTTTAAAAAAAGGAATTTCACCCAAACTTCGTACATTGTCACCTTTTGCAATGTAAACAACAAATTAAGCAAGGTCAGTTGTTAACATTGCATGTTTAGATTGGCTTGGCATCGCTAACACTGGCAGTTGCTGACCACGACAACGATTGCTTTTGTTTGTAGCAATGCCAGGTATGTTTAAATTTTATATATCTAAAATGAGGCGCAAGCTTCTTTGATCAATAGGTGGACCCACAAGCATATCGCAGTGAAAGCTTGAAGCGTTAAACTCGAGAACGGGCTTCTTGAACTATTATCCACATTTTGAGCTGTTCGATTACATTATGACAGGTTTTGTGAAAAAGCAGTTTTTTTCTAATTTTCACGCGATCGGACATTACAATAAGTGCACAAACAGTTTTGTTAGAAAAAATGACTACTTCTGCAATTCCTTATTCAGAATATTGATGAATGAAGGTGTTGCGCCTTGTGAGGAAAGCCAACTTCTTGCAGCTACGAACACGCTCTCAGCAGCGGTCAATGTTGCGGGTGAACTTCCTGAAGTCGGCAGGACAGCATCCATTCACAGAACAAGAACATTTCTTTTATTGTCTCTCCCAGAGTGCAGGGAAGCTATCATAATTTTTGTGCTCATAAAAGTTGCTGAATTTATGTGTGCGCACGATGGTGCAGAATTGAAACAAGTCGCTGAAGAAACTTGGCTGTTTCTTTGAACGTTTTTGCTTTTATTTGTCATTAAACAGACATTTTCGTTAAACGACCACGCTCTGTTATATATATATATATATATATATATATATATATATATATATATATATATATATATATATATATATAAAGGAAAGAAGTGTATACTTAAGGGCTCGTTTTTCTGTGTTTTACACAATATTAATGAGATCTAACAGACAATAATGCCGAGGAAAGTATAGGGAAAGATATTAGACTGAATTGGAATGTAAATATGAAGCTCGACTAACGCGCACAAAATTACCTATTGAACGCATTTTGTATTTTTACGAACGTCATTACCAAATTGTTGCTTGCCAAACACTGAAGGCTTAATTAAGTACAGTATAACGAATCTTTCTCCGCCCACCTAACTTCCTATCGTCCCCTAACTCGCTGGCCGTCTCTGGGAATCCAGTCAGTAACCCCTATAATGACCTACTGTTATCCTGCCTACGCGCTACATGCATGGCCCATGTCTATTTCTTCTTCTTAATTTACGCCATGATATCTTGAACCCTGGTTTGTTCCCTGATCTGCTCTGCTTTCCTTGTCTCCAAAGTTTACTACTATAATTTTACTTTCCATCACTCGCTGTGTAACCCACAATAAAGCTGAAACGTCGTTGTGAGCCTCCCGGTTTATGCTCCATAGGTAAGTGCCAACAAGATGTAGATAGTTATTATGTACCTTTCTCTTGAGAAATAGTGGCAATGTACCTGTCATGATTCAAGAGTGCTTCACTGTTCTCTAACGCATTCTTATTCTTCTAGCTACTTCAATCTCGTAGTTCGGCCCTGCGGTCAATTAACAGTCCTAAGTGAGATTACAATGTTTGCGGGATTAAAGCGGCAGTAGCAAGCATATGACCAAGTTTACTGGCAGATCATGGGAGAGGCCTTTGTTCTGCAGTGGATGTAGTCAAGACTGATGATAATGATGATGGTGATGATAGTGATGATGATGATGATAAAAGAATCTTTCTAGTTTGAGCAACGCGGCAGAATGCCTAACGTCCGGACGGTACCCACATGCGTCCCGGTAAGTCTCACTTTTCTACGAACTGGGGCTCGGTGTAGTGGTTATCGTACGTGACATCAGATCAATTGGTCACGAGTTCAAATTCTGTGTATTTGTCATAAACTTTCTTTGGTAAATTATTTTTGAATTTATTTCTTGTATATTGATTTCTTGTGTCTTCAAACACATTCGTACACCTCCACGTTTTTGGTAATGCAAGCAGAAATTTTAATGAATTAATTTCTTTTTTTGGAGAAGAAGCAACTGATGAGACTAACCATTTCTCCCTACGCTGTCACTTTCTCCTATAAATGGGAAACTTTTAGTATCGATATTTAATCACTCAAAACTTTTGATGACTAAACAGTTCATCCTCTGACAGGTTCTCCCAAAAGGACGAATCGTTCATTCTCTGGGGAGTAATGATTGTGGCAACGCATGCAGTTACCCTCTAAAAGGACTAACCACAGACCCTTTTTCGCCCTTTGCAGCGTAGGGCGCAAAACGACACAAAAATTTGCTAGGAGCCCCTGATGCTAACTTAGTAGCGGGAAAAAAGGTCGTTACGCTGCTGTATGCACTCATCAGGATGTCATGGCTAGTGATATCTATAAGGAAATGATGCTGCCCCCAATAAGGAGCAGTTCAAAGTTGTTCACGTAGTTATCCACCGACTAATGATGACGTTTGGCGTTTTGTGGCGCAAGAGCCATTTCATGGCCAAAGAGCGCCAGTTAATGGTACTAGAGATATGGACAATGATTGCGATAAGCGGCTGTATAAAGGCCGTTCCACGCGCTTCCCGCACTGCCACAACGCACGTGCCGGGACCCCTACCGCACGCAAGCGGGGGACAAATATGCCAATTGGCGATGCTGCGGAGGGTGAAAGAGCGTCGCCAATTGGCTTATTTGTCCCCAGCTTGCCTGCGGTAGGGTTCCCGTCACGTTCGTTGCGGCTGTGCGGGTAGCGAGTGTAAAGGCCCTAAGGGCCTTAAAATTCCTCGCCCTAAGTCGGGAAACACATACAAGTTATAAAATCATGATCATAGCGTGAAAAGTGTGTGGTGTAAATGGATGACAAAAGTTTATGATAATAAAAACCATGGTGGGCATGAATGGCATTAGCACAAATGCCTTGATCGTTCACACCCTTGCTTCCAAGGGCTGTGAAGAAAGTGCTTTGTCCAGTGTAGCCACCGCAGCACAGACCTCTCTGGAGAAGTCGTGCTACGCAATGCCTGTGTATATGACGTGAAAAGTACGGACGTCTCTCAAAAAAGCGAACAACAATTTATGTGTGAAGAGTGGTTCTCTACCAACGAACATTGCAGGGTGAAGTGGTATCTGTTGTCGGTAGGGTAACGGGAAGTGCTGTCTTCTCATCGTGTCTAATTCTTCACACTAGATTAGAATGTGAAGTACGGTGAGTGCTTCTCCATGTCTTTCACACAAAGGTGGATCGCTCCCAGACAAAAGAAATGAATGTGTTGTGTGCATGTGTCCTTTACTTAACCTTGTATTACTTTTGTGTGGCGTGATTTTGATACTGGCGGCCAATGACCAAGTTGCGGCTTGATGACATGCAATTTATTACCTGTGTGTGTCCTATGTGCTCTGCCAATTGATTGATTGATTTGTGGGGTTTAACGTTCCAAAACCACCATTTGATTATGAGAGACGCCGTAGTGGAGGGCTCCGGAAATTTTGACCACCTGGGGTTCTTTAACGTGCACCCAAATCTGAGTACACGGGCCTACAACATTTCCGCCTCCATCGGAAATGCAGCCGCCGCAGCCGGGAATCGAACCCGCGACCTACGGGTCAGCAGCCGAGTACCTTAGCCACTAGACCACCGCGGCGGGGCTATGTGCTCTGCCAATTACCCCTGAGCTTTCGTTAGAAAAAAGGTTTCAAGTCGAGTGCAACAACTTGTTTTGATGTATTGATAGCAGTTTTATCAGCGGATCCTGCTAGCAAGTCCCCCAAGAGTGTTGGCTTTTTTTAGCGGTGTCCTGGCATCCAGCAGACTACAACAGCCTGCTTGGATGAGTAGACTGTACAAAAGAGCAAAAAAAAAACTAAACAAGGGAGAGGTTTTTGTGCTTTTTAGGAGTTTTCCGAGCTTTTAGTACGCTTACAAAATCTTTATATATTATTGCCTTCTGTAGTGTAATTAGTTTATTGTGTTTAACGGCCACAAGTATCGCATAAGCTTTGCCTTTGAAAGTGCTTGTATCAGAGGGCATAACACCGGCTTCCGAAAAGGATGGGCCGACGGCTGTGTACGAAACAGAAGTGTTGGACTTTGAAGCATCCGTAAAGAACTAAGGACATGCGTATTTCTTTTGTAGTTCAAGGAAGAATGTCTGAATAAGTGTAATATGTGCATGCTTCGTAACCTCCATAAATTTCACGTCGCAATCTATCGCCTACCACTGCCAAGGTGGCAGGCACACTGCAGGAGCCATGAAACTGCGTTTAAGTGACACACCGGTTTCCTTCGCTAGGCCCCTCGCATGGTGTGAGTATGGCTGTATCATAGAAGGGCTTTTCTCAAGCACAACAAGTCTTGACATGTCAATAATTGTAGATTGTGAGGGATGTTCTCTGTCAGCGTTCACTTTCAGATGATATTGTCATGGGGTCGTGACGTGGCCGAAGACAGGAAACTTAGTGTTGGTATTTAACTGTTTATTTGGGCGAACCTGTGCCCGGTAAAGAGAAAGTCTAATTACAGCAGCAGTCTTGCACAGATAGCTGTCTCGGACTGATAGCGGCGAACGCAGCGTCGGCCTTCGATCAACAACTGACAAGCGGCGAAGCGCGTCGGCATTTATACTCTTGCCGTCGAATGTTCTAGCGTTATCGCTGGCGGTGGCGTAGCTTCCAGAACAATCTGTACCGTTCGCACAGTGGGCGTGATCTTATCGAAATGATCTACTACAGTCCGGAACCTTCTAGAAAACTGCAGGCGCGGTTTGCGCTAAGAATCATGTGGTGTTTTGGGACGATAACAAAAACTTGGGAAATGGAACGTGGCAATGCCCCCCTCTGAAAAAAGGCATCGTCCGGATGCTTTAACTAAAGATGAAAGTACAATAATAATGCAAGAAAGTACAATGAATAAATTCCGATACAACAATAATAAAAAAACACTGGTTCAGTTTGTTAACGCGCATGAAACGGCTTGAGGCGCGCGACATGGACGACTTCAGGTCGCGATCGGCGTCGTTGAGAGTTCGTGATGCCGTCGGGGACAACCTCGTAATCTAGTGGGCCGAGACGTCGAACCACCTTGTACGGTCCGAAGTACCGTCGCAGAAGCTTTTCACTTAGTCCACGTCGGCGTATCGGCGTCCACACCCAAACACGTTCACCGGGCTGGTATTCCACGAAGCGTCGTCGAAGGTTGTAACGGTGGCTGTCGGTCGTCTGTTGATTCTTGATACGGAGACGCGCAAGTTGTCGGGCTTCTTCGGCTCGTTGAAGGTACTCGCTCACATCGAGGTTTTCTTCGTCGGTGACGTTGGGTAACATGGCATCGAGCGTCGTTGCCGGGCTCCTTCCGTAGACCAATTTGTATGGAGATATCTGCGTCGTCTCCTGCACCGCCGTGTTGTATGCGAAGGTCACATACGAAAGAATGGCGTCCCACGTCTTGTGTTCGACATGGACGTACATTGACAGCATGTCGGCGATCGTCTTGTTAAGCCGCTCGGTGAGGCCGTTGGTCTGTGGGTGGTACGCTGTCGTCCGGCGGTGGTTTGTTTGGCTGTATGCCAAGATCGCTTGAGTTAAGTCGGCAGTGAATGCCGTTCCTCTGTCGGTGATAAGGACCTCCGGGGCACCGTGACGTAGGACGATATTTTCGACGAAGAACTTAGCTACCTCGGATGCACTGCCTTTTGGCAGGGCTTTTGTTTCGGCGTAGCGGGTGAGGTAGTCGGTAGCTACCACGATCCACTTGTTTCCGAAAGCCGACGTCAGGAAAGGCCCCAGTAGGTCCATACCAATCTGCTGAAAAGGTCGGCAAGGTGGATCAATTGGCTGCAGAAGTCCCGCTGTCCTTGTCGGCGGTGTCTTGCGTCGCTGACAGTCCCGGCATGCATGTTCTCACATAACGAGTGACGTCGGTGGTAAGACGTGGCCAGTAGTACCTTTCTTGTATCCTCGCGAGCGTGCAAGAAACACCGAGGTGCCCTGCCGTCGGATCGTCGTGCAGGGCCTGCAGGAGTTCTGGTCGCAGAGCTGCAGGCACCACAAGGAGGTACTTAGCTCGAAGCGGTGAAAAGTTTTTCTTTTGTAGAAGACCGTTTCGTAGAAAGAACGACGCAAGTGTGCGCTTGAATACCTTCGGGACTTCGGCGGTCCGGCCTTCGAGGTATTCTATTAGGGCCTTAAGTTCCGGGTCGGCCCTCTGTCGTTCAGCGAAGTCGTCGGTAGCTATCGTTCCTAAGAAGTAGTCGTCATCCGAGTCGTCGGGTAGCGGTTGGTCTACAGGCGCACGAGAGATACAGTCGGCGTCGGTGTGTTTTTTGCCGGACTTGTAAATGACAGTAATGTCATATTCTTGAAGTCTCAGGCTCCATAGTGCGAGGCGACCTGAAGGGTCCTTCAAGGTGGCTAGCCAACACAATGCGTGGTGATCGCTCACAACTTTGAAGGGCCTGCCGTAGAGGTAGGGGCGAAATTTTGACGTAGCCCAGATGATGGCGAGGCACTCCTTTTCTGTTGTGGAATAATTTGCTTCTGCTTTGGATAGCGATCGGCTGGCGTAACTAATAACCCTTTCAAGTCCGTGAGCCCTCTGCACAAGAACGGCGCCAAGACCTACGCTGCTTGCGTCAGTATGTATTTCTGTCTCGGCGATTCGTCGAAATGGGCAAGTAACGGAGGCGTCTGGAGGCGATGTTTAAGCTCCTGGAAAGCGTGTTCCTGTGGTGTTTCCCACTTGAACTCCACGTCGGCCTTGGTAAGGTTAGTGAGAGGATCGGCGATGCGGGCGAAGTTTTTCACGAACCGCCTATAATAGGCACACAGGCCCAGAAATCGGCGCACGGCTTTCTTGTCAGTGGGCGGCGGAAAGTCGGCGATGGCGGCTGTTTTTCGTGGATCAGGACGAACTCCAGACTTGCTGATAACGTGCCCCAGAAACAAGAGCTCCTCATACGCAAATCTGCACTTTTCTGGCTTCAGTGTGAGTCCGGAAGTCTTGATGGCTTGAAGTACAGCTTCAAGGCGCCGAAGATGCTCGTCGAAACTCGAGGAAAACACGATTGATTGATATGTGGGGTTTAACGTCCCAAAACCACTATATGATTATGAGAGACGCCGTAGTGGAGGGCTCCGGAAATTTAGACCGCCTGGGGTTCTTTAACGTGCACCCAAATCTGAGCTCGAGGAAAACACGACGACGTCGTCCAAGTACACAAGGCAAGTCTGCCACTTCAATCCTGCCAGTACTGTATCGATAACGCGTTGAAAAGTTGCAGGCGCTGAGCAAAGGCCGAAGGGCATCACCTTAAACTCGAAGAGGCCGTCCGGTGTTATAAACGCCGTCTTCTCTCGGTCTCTTTCGTCGACTTCGATTCGCCGATAGCCAGTCTTGAGGTCCATTGACGAAAAGTACTTGGCGTTATGGAGCCGATCAAGTGCGTCGTCTATTCGTGGGAGAGGATACACGTCCTTTCTTGTGATTTTGTTCAGGCGGCGATAATCGACGCAGAAACGTAGGGTCCCATCCTTTTTCTTCACTAACACCACGGGGGATGCCCATGGACTCTTGGATGGCTGGATAATGTCATCCCGCAGCATTTCATCAACTTGTCTCTTCATGGCCTCACGTTCTCGCGTCGAAACCCTGTACAAACTCTGACGGAGTGGTCTGGCATTTTCTTCGGTTATGATGCGATGTTTCGTGATTGGGGTCTGCCGAATTTTCGATGACGACGAAAAGCAATCTTTGTATTGCAGGTGCAGGGCCTTGAGCTGTTCTTGCTTATCGTTCGGAAGTCTGGGATTGACGTCGAAAGCTATAGGAGGGGCTTGGTTCCTCTGAGCAGGTTCCGCTGAATAGGCGAGGGCGAAAGCACTGGTGGCTTCGACAATTTCTTCGATGTATGCGACCGTTGTTCCTTTGTTCACATGTTTGTACTCATTGCTGAAATTCGTGAGCATAACCGTTGCTTTGCCTCCCCACAGCTCTGCAATTCCTCTTGCGACGCAAATATTTCGGGTGACCAACAGATGCTGACTGCCTTCAACGACGCCTTCCAAGTCAGGTGATGTAGGAGCGCCGACTGAAATAATGACGCTTGAGCGAGGCGGAATGGTGACTTGTTCTTCCAGCACATTCAAGGCATGGTGTCCTGACGGCGTGCGCGGCGGTAGTGCTTCTTCTGTGGATAACGTTATCGACTTTGTTTTTAGGTTGATGACAGCACCATGGAGGCATAAGAAGTCCATGCCAAGGATGACATCTCTCGAGCAACGCTGTAGGACTACGAAGTCTGTAGGATAAATACGGCCGTTAATGGTGACTCTCGCTGTGCAGATTCCTACAGGCGTTACGAGATGACCTCCGGCTGTGCGAATTTCAGGGCCTTTCCAAGCTGTCCTAACTTTCTTTAACTTCGCGGCGAACGACCCACTGATGACAGAATAGTCGGCTCCAGTATCGACGAGAGCGGTCACACTGTGGCCGTCGATAAGAACGTCGAGGTCGCTAGTTCGCCGTCTCGCATTACAGTTAGGGCGTGGCGTCGGGTCACGGCTGCGTCGGCTTGTTCCGCTGCTTCCATGTTGCGTCGTCAGGCCACCTTCGGTAAGTGAGCTTTCACTGTCAGGGCTTTGCCTGTTTGGCGTTGTGTTCGGAAAGCTCCGTCGCGGCGTCGTCGTCGTCGGAGGATCTTCGGTAGTTCGTCGCACAGCAACCGCACCTCCATCGGTTGCTGCCCTTAGTTTCCCGGATACGGGCTAGGAGACCGGCCCCGCGTTGGGCCAGAGTACTGCCGGAGGTGCGGTGACATGCGGCGGCTGGGCGACGGCGAACGGGAAGGACTTCGTGGTGTCCAGTGAGTTCCTGCCAGGTAGTCGGCGATGTCACGTGGCCGATCTCCTGGCCGCGGACGCAGTGCATTGACGGCGAAGCCACGCAGTCCCATCTGTCGGTACTGGCAACGGCGGTATGTGTGCCCGGCCTCGCCGCAGTGGTAGCAGAGCGGGCGGTTGTCAGGTGCACGCCAAACGTCCGTTTTCCTCGGTGCACTGCGCTGGCCCGCTGGGGAACGGTAGGACGTCGGTTGGGGTGGTGGCGGCGGTGGCGTCTGGCGACGGAAGTGTGACGGGGCGGCGTTTTGGCGTGGACGGGGAGGAGCGTTGTGGCGCACTGTAGCGGCGTAGCTCATAGTTTCTGGCTCGGGCGGCGGTGTTTCAGGAATTCGAAGCGATTGCCGGACTTCTTCTCGCACAATGTCGGCGATCGAATCCACTTGAGGCTGCGCCGAAGGCAACAGTTTGCGCAGCTCTTCCCGCACGATCGCTCGGATCGTTTCACGCAGGTCGTCGGAGTCACTGGCTTGAGCAGCAGCGCATTCTGGAGTCAGGCGACGATTATACTGTCTGGTGCGCATGTCCAGCGTTTTTTCGATGGTGGTCGCCTCGGATACAAATTCTTGGACGGTGTTCGGTGGATTCCTCATTAGTCCCGCGAAGAGCTCCTGTTTGACCCCTCGCATGAGGAAACGAACTTTCTTTTCCTCAGGCATGTCTGGGTCAGCGTGACGGAATAGGCGGGTCATCTCCTCTGTGAAAATTCCAACCTTTTCATTTGGTAGCTGAACCCGGGTCTTGAGTAGAGCAGCGGCCCTCTCTTTGCGAGCGACGCTTGCGAACGTTTGCAGAAATGCGCCGCAGAAGACATCCCACGTTCGGAGCGTGGACTCCCGATTCTCTAGCCAGGTCCTTGCGGTGTCTTCCAGGTAGAAGTACACACGACGGAGCTTTTCTTCGTTGTCCCAGTGGTTGAGGGCAGCCACACGGTCGTATGTTTCTAGCCAGGTTTCCGGGTCTTCAAACGATGAGCCATGGTACGTTGGTGGTTCCCTGGGTTGATGAAAGACGATCGCGGGCTGGGACGCTCCGGTTGTCATTGTCGCTGCAGTCGAGGTCATGGTCTTGGTCTTCCGCGGCTTGTCTTGTAGAAGGCCGTACTCTGGTGGGAGACCTTGCTGTCGGCGGCTCGTTCGCTGCCCTTGGTATGCGTCGGTGTCTTCTTCGCGACGGGGGCTGGGTTCACGGCTTGACGGGGGCGTCCGGTACATGAACGAAGCAGCACCTCCACCAGATGTCACGGGGTCATGACGTGGCCGAAGACAGGAAACTTCGTGTTGGTATTTAACTGTTTATTTGGGCGAACCCGTGCCCCGTAAAGAGAAAGTCTAATTACAGCAGCAGTCTTGCACAGATAGCAGTCTCGGACTGATAGCGGCGAACGCAGCGTCGGCCTTCGATCAACAACTGACAAGCGGCGAAGCGCGTCGGCATTTATACTCTTGCCGTCGAATTTTCTAGCGTTATTGCTGGCGGTGGCGTAGCTTCCAGAACAATCTGTACCGTTCGCACAGTGGGCGTGATCTTATCGAAATGGTCTACTACAGTCCGGAACCTTCTAGAAAACTGCAGGCGCGGTTTGCGCTAAGAATCGTGTGGTGTTTTGGGACGATAACAAAAACTTGGGAAATGGAACGTGGCAATATTTAAAAGACATGTAACATCTCTTTAGGTGGAGTGACAATTCGTTCAATTCCACGTACCGGCTTTCCACGGGGCAAATGCGAAAACCACCCGTAGAGACAATTGCCTAGATGATGAACAGGGTCAAGCAATTTAAGGGCAGTGTTTATCGCAGACTGATATGCTATTGCCCCATAGGCTAGGCGAGTACGTATGAGGCTTGCATACAAACTGATCTGGCACTTCTTGCCGCTTCGCCACGTAGAGCATGACAACACTTTCAGGACATTCATGGCTTTCATGCACTTGTTTTTTAGTTGCTTGATGTGTGGTATGAAGGTTTGCTTGGCGTCCAAGATTAGGTCGAAGAATTTGTGTTCGGTATTAACAGAAAGACGTTGCCCATGCAGTTGAAAACCGAGTTTCGAATGAATGCCTCTCTTCCTGGAGAACAAAACGCACTTGCTTTTCTGTACATTTAGGTGAAACCCGTTTTCTCCTGCTCAATTGGAGACTTTGTTCAAACCAAGCAGAACCTGCTGCTCACACATAGCCAGAATACAAGACTTGAAACCAAGATTGACGTTGTCGACATATGTGCAGTAAAACACTTTTTCGAGTGATGTACAAGCGCAAAGAATTCCTGAACGCGCATAGCGAAGAACGCTTTGTGCGTTCAGGTCCCCGAGGACCAGATAAGATTCAGATAGTTCGTTTATTAGGAGTGGAATTCACGTTTTTCAAGACAGTGGTGTGCACGTCTGTAAATGAGCAGGTGGTGGCGAGTTTATTTAGAAGAACTCTTAAACAGCCACCTCCTCGAGGGAAGCTTGAAGGGGGAATCGTGTGCATGATATCCCTTGACTAACTATAACACGTACACCACCGGATGCATATGGCATGTCATCATCACTATTCTTTAGGAAGATTATGTAGATACGTAGAACGTTTGTGCGCGCTTGTTTTAAATGTGTCTCTTGTACACACAGCACTCTTGAATTGTGTTCATAGGGGAGTCTTGTAGGTGATCGAAGTTTCAAAGAAGGCCTCCGATATTCCACTGTTATATTTCTGTCTGCATATTAAGAAGAGATGTCGCTGTGTGTACAGAGAGTATCCTGTGTTGGAGTGAGCTTGTTAATTCAGGTGGCTGGACCGTCGTCCGGCCCCGTTATTTGCTTTTTATTTTTTCGGCGCGCTCCAAGGAGCCACGCTGATCTTTTGGCACCAAGGGTACCGTTGTATCTATTGCCTTCTTGGAGGCACTGGATACCCGCACATGCGAGTTGGTGGTTCGGATTTCAGGCCTCGCCGGGTGGGGTGGATCCTCGAGACCAGAGGATCCCGGAGTCTCCGGTCTCGATTCGCTAGAAGGTGGAGTAGGCTGAACTACTACTGCCTTGTGGACAGGCGCCACAGCCAATGGCTTGCTCTGCGTTGACCGAAGGAGTGGCGAGGGCTGGTGCAATGGTGCCTACTGACACGCCGCGTCAGCATATGTGGGGTCTTAAAACGGCGACACCCTTCTTCTTGCTTTATTTATAGTGATGTTTCCTTTCATCTTCTGTGTGATAATCTCTTTCTCTTTTTTCCAAAATGAACAGGACCTTGAGTATGCGGCATAACTTCCGCCACATTTCATAGTGTGACGGTTCTTTGCAGTTGTCGGAATTGTGGCCTGATACTCTAAATATTGAACAACTTTGGTGACCGCAACAACTTTGTGAACCGTGGTCATACCTCTGGAAATCAAAACAACGAAGTGGGTTAGATGCGCATAGTTTGATCGAAGTCTTCGTGTATCCAGTTTGAATATTTTCTGGCAGATTACTGGAAGCGAACGTAAGTATTAGGCTTTTTGTTGGAGTTTGCTTGTTGTCTCTTCTGATGATAATCTTTCGCATGTTGGTCACATTCTGACTCTTCCACCCTTCCAAAAGTTCCGCTTCGGTCAGGCCAAGCAAATCAGCGTCAGATACCACTCCACTAGTTGTGTTCATTCACCTGTGTTCTGTTACAGTGATTGGAATGTCACCAAAAGTTGGTTGAAAGATTGTGTAGCTTTCAAACTGTTCTTTTTCTCAAACTTCAAAGAGGAGGTCTCCACTAGCCATTTAGTATAACATGATAATGGGGAAAGTTCTCATTTGATCGCTTGAAATACCAAAGTCTTCAGTGTGTATGTGCTTTAAGGCAGTACGATCACTTAACAGAGGAAAAGCTCTATGCATGACCGTTCAATTTTCTTCAGAAGCGTTGGCGGCCACCCTCCACGGAGCCCAATGAGACGACGCTACAAGTTTGCGGGTGCTAAAACCTGCAGACGCCAGCCGTACAATGCTGTTATAACCTAATGAACCTAGACCAAGGTACACTCTAATACGAAATTCGGCAAAGTTGGACTAACTGCAGTCGTTAAACCAACGGACGAACACTTGGTCCAACAGAGACTGAATGCGTGACAGTGCGTGTCGTGCGCAAACGTCCGGCAATTAAGGGACCAACGGGGAGGGCAACTGCGCCGCGATCGCCTCCTGTTGATGCTGCACTGCAATGCTCGGCGTGGTCGGCCATCATGAAAACAAGTTATATAGACTGTACAACACTGTGAAAGCGAAGCACTATGAAACAAATAGAAGATGTTATGAGAGACAAGTAGTACAACACGCAGTCAGTGCATACAGCAAGCGCCCTCGCGTTTCCATCATGCCGGCACGGGCGGGCTGAAACCAAGTGAAAATTGCCGAACACGGGCAATACGAATAACTCGCTTTAATGTGCTGAATTAGTTCGAACTACGATGAACACTGACAACGCTATTAAAAGTAAGCTGTTCATCAGGGGTCATGTACCCACACAGTGACCACAACTTAAAAACGGTATATAGAATAAGTAGGCTTCGTACGTCATCGTTATCAAGCTGGCTGCCGGTGTGAGTGCATTGCCGGCACAAGCGAAGGAAACGTCGCATACAAAATCACAGAAAATGTAGCTCAGACAAACTTATGTATTTTTCTCCACGCGACAATCGTTATCAAAAATCTAGCGCGTAGGCAATCGCGGATACGACTAATCGTGCGGCTGGCGGTACAGGGAGCGACTTACCAGCACGATGAAACAACCGTGCCTGCGAACGGTCTCGTCGCTGTAAGTATGCATATATCTACATCACTCAGTAAGACACCGGGAACATGGGACACTTACCTATTGTTCATTTGTGGCTATAAAATAACGATGACGAAAATTCCACGCGAGCCGCATGTTGCGATTGCCGGTGGGCGTTTAGACGTACTCGTCGTAAGCCTAGCGACGCCGTCGGCAAGCAGACACGGTATGACATCGGCGGGGCACCTGGCTGCTTCGCCGGCTTTCCCTCATAAGCGCCGCTGCTATGTTGTGTTTGCGGACTCGTGCGCCAGCACTGCGAACGCTGGTTCAGCCGACATGATCGAATGCCAGCTGATAATTCGTATTCTTGGGCTGAAGGCATGTTCAAGATTAGATAGATCCATATTGAAAGATTGATGCGCATCGGTACTACGAATAAGCCCATGTAAATTTTCGCGTTATGGTGTGAATGTTTATTGTTTTCTAAGCCGAGTAAAAGTCGCCGACTGGAACTAGAGGGGAGGTCAAAATACTGTGCTATAATATACCTGATAGTCTGTTCTCTGTAGTATAGCGCGGGCAGTCAGTGTTTGCGGTGTTTTACTTTGAAATAATAGTGCGTATATGTGTGTGTGTGTGTGTGTTCCATGAATAACATACTATGATCTTCAGTGCTGATTTAAATGGAATAAACATAAGTTATACTCCACACACGCAGTGTCGCCATTTTTTTGCCATTGGTCTAGACGGTTCAACTGTTAGTCCCACTGGAGGATTCCACTGGGACCAGCATTTAAACCAAGTGGGGTAAGTGCTTGGGGTAACAGTTGAACCCTTGAAGTTACTCCCGCAGTTAGCCCAAAATCGGTTCAAAATCTTTGGCAGCGCATTTAGTCCACTAAAGGACCAATGGCATACCCCACTTTAGTTCTTTTCGGCATAGAGTGTAGGCTGTTTGAACAGGGTTAACCCTAGCCACCAGGAAATTTTGAATAAACGGAAGACAGTAGAACAAAAGACAGATAAAAATTGGCCATGTATCTGTATGTTACACTGCAAATGTCACCGAAAGACGATAGTCTTGCATCTGTAGAGAGTGAACAAAACGTTTATTTGATGTACTGCACAAGAAAATCGGTGAATAGTATTCTGGAGACGCTGCGTTAGAGTGCCTCGAGCGTGCAGCGAAGGCGAACGAGCGCATCAAGCACGTCACACGTGAGACATAAGCGCCATCTGGCAGTTATCTTGGAAAACGAAGCGCGTGCGTGGCGTGCGTACCTGTCTCGGAGGTGATAAGGTGTGGAACGCAAGGCGACGGGTAGGTGCCACCCGAACCGTGTCATCTTAGCAAAATATTAAAAACACTTTCCTTTCGTGCAAGTGTGGCATGATCAGTGTAGCACGCTATCGTCCTTAAAATTGCTTATGTATGCCTTGTCTAGTAAAAATTTATATAAAAAATATTGACGTGTTGTTATGGTGCCTCAGAAATGCACAATATTTGCTTTTTAATTGCCAATCGCACAAGTATGAACGCGAAACCTTGAGAATATTGGTGGGCGCTGCGGATAGGGTCTGCCGTTTGGGGTCAGCCGTTTAGGGGGGGGGGGGGTATCGGTCGGTCACCCCGATGTCTTTTAGGGTGACGTTAAGGGTGGACAAACAGACAGACAATTTTTTTTGCGTCGAAGGTCTCCAAGAAAGACTATTGTCTTCCAAGGTGATCGATAAAGACGAAGATGTAGCAAGAGAGAGATAGAAAAAGGCGACTGCCGATTTCCCGTGGGAGTGTCAGCCCAAAAGTGCCGTCTACGTGAAGCCGGGGCTAAAGGAGTGTGTTTCCTCTGCCGGAAAGCAATAAAGGTCCAAGCACCCGAAGTCGGCTCAACCCCTAGGATCCCCTTTTCCTCAGACACGGCAAAACCAGGCACGGCTAAGCGTGGGAGGGAATCAAAATTCCCCTGTTAGCTTGGGTCCATGGTGTCGCTACCCACCAAACGCCTACTTGTGCAGACGCCCCTGCGGGGACCACCGCCTTACAACACCCACGTCCGCCCCACTCAAACTTTTTCTGACCTGCGTGGCGGGTTCTTGCAAGCTCTTCGTTCTGTGGCTCTTTATGGACGGATGCAAGCGTTACACCAACACCGCATCCACGTGCACGCACAACGCATGCGTTTCGTGCGCCACAACAGGTAAAGTAGCGGTTGCGATCGGCGAGTTCATCACCGTGCACGCTTTCTTCAAATTCAGTACGCTTACCAACGGTGGCTCGCGTGACGGAGACCTAAACTCCTTTCGTGCAGCGTTCGCCAATGTTAAGTGCGTAATTGTAGAAGAATGCAGCATGGTGAGGGGTGACACTCTCGCACGTCAGGACAGGTAACTGCAGACTAAAATGACTCTTTCGTCGGCTTCGACTTCATCTTGTGTGCCGACCTGCGCCCAATGCCCCCGTTCACGCCAGCGAGGTGGACGAACGCAGTAGGACACATGACAACATCTTTAAAACCCACGTCACTTGGCATCCCCTCTCCTACTTTTTGCTTACGCAAGTCATGCGCCAGAAAAACACCAAATTTTTCAGCGCCTTGTCTAAGGTCGGAGATGGTCGCACGCTCGAACAGCAGAAAGTCCAGATGCTTCAAGGCCGATTCGTCTCCAAAGACAATGCCAAGCGTTGCTGTCCTCACGGTGTCAGGCTATTCTATTCAAACAAAGAAGCCGATGCGTACAACACGCGGGGCGCCATCGAGGACGTGGACGATATTTACGTGGCCAATGCAGACGACACCATTGTCGGCTACCGCAGTGATGCCCACTGTGACAGTGTGAAACGTTGATTACACTCGCTTAATTACGACTGCTGAGGTTTTCAACTTGCAACGAAAATTTGTCCGCTGTTGACAAAAGCTATACATGCTCACCCTCAACAACGACGTCTTCGAAGGTTTTCGAGCCAATTTCGGTGAATCACACGTTTTCGGGTGAATTTCGCCGAATGAAAACTCATCGGCTTGATACAATAACCGCCAAGTGCTTCGTCATTAATCATTCACCGCACACGCTGGCATTTTTCAGCATGAACGTACTAAGCTCATTGCCCACGCACTTTGTCGATGTTTCACACGATCTTGCCATGTGTGAGGTACCTCTACTGTGCTTCACAGAAACATGGATAGAAACTGCCGTCGAACTGCTAGGATGGAAGTGTCTCAGCCACGCAAACCGGCAAAACAGCCGAGCTGCTGCAGTTGTTCTTTACGAACCCTTCAACAGGATAACGCTTTTAGTGTGCAGCGTTCCATACCAACTCAAATCGCTGCCCCATGTGACTTGTGGTGATGCATGTACCGTCAAAACATTACAGGGCGTCTACATCTGGCCGGGAATCTCGCGGAACCACATCATTAAGTTATTTCTCCACAAAATTAATGTGGGTGTTCCAAGAAATTGTGCCGGTGGTCGTGACAGGAGACTCCATCGCGAATGTACTTCGATCTGAATATGAGTGGCTTGTGGTGTTTCTCGCTGCCGAACTTGCACTTCACCTCCTGTATGGTGTCACATAGCCAACTACACACAACACATGTCTTGATATTATTTTTATTTTATTTTTGTGTTCGGACAGAGCGGTGCGTCACGAGTGTACTGCGTGACATTTCCAACATACTTCAGTAACCACAAGGAGGTTGCCGCTATCAACGAATAAACTGCGTTATTTGTATTCACTACTGTTTCTATGGAATACTATATTTGCTGCCTTGCATTCATACACTTTAATAATTAATTAATTAATTTCGTCATGTGGGTCTCTCTCAATTACCATTCCAAACACACCAGAGGGAGCACCACCCCACATATAGATCCACTGTACACATTACAAACAACCACCAGCGGTGACATAGAACGCACAGCCCTTAGTACCAGCAAGCGCTGCCCAAGGGAGTTGCTTCTCACTAAGCACGAACCTTGTTGGGATCAGCTACTGCGGCCGCGCGTCAGGAAGTTTGGTTACTTAGCAATCGCATGTTTACTACTAATATTATTGCTCCAAAAACACTTTTCCTCAGAAAACATTCGGATATGTTGTTATCGCATTCATTGCTTTGACTTTTTGGTGAATATTCAACTATTTTTTGATGCCTTTTCATTGCAACCTACTTTTGTGTGGTTTTGAGATACCATAATTTCTACCTTCTTTGATAAACCGTCTCATCGTTCCAGCACGTAAAATGAATGAAATGTTCAGCGAACGTCTTCGAAAGCCTTTATACTGTAAATGCTTTAGGAAAATAAACTTAGTTGCGAGTTGGCGTTCTTTCTGTCTGTTCCTGTTTATTCTCGGTTCTAACTTTACGCACGTCATTGTCGTCACGAGATATGATTGCACCCAAAGATGCTTATAACTCCTGCTCAATAATACCAAGAAGTGAAATAAACTCGCCAACGTTTAAAAGTACAATAAATAATGATAACAAGTAAGGCGGGTGCCACCTGCAATCTATGTTCTTTTACTTCTGAGATATTGTGCAGGCAGGCTTCCTTCGGAAGTCTCTGTCATACGAAGAAAGCATAAAGTCAGAGGCTGGTGGGGACGACTCATCGTCTGCACCACGGCTCTCGCCACCGAGGCACTAGGGAGCGGCCGCGTTTTTAGGGCGGCTTCTATGAGGCGAGATGAAAAAAAAAGGTTTTGCATGACTATATAATCTTCAACTGACTATAAAAATGACAGCTTAATGTTTATAAAAACATAGATGTAGACGTAACATGGTGTGCCCACAATGGTAACATCGATACTACCTCTCAACTACAGAGAACGTCAGCGCCAAGTCGACAAAGGGCGACCATGTAAACCTTCAGTTAAAGCAGCAAGATTGCGCTTGAAGACACAAGGTCTAGCGCACCCTCAAGAGGAATGCTAACTGAAGAGGCCAAGCGAGGTACTTGGCTTCAGACATGCTCATTTCTCGAAATTGCCATTACACGCACTTCCAGACAGAGCCTGTGACGAAGGCGAAGGGTATGCTCACACAGCTTTACAGGCACTCTGGCACTATGCTTAGGCCTTTCCTGATGGTTTCCTACGTTTCGATTTCACACTGCTTCCTGCCACACAAATCAGGGTCAGAGTTACATGCGTGACGCTTTGGATGCACTCGACACAGCTGGAAACACTAGAGGATATTCATAGTGCCATTGGCCACAAAAAATAAGAAAAGGCAAACAATGAAATGGTAAACGCCTAAAATTCACCAACATTCTTCATGAACAGCACATGGGTGAATTTTAAGGAGCTAATCAAAGCCTTCAACAGTATTTTTGTAATGTCAAGTAAAGTCTTACAGAGACAGCTGAAACATGACACTCTAGGTTCTTGAGCATGTTTTATTGTGACAGCAATTATATGGACAATCTTGACTGGACTGTGCCGCCGGCATCGGCATATGCGTCATTGCTACTCACCGCATATGTACACATACTTATATACAGGGTATTTCAGCTAAGAAGCACCAAGCAAAAAAAATTAAATATGAGTACCATATACGCGTTTCCAGCTAGCGCAGTATTGTGCTCAGCTGTATGTAGCACGTCAGAATATTTTTTGATCAACAAAGCACGGCAATTACAAAGATTACCTAATGAACTTTTTTGAATACTGTTTCTAGAGAAAAAAAATCAATAAAAGATTTGTTGTCTTTACCCAGCAATAACAAAACTCTCAAGTTACGGCAAGATAACAACGCTAAGTAATTTTTTCAAGGGTTTTATTAAAGTGCGCAAAAATAAAAAAATACGTACCACGTCATTGCCATCTAACGCGCAGCACTTTGAGTGCCCCCAAATGTAAGTTGAACAAATTAGCGAAGGCGTTTCGCGCACAAGGTCGCTTGAACACGCTCTCTGTGACTACGATATACATTGAGCGATAGTTGCATGGTACCTTTAAAAAAAGGGGGGGGGGGTGAAAGAAAGAAACGAAAACAATAAACTTTAAAGAAAAAGCACCTGCCACGTTCATTGCAATACGAGACCGGAGGCAGCCTTCGGTACAACCTCGACGTTCATTGAATTTAAAAGATCTGTGCCTTGCTTCTTCTCTCTGCAGCGCAAAGGCATAGCGAAAAAGGAATATAAAAGACCTAATCGGCACTCCGAGGTGCTGTGAGGTTTTTTTTTATTAAGCTGCCTCCGCAGCGGCCGCATGCCTCGGTAAACGCAAGTTCTCGCGGTAGCCGTGCACGCGAGGTGCATTACATTTATTTTATTTATTAATTTATTTATTTATTTATTTATTTATTTATTTATTTATTATAAACTGCTGGAGACTGCGGTGATTGCGACAGTTGGAGAAAAACTGCTGGCGTGCAATCTTGGAGGTCCTGTCTGTTGCGAATGAGTTTTTTTGGATATTGCCAGGTGGCTCAAGGGTTATGGCACAAATAATTGACAACTACGCACATGTAAAGCTACAAAAATATTATATGTCTCACAAAGGAAACATTCCTAGTTGGAGATAAATTTGTCTTGAATAGTGTATTGAACCCCTAACCAATGGCTATCGGGGGTGGTCGCTTTATCCTTTATTTGTTTTCGTATTTTAGCCACATGAATGCTTAGCTACCCGCTGAAAAACAGAGAACAGATTGTGATAGAAAATTATTCACTCTGTTAACGAAGTGTCTATTGACTGGAAGAGAATCAGAAATTTGGAAGATTTTAAACATCAACGTAATACATAAGAATGGAGAACACAACGACTTGAATAATTACAGGCCGATCAGTTTGCTCTTCATCGTATACAAACAATTAGCAAAGGTAATTGCTAACAGAATGAAGGCCACATTAAAATTTACTCAATAAAGGAATCAAACGAAATTTCGTACAGGGTATACTCAACAATCTACCACATTCATACTGTCAATCGTGAGATAGAGAAAGGTTCGGAATACACCCAACCACTATCCATAGCCATCATAGAATACGAAAAGGTAATTCATTCAGTTATGGTATCAGCAGTTACGCAGACACTGCGGAATCAGGGCGTTGACGAAGCGTCTATAATATTCTCGATGAAACCCACAGCAGATCAATCACCACCATAGTGCTCCATAAAACAAGTGACAGAATACCAATACAGAAGGGTGTAAGACCAGAGGATACAATCTCGCCAATGCTATTTACCATAAGCTAACAGGATGTTTTGAGAGACAATACTTAGCGATATGGGTTAATGGAGGGTACCTCAGTAACCTGCGCTTCGCTGATGGCATTCCATAGTTGAGTAACACAGTGGACGAATCGCAATTCATGATTACTAAATTAGACAACCAGAGCAAAAGGTAGGTGGTGAAAATTGTTTTGCTGAAAACGAATGTAATATAGAACTACCTCGCAGGAGAACAGTGTTTCGAGATAGGGAGCACAGCTGCAGTGCACATGCAGTTGTAAAAGAGTACGTATACTTAAGTTAGGTAGTAACCATGGCACCGAACCACGAGGTTTCAGTTACAAGAGGAGTAAAAGTGTGGTGAAGCACATGGGCACGCATTATAAAGTTATGAATGGTACTTGGCCACTGCACTTGAAAAGGAACGAATATAACGGCTGCATATCGCAGGTACTTACCTACAGAGCCAAAACCTGGAGGATTTAAATAGAGTTCAACCTAAATGTGTGACGGCGCAGCGAGCAATGGAAATGACAATGATAGGTGTAACCCTAAGAGACAAGAAGAGGGTGGACTGTATCATAGAACAAACGAGTGTTAAGGACATCATATTCGCATATGAACAAGAAATAGTCACGGGTAGGGCACGTAGCTTGAAGGCAAGGTAACCACCGGCATTAGGGATCACATTAGATTCCAACAGAAGACAAGCAGGTGAAGGGGAGACAGAAAAATACGTGGCCAGATGAGATTAGGAAGTTTCCGGGTATAAAATGGCAGCAGCAAGCACAGAACCGAGCATACTGGTGGAAATTTTGAATGGCCTTTGTCCTGTAGTGGGCGTAGTCAGGCTGATGATGAGGATGCTGACTATGATGATGAATGTTTGACACATTAGGCTTGTCTGACATTTCTTCGACTTTTCTGTGTCATAGCTACCACATATGGTGTTTTTCTGTGCTCATGAACTTTCCTGAAATCAGAGGTTGCCACTTCAACCCGGGATAATATAATAACTCACGATGCAATGTTGCCACTATTATCAATCATGACATCGCCGTCTGCCTTTCCCTTCGTCCTCATGTTATAAATATTGCCCTCCAAAAAAAATACCACAGCAAACACGTCGAGACTTAGTAGAAAAATCTTGAATATCTTCCTCTTAATATTTTGGGCCAGAGGCACAGCTTCAGAACGAACATTTTGTTCGAAATCCAACGTTGATAATGACCCCTAAATGGCTATATACTCTGAATTCTCAAGTATACCAGTGCAATGCTTGCAGGAGATGGCATACTGCAGTGCTTCATGCTTCCCGAAGGAAATTCGGTGGCATGCAGTCAGGAAACCCAATAATTAGGTTAACAACATCGGCTTTTTCACCCGCAGCAGCAGCTCGCACCTTGGAAAGTGGGATATGTAACAAAATACAACATAAGGATCATCCTTCGCACTCAATTTAGCGCTTGTGTTTTTGGTATCCATGTTCTTAGGACAATAAAAACGTTCGGGACTATGAACAAGGCTACACCACACAATCCAAAGTGAAACGTACAGGAATCCCAAAATCAACATAAAAACATCAAGTATTTCCCGTTTTCACGTCGCAAAAGATAAAAAAGGAATGCCAATTGATATTATAATTATTTTAGTTACGAAGCATCTTTTTTGAGATTAACCCAATAATTAGGAGGAAGAATGACGGGTCATCAATGAGGATGCCGAGCCCTCATAATAATTTATACTTTTAAGGCTTTGGCGTAGGCTATACTGTAAATATTTATTTTATTGCATCTCATGCGTGATGCAAATAGACATGCTCACGTGCTGGCGCCATGGTATTCCTTTATATATATATATATATATATATATATATATATATATATATATATATATATATATATATATATATATATATATATATATATATATATACATAATGACGTCTTAGTTGCGACAGCGTTTATTCGAGTGAAGACCTCGCAGAACGAACGGGCAGATCCTGTACACAGGCGATTATGATGACACGCAGAGTCGATGAGGACGAGACAAGTGGCAGATGGTGATTATGATCAAGCAGGTATGAGGATGATGTCAATAAGAAACGCCCACATTATAATCACAGCAAGCCAACAGCATTCACATTGTACAGCCAGCATTTATGGCACAGCTTCCATGACAATCGCTGTTTTTCTACATTTTGCATGCTCCCAGTGTTTGAAATTAATCCGCCTGAGCACTTTCGTCCAGAGCACGAAATGTACACGCACTAGTTCTTTGGTTTACAATCACGTAATTTTAAAATTATCCGGAAGTGAATTCTATCTGGCGCTTGGCTCCCGACACTGCTTTGCACATACGTATGATCAGTTTTTTGCTCAGCTCTTGCAAGAGATTTTTCGCCTCTGTACTGAAGGACCTATAATGTTACACGAGTATATTCGGGTCACTCAATAAGATTCATACTTGTACATAGTGTTAGGGTACTCAGAGTCTTTTCTAAATTTGCCAATTTATGATGGCTGCTATATGTCTTCAAAAGATTTGATACTGCTTCACTTTCTGTGACCATTATTGTCAGCTTTTTTTTATTTGCCTAGGTATTATTGTTTTACCTAAGCTGTTATCTATGGGTGCAACCCTTACACTTGGGTAGTTTTGTAACCGGTGTCAAGCATTTTAACCTGTGTAATATGTGAGCGTCACAGAGCTACCCAATGAATGTGAAGGAACACATGACACTGCTCATCACGACCACCAGCAGCAGCAGCATCACCGGCGCAATCTTGACCGGCAGCAGTTTTGAACAACACATCCGCACAATCGAAATAGAAGCAGACACTGTAAGTCGCAGGAGGCGCTCTTTGTAAACACAACCACAAGTTCATACTGTTCTCTTAAAGCAAAAAAGTCGTTCAACACATGCCAATTCAGCTCTCATTCTCATTCTCATTCAAATTTTTCACAAAATTTGTGGTAGATTCTTTGGCATTTCTTCGCCAGAGGGCAATTTTTGTTGATGTTCACTGAACTATTCCCCATCATGGGAAATCGTTTGATTTTTACGAACAGTTCTGACATACTGACACATTTAGCGAATTTTTCGGAACTTAACGGATAATTTACTCATCGCGTGCTCTTCGAAAACAAAAAAAGAATAAAAAAATGTTCACGAGTGTGAAACAATAATACCGCGCTTAGGGTTATAGAAAGCCACTTTTGCAGACATTATATAAACCAGAAATAACGACCGGACGAACAATAACCAAGATATGTTTTTTCAATGAAAGTAGCTTAGCAACTGGCACTTTACGAGATTTACTCCTAATATGTTGCCTGCATACTAACGTTTATACAGATGTTCACAACGGATCACACCACATTTGGGATTAGGGTATACAAGGTGGAGCAAAATGCGGCGGAAATATTTAAATAATAGGTGCTTATTTTTATTTAACTTCTTACAACTAAAACCAATGAAGAAACTTTCCTTTCGGTATACGAGGTGTGTGATACATAAACAATGCCATGTTTCCACCATGCCAAACATTATAAAAAATAACAAATGCTCCAGATGTCACAGGTCCCGTTAATCAGGGAGGCGATTGCCGGGCTAATTCAAAAGACTGAAATATCGGCCTCCCGAACTGCACCACGAAAGCGTGGACAATTTAGAAGTGGTCCTATTTGGCGCGCCAGCGGACGCCGGCTGTGACCCAAAGAACAAGTCAGAGCCGAGAGTTGATAAACCAAACCAAATTATATTCTCAATTACGGCAGATCAGATCGATACACAAGTATGCACACTCGACAACAGTTGAATACAACATGTCACCAATCAAACAATGTACTACACAGTACAATCAGCCACATTCGAAACAACGGACACAGACAAAAATACGCACTACAATGCAGTCGCATGCATCGAAGAACCAAGTCACTTAAAGACTAAAGAGTTAGGAAACTTATTCAGTCCAAAGTTCTTGGAACAAAAGTCTGGATGATACTCTTCCGAGAATCACTCACTCAAAGTCCAGCGCTGTTGTCGTTCCGCTGCCCCCGAAGTTTCTCTTCCAGGAAACTTCGTGTCTTGAATTGGCCGCTCTCCAAGCACCAAACTTCTTCGCCGGTAACATGTCGGCTTCCCACGCGCAGCTGTTGCCACGCGTCGTCGCTCGCTGGCGGTAGACACGCTCTTCTGCTTGAAGCACGAGTCTTCACCCCTGAGGTGGAAATCCTCTTAATTACCTGCTTTGTCACTGAGGACAGAAGCCTTCGCTGACAAGGCGGAACACCCTACGCACTCTGGCGCATACTTTCTTCTCCTCCTTTGTCACTGAGGACAACAGGCTTGGCCTATAAGGCGGAACACCCTACGCACACTGGCGCAAAATTCCTTCTTCTCCCACGCACACGGGCGCGAACTTTCTTCTCCTGCTCTCCCATCTCCGCTGCTCGGTTAAATACCTTCCGCGCTAGATTCCAGAAACTTCTCATCGTATCGTCGGCACGATGCACAGCCAAGGCTGGGGAAAGAGCGAGACATTTCGAAGGCCGTCCGCGACTCGTGACGCAACTCTGAATCACCCCGCCCCTTTCATTCGAGAACCTTCCAGGGCTTGCTCGGCCGCGGCTGTAAAGAGGTTGGGCCGCGAAACTACGCTTCCGCGGGAGAGAGATGGCAATTCCGAGGGAGAGAGATGGCAACAATTGGTATCTAGATATGCTATGACGTATCTTTTTCACCTCTTTTAGCCACTTTGATTCAGAACTGCTCACGTCTTTTATAGGTTTTCACTTACTTCGCCGGGCTTTGTGAGGCAGTCATATAAAACTGTGCTATATTCATAATTTATAGCTCTTGTTATATTTTGCAATTAGGATACTGGAGAAAAGACGTTGAAACTAATTCCCAAGCCATATTGAGAATGACTTCACTTGGAGATTCTGTCATTTTTTGTGCATCTATTCAGAGCATTCATGGGAACACAAAAAACTTTGATGCAGCGAGAAATATATCCTTAACGGCAATCAGTGCTTTTTTATGTCGTTTTTCCTCACTGGAAACTCAGTATGATATTCTCTTGTACGCATTAACCCTCCTAATAAATAAATACAATATATAATAAAATATATACTAAGTGAGAGGTATTAGTTCAAATAATATGGCACAAATAGGCAATTTATTGCTTTTTTGTCAGGTTTTGCGTGTCTCACGTGCCAGGATTCGAATAAAATATCGCTTTGTTTTAACGCACCAAACGAACTAAACTTCTGCTGTTATGTAGTTCACCTTCTAGAGTAACAGAAAATTTATTTACGTCGCTGTTCAGGCCCAGGAGTATACCTTCATACATGTATTCGAAAATTTGGCCGAGTAGAATTTCACCCCTTTTTGAGAGCTGACGAAAACACTGGCATCAGCCGCGTAAAATTTCCTGTGCGAGTTAGACAAGGACCATCATTTATTACTGGTTAAAGTAGTTTATTTATTAGCAAGAGAGGCCGGCAGATTTAGTCAAAAACGTCGCATTTTGCCCCACGTGTCTCATATCACCCCGCCTTACCCTACACATAATAGATTTACATTGCATCAAATATTCTCTGCTATGACAGCAACGCTTCAAGATATCCAAAGAGAATGCGCGAAAAATCTGTGACCATCAGCGTCGAACACGCCACTTTCGCATCGCTAAATACACAAAAAGGGCATTGAACAAGGTTTTATTGAATGAAACACTAGCAGAACACAAAACATAAAATCCCTAGAAACAAGTTTAGCTTAACACTTAACATTTCAGTGAGTTCCGAAACGTGGCACCATTCCCATTAAGATAGCAACGAATGCAGCTGCAAATCAGGTGCACAATAACGACGGCCTTTCAAGTTTTCTGCCACACGTGGTGAAATGCGCCTGCTCATTCAAACAATATCCTGTAGGCTTGACAAAATTGCAGGTGTGATTAGCAGTCTACGACCTCTGAATCGTTCCTTTTATGAAAGGCGTAAAATTGTGATATCTATCAAGTCTAGTTAGCAAGAGATTTAGAACATAACAGAGCAACACCCGGCTTCCCAGAAAGTTTACGCGGTGCTATTGGTATATTGCAGAATAAATTGTGCTCCAAGTTAGCCATGTTCTTTTTCCACTCATGCAAACGAAAGTGTGTGCCATATAATTCTCGGCACTGAGAGGAAATTTCATGTTTTATATGCACGTACCATTCAGTAATTCTTCGCAAACAAACACACACACTCACTCAAGCTAGAACACGCAAAATATCGCTTTCTCTCCCACTGTATGTATGTATATATAGATATAAATAAATAAATAAATAAATAAATAAATAAATAAATAAATAAATAAGTAAATATATATATATATATAGAGAGAGAGAGAGAGAGACTCGCGTAATTTGAACAAAGCATGTCTGGGGGACCTCTGAATTTTCTTTAAAACATTTATATATTGTTGCCTCGTCCAAGAAGAGATGCGCAATTTGTATTGGCAGAAAAAATTGTGTTGGAACACAGTAAATCAGTAAAGATGAAGAGGTGGAGGGGCGCGCTTACCCGGTCCGCTTTTTTTCGAATTCGGCGAATAATTAGACAAGTTTTCTCAAAGTACGTACCCCCAATTTGTTTGGCAATATACAGGCGTACTTGCACTGACGACTAATTATATCGTGATTCTTAGGGTAGTGTAGATTTTTTCATAAACATTCCACCATTTGAACTTAAAAGTGTTTTTTTCCGAGTTGGCATACCAATACTTCAAAAAGAGCCTATGACAGAGCGGTGAAAATTCCGCATTATTTTCTCAGCATGCGTATTTATAAAATGCCGAAGTCTGCAATAATGACAATTCATATTTGATAGATTTAATCGTGCGAACTTCAAAAAAAGAGCTTGCAAAAAAAGCTTTTGATGACGATTGAAAAACCATTTTGATACTTTTTGAACTTTCCCCACTTATTCTTCTGCACATCAGTTTTCAATATAAACAAATACATGCATATAATGGTTTCAGTTGCAGTTACGGCCCGTCTCTATTGCCACTGTGCAAGGATTGGCAATTGTAGATCACTCGCTATGTATGGAATGCTGGCGTTTAATTTGGTTCTTTAAAAGGAAATGGAGCACGATCACCTCAAGGATAAACCTTACGTTGAGCTCGTATTCAGATTTGTGCATGATTGCTTAATTTTTTAAACAATAACTCATTTAGTTTCGACTTTGAGGTCTGTAAAGTCGTAATGAAATTCACAGAGACCTTGTTCTCATTGTTGTTGACGCATGAAGTGCCCGAGGTCAATTTCATTAGGTGTTTACACTTAGCAATCGGCCTGTCGTGACAGAAAGTTTGATAATGTTATGAGCCAAGAAGCAACAAGCCCGTCCTGCCTCTTTTCCTCCACCCATACAAAACTCGTTAAACGTGCCATAGTAAAATCCTGTTTTTAAATAACTCCCAAATGAAGCTTTGTAACGACACGGTTGAAGGCACTTTTCTGAACCAAGCCAAGCGCTTGGCAGAGCAGGTTACCTAGTGTGTGTGCTGAGCTCGGTCGCAGAGGGCTTGAGAGGAAGGCTAAAACACCCATCTAAGGACCTAGTGATCATCCAGCAACAAAAAAAGTTTCCGTCGTGCCATACCTGCATGGCGTTTCACACCACCTCAGAAAGATCGCTAAAAAGTCAGGGCTCGATGTGATCTTTTCAGCTCCCGAACCTCCACAAAAGTTACATCAGCGTGATAATTTAGAATGTAACAGTGTAAACACTTGTCTATTTATTCATAGATTACTTTTTGGAAACTGAACTCGCAACGTTGTTTATGCCATTACGTTTTCCTGTACAAAAACCTATGTTGGTCAGGCCAGCTGATTTATCAATCAAAATTTGAAAGAGAATCATTTTAATGTCACGAAAGCAATCTGAAGTCATTTGGTCATTCATAGCCGAGATTGTTGATGCAAACTCTTCTTCGAAAATTGGCAATCTCATTTAAGGCATCAGGCAATATGACAAGAGACATTTAGGATGTGCATGCAACTGAGAGATTATCAGTCATGTGCGTTAGCCAACCTTCAGAATCACTTTTTCAAAAAGAGCCTCATTACCTTGATTTCACGCAGTGACATGGAATGTTCTTGCTCTGCCATAATAATGCAATGCACACGTGCTCGGTTCAACGATGTGAATCCACGAAATGTTCTTTATGTTCATGTTATCTCCGCTCACTCGGTGTATAATAATTGGTTCGTGCAAAAATAATAATTCAGTTGAAATTAGCGCTCAGTCCATATCAGTACTATTTCCACGTTGTTGTCTGTTGACGATTACTCACACTTCATGGATGCAAACCAACTAGCCCATGCGTTAGCCCATGAACGTGTTTTAGGAATCATCTATAGCATGAATGCTAAAACTGATGTCTATAAATCTGTATGCGCGTGGAAATAGATACTTTTAGCGATGTTCGGAAACCATACACTAAAAAGTTGTCGTTTGAGAACGTAACCCACTTGCCGTTCTAGCAATGATGCATTATTAAGGCGAAAACGTTAAAAAACTCGTTTCGCAGAAATTCCGGCGTCATTGTCTTTGTCATGAGTGTAAAATGATCATCTTCTCTGTGACCAAGAACCAAGATAAAATACGAATAAAACAAATAATAAAAATTTTCACGTTTGAGTGATGATTGAAACCAAGTCATTTACGTGGTATGCAAGTGTTCTATTACAGTCTTCACAGCACATTATGTAATATCGCATTAACAATGCAGCGTACAAACGTATATTGCCATCAATCATCATGACTTGTGATTACGAACGAGACTTGACGGCTTAAAGCCAGTCAACCATAACAAAAGGCACCCACGTCACGGCGCGTATACACTGAAGACTGCATAGTGGGTGCATTGCAACTTCAAAACCATTTAACGCACATAAGTGATCGTGATTCGAAGTAAGCTATTCTTTTGTGCACGGAATGCAGCCATACGCAACAACTTGACTGATTTAAGACACTTTCAACTTTCTCAATTGCACTCTAGTATTCCACAATTATATTTTTTGAGTAACATAATACAATAAAAAAGGACGCATTGAGTGTTTGAAATACGCACTATGGGCAGGGTATAACTATAGAGTTCGACTCTGAAAAACGGAACTTAAGTGTCTCTCAATTTCTTGAACAGTAGCAAGCCCTAATGCAGATCAGTCAATTTTTTATTTGTCAGCTTGCAAAAAATACTGTGCACACATGGCTGACAGAATAAAATAATACTTCAAATTTCTTGTGTGTATCTACAAATATCTGCAGTTTCCCGATGTTAGCACGTGATGTTGCAATGAAACCGGTCTGTAAAGAAAACGTTGGCTCTTATGTACACATTCCAGTAGAAATGAGACAGATATCCCACGAGCTTTATATGGAGAAAAGAAAACATTGTACTATTCGCAAATTGTCTTGTTTTCAATTCGTCAGCAATGCACGGCGTGTTGGAAAACCGCATTAGCAAAAAAAAAAAAACGAAACGATGTCACTGCATGCCCTTATCAAGCCATGCGTAATTGTGAAAACAAAAGTAAAGTGAGTGAAAACAGACAAATTATGAGGCAGGCACATAACTATCATGACACCCTTGGAGATGAAGGGTGCCAACTGTTTGTCATTTCTTAATTGCGCAAGTTGTGATGTATCCGTGTTATTTCTTCAAACGTTAAAGCGAGAAAAACAAACGTGTTATATCAGGTTTTGTTTTAACAAAACTGCAACAGTCCCAAAGCCAATGTTTGTTGGTGTAGAATTTTATTCTTTTTCAACACAGACAAGCCTGCAAGAAATAGAAAAAAAGTGCTGTCGTTTCGCTAGTACAAAACAGCCTAGTCACACAACCACAATTATTACGAAATTATGCACTCACAAACTATGCAATGTATTTCGTTTTTTTCATTCATAATAATCAAAAACAGAGTGCGTAGGCAATCAAAAGGGTAAAATTACCTCAACAATTAATCAAAACTTGTGTTTCACGGAGGTTGGTAATTGATGCAACCTAATCACACCTAAAGACCACGGCCATTCGTAAAGCTTTTCAGAAAGAAAGTTTTTAGGGAAAGTTTACACAGAAGCTGAGGTGTGCACGTTTTTCCGCACGAAATGTTGGCGATCATTGCTTCAAACACACACACACACACACACACACAGACAGACACACACACACACACACACACACGCACACACACACACACACACACGAACTTTTTCATGTGCTTTCACAATGGCAGCACGTGCGGTGAAGTAGATTCCTGAGGTCTGCGTTATTATCTTGTGTAAAACGGTGCAGTATTTCAACACGAACTGGGGAAGAACACGATCCAAACCCATGGCTCTGGCGAAGTGAAGAAGAAACAATGGCGCGGATGGATACACTAGAGACTTGACAGTGTACGTACCCTAGATTATCCATGAGATCAACGACTTACGCGCTCCTTACTTCATGTATGTTTTCCTAAACTTATTGGCGAATCAAGTTTCATTCGTTCACAGTTAATGACGCAATATAAACACCTCACGTAGGAATGTTTACGCGAACTATTTCCTTGGCCTTCACTGTACATGGGCCGCGGAGCTTTCTGGTCACGCGTGCTGACCGACTGCTGTGAGCAGAAAACATTCCCTGAATTTTTCACTCCTCCGACAAGCGGCCTCTTACAATCGTTACCATTCCCACCTCTTCGAAGGAGCAGCGTGCTGTCAAGTGTGCTTAAAGGACAATGTACCCAAGCTATCCCATTTACGTTTGCAACAGACGTGCTGAAAAGGACCAGACAAGTTCAGGTGAACAACATTTATTGTGCCATGCTTGTGGATTCCTGGTTTGTGCAAAAAGTGCACCGGTGCAAAGCGGTACTCTGATTTAACACCTATTGGAGCATGCGCACTTCGCAGAGCGCTCTCAGGAATGGAGCGCCAGCACACACGCCACCACCTCTAATATTTCAACAACACACACACACACACCACACACACACACACACACACACACACACACACATATATATATATATATATATATATATATATATATATATATATATATATACCAAAAAGTGGAGGACGGGCAAAACGAATACTTTTTTATTTTGCCTACGTTTCAGCTGGGGAGCAGCCTTCATCAGGGAAAACACGATACAAAAATGCGCTTAAGTAGGCATGGTATATCAAGGGCCCCTGACACGTGAACTATCACTATCATACACTACATACTGTGACGTGACGAGTAATGAACAGCAGAAAATGTCAAAGCAATGTCAAAGAAAGAATATCAGAATGCATGAACGGTGTTTACATCAAGTAGATCACATAAAAAGCAGTTTTAAAAGTACAGTAATATCTACAAACAAAAATATCAAACCCGTACAGCAAATCACACACACAAAAAAGACAAAAAGTATAGCAGAAAACGTCCAAATGGAACAAGATGTGTAACTAAGAATTTCATGGGGCAGAAACGGAATCGATAACACAAAGTCAAGAAATTCACTGCACCGAAAAGGTGTAGTACAAATCTGTGTGTACAGTGATTAGGAACAGACTGTGATGAAGTTAGAACTTAGTTCTGCGCCGAAAGAAACATCAGTTTGCCTGAATCTTCATTTATACCAAATAAGATCACGTTGAACTTGTGTATCAGAAATGACTCGCGCAGTTCCCTATCATAGCGTGAAGGGAATCCTGATTCCAGTATAGTAGCTCTTAGTTTATTGAATGAGTGACCAGGATCATTAACGTGCTTAGACAAAGATAGATTGGGTAGGCTTGTGGCATGTGACTTATGGTCATTAAAGCACTCTCTAAAAGGTGTTTCAGTATGTCCGATGTATTGGAGTTTGCACAGAGAAGAATTCAAGCATGTACACAATGTCGCTTGTGTCACAGTCAAAGTCCTCTTCAATTTTTAAACTAAAGTTTGATGCTGTACTCTTAACCAAAGTGGTCGTCGTCATATGGTTACAAACTTTGACGGGGTTTGTTGCATGGATGACAACAAGAAATTGTGGTGGTGGTAATCCTTGATGAAGTTAGTATGTCGCGTAAGTTCTTCGATCTGCGATATACCACACGTGGGGGATCAGGAAAGATATTTTTAAGGTGATCACTCTGTATTATTATGTTGTGATGCTTCTGAAGAATGCTGTTGATGTTTGGTGCTGATGCGGCGTGTGTTAAAACCAGGCTCGTACTTAAGGGTGCGGCCTGCTTCTTCCGAATAAAAAGTTCTTTACGGTCAATGTGCTCAGCCCGTTTAATAGCATCGTTAATGATTTGTGGTGGATATTTTTGCTTCTGTAGGGCCTCCCGAACTTTGCTGCAGTTGTCTGTAAAATCTGAATTGTTCAAACATATTTTCTTAAAACTCAGTGCTTGACCATATGGGATTGCCGTTTTGCAGTGCTTTGGATGTAAACTATTGAAATGTAGGTATGACTGCCTATCCGTGTTTTCTAAAGAGTTTAGTCGTCACTTTGTTAGCATGTATAGTAACCGTGACGTCAAGAAAATTTACTGCTGTGCTTGAGTATGAGTACGAAAAACAGATGGTGGGATGAGCCTTGTTGAAGTCTGCAATGAACGACAGAAGTTCTGTCTCTCCGTGATGCCAGATCAGAAAGACGACGTCAGTAAAACGCTTATAATAAAACGGTTTGAGACTGCATGGTTCTAAGAATTTATCTTCGAGTTGGCCCATAAAGATATTTGCATAGCTTGGTCAAATTTTGTAACCATAGAAGTACCTCTAACCTGAACATAATGCACACCGTCAAATTCAAAATTGTTCATTGTCACGATTAGTTCTAGTATCCGCGCTAGTGTGTTGCTGTCCACTGTTTTGTTGGAAACTTTTTCTTCATAAGCCTCCAATATTGCTTGAATGCCATCAATATGAGGGATGTTCGTATAGAGTGAGGCTACGTCTAGTGTCACAAGCAATGAACCAAGTGGCACGTCAAGGTCAATGATGTCGAGCAAGAAATGGTTTGTATTTTTCAGGTATGAATTGAAAGTGGGTGGGATATCCTTAATGAGATTATCAGCGAATCTAGACACTGGTTCAGTGACGGTACCAATAGCGGAAACAATTTGTCGGCCAGGATTAATTACATTGTGTATTTTGGTAGGATATAAGATCGCCCCGGGATGGGGCTAAGGGGGATTAAGGAGCGTATAGCTCTCTCACTGATTTTGTCTTCTTTGACAAGGTCCTTCATGGTATTGGAAACCATTTCTTTGAACTGCTTTGTCGGATTGTCATCAAGGCGCTTGTAGAAATGGGTATCATTCAGCTGTCTTTGAATCTCAGTAGTATAATCAGAATTATTCATTATTACTACAGCGCCACCTTTATTAGCTGGTTTGATAATTATGTTTTCGCGATCTTGCAGCTAATGGAGGGCTTTTTTTCTCAGAAATAGATTATGTTTAAAGGGCGTGGGTTTTTTATAGGCCTCCAGAATGTCGCCTTGTGCTGCTGAGATGTAGAGATCAAGAAACTTGTCACGTTGTGTTAGAGGCGTCCAGTGCTCGCGAGATGGCATGTACGAAGAAGATGGCCGTTCATGAATGAATTCTCTTGAGCGTAGGTTTCGTGCAAAATTATTTAAATCCTTTGCCAGCTGGAAATCGTTAAAGCCACCAGTAGCAAAACAGAAGTTTAAACCCCGAGCAAGTACCGCCAATTCCAGTTTGGGAAGAATAACCTCAGAAATATTGACACTGTTAGTGGACTTATCTACTTCTGTATTATCAGTATCCGCTATTTCTTTTATAGCCGTCTCAGGAAGTATTTTGTTGGAGAGCTCAAAAAAAGGTCCATCACCCTTCCTGCTACACAGCAATACAAACTTAGAAGTGCTAAATTCAGCAAGGTCTCAAAGAAGTGACTAGTATCCCAACCGGCAGTCAATCTATCAAACTATTCAAGTTTTTGTAAAATCAGGAAGGCTATTGAAAAACAAATCCGCCATGCTCTCCACGCGTCCACACTTGGTGCCTATGTAACTGCTTCGACGGTACCTAAGGGGCTTCGGCTTTTGTTGAAATCAGCAACTTCCAAAATGTCGGGCCACAACAGAGACAAATGGAATGCCATCTTAACATGTGCTTTCTTAGACCTAGCACGTGTCGTGATTGACCATTACAAAGAATCCTCCAAAGCATTAGTTAACACTGAGCGAAAACTATATACGCGCCTCGCATCCGATGAGTACTTCAGAGATCAGGGTCCTCGACGAATACGAACAAAGTATTTACGCTGAAATCCACTCAAAAAAGGCCAAGAAGTTGCTCCACGACAAAATACTTCCTTAGACGGCTGTAAAAGAAACAGCGGATTCTAATAATAAAAAGTAGATAAGTCCACTAACATTGTCGAGATTTCTGAGGGTATTCTTTTCGAACCGGTATGAGCGGTACTTGCTCGGGGTTCAAACTTCTGTCCTGCCACTGGTGGTTTTAACGATTTCCAGCTAGCAAACATTTTAATTAAATTTGCACGAGACCTACGCTTAAGAGAATTCTTTCATCAACGGCCATCTTCTTCGCACATGCCATCCCGCGAGCACTGGACGCCTCCAACACAACTTGACAAGTTTCTTGATCTCTACATCTCAGCAGTACAAGGCGACATTCTGGAGGCCTATAAGAAACCCACGCCCTTTAAACATAATCTATTTCTGAGAAAAAAGCCCTCCATTAGCTGCAAGATCGCGAAAACATAATTATCAAACCAGCTAATAAAGGTGGCGCTGTAGTAATAATGAATAATTCTGATTATACTACTGAGATTCAAAGACAGCTGAATGATACCCATTTCTACAAGCGCCTTGATGACAATCCGTCAGAGCAGTTGAAAGAAATGGTTACCAATTCCATAAAAGACCTTTTAAAAGTAGACAAATTCAGCGAGAGAGCTATACGCTCCTTAATCCCCCTTAGCCCCATTCCGGGGCGATTTTATATCCTGCCAAAAATACACAAAGTGAATAATCCTGGCCGACCAATTGTTTCCGCTATTGGTACCGTCACTGAACCAGTGTCTAGATTTGCTGATAATCTCATTAAGGATATCCCACCCCCTTTCGATCCATACCTGAAAGATACAAACTATTTCTTGCTCGATATCATTGAACTTAACGTGCCACTTGGTTCATTGCTTGTGACAGTATACGTAGCCTCACTCTATACGAACATGCCTCATATTGATGGCATTCAAGCAATATTGGAGGCTTATGAAGAAAAAGTTTCCAACAAAACAGTGGACAGCAACACACTAGCGTGGTCACTAGAACTAATCCTGACATTGAACAATTTTGAATTTGATGGTGTACTTTATGTTCAGGTTAGTAACACTTCTAGGGGTACAAAAATTGGACCAAGCTATGTAAATATCTTTATGGGCCAACTCGAAGATAAATTCTTAGACGCATGCAGTCTCACACCGTTTTATTATAACGGTTATACTGACGTCGTCTTTCTTATCTGGCAGCACGGAGAGACATAACTTCTGTCGTTCATTGCAGACTTCAACAAGGCTCATCCCATCATCTCTCTTTCGGAATCATACTCAAGCACAGCAATGCATTTTGTTGATGCCACGGTTACTATACGTGCTAACAAAGTAACGACTAAACTGTTTAGAAAGCCTACAGATAGGCAGTCATACCTACATTTCAATAGTTCACATTCAAAACACTACAAAACGGCAATCCGATATGGTCAAGCACTGCGTTTTAGGAAAATATGTTCGAACAATTCAGATTTTACAGACAACTGCACCAAACTTCGGGAAGCCTTACAGAAACAAAAATTTCCACCACAAATCATTAACGAAGGTATTAAACGGGCTGAGGACATTGACCGTAAGGAACTTTTTATTCGGAAGGAGCAGGCCGCACCCTCAAGCACGAGCCTGGTTTTAACACACTCCGCATCAGCACCAAACATCTACAGCATTCTTCAGAAGCATCACAACATTCTAATACAGAGTGATCACCTTAAAAAACCTTTCCTAATCCCCCACATGTGGTATAACGACGTTCAAAAATCTTACGCGACATACTAACCTCATCAAGGAGAACCGCCATCACTTTTTTGGTTGTCATCCATGCAACAAACCCCGTTGCAAAGTTTGTAACCATATGACGACGACCACTTTGGCTAAGAGTACAGCATCAAACTTTTATCTATAATAAAGAGATTTTGACTGCGACACAAGCAACAATGTGTACATGCTTGAATGCGCTGTGTGCAAACTGCAATACATCAGACATACTGAAACACCTTTTAGACTGCGCTTTAGTAACCATAAGTCACATGCCACAAGCCTACCCAATCCATCTTTGTCTAAGCACGTTAATATTTCTGGTCACTCATTCAATGAACTAAAGGCTACTATACTGAAATTAGGCATCTCTTCACACTATGATAGTGAACTGCGCGAGTCATTTCTGATATACAAGTTCAACGCGATCTTATCCGGTATGAATGAAGATCCAGGCAAACTGACGTTTCTTTCGGCGCAAAACTAAGTTCTAGTTTCATCACAGTCTGTTCATAATCACTGTACACGGCGATTTGTACTACACCTTTTCGGTGCAGTGAATTTCTTGACTTTCTGTTATCAATTCTGTTTGTGCCTCATGACATTCTTAGTTACGCATCTTGTTTCATTTGAACGCTTTATGCTATACTTTTTTGTCTTTTCTGTGCGTGTGATTTGCTGTACGGGTTTGATATTTTTGTTTGTAGATATTACTGTACTTTTCAAACTGCTATTCATGTGATCTTCTTGATGTAAACACCGTTCTTGCATTCTCATGATGTTTGTTTGACATTGCTTTGACATTCTCTTCTGTTCATTACTCGCCACGTCACAGTAGATAGTGTATGATAGCTATAGTTCACGTGTCAGGGGCCCTTGATATACCATGCCTATATAAGAAAATCGCATTTTTGCATCGTGTTTTCCCTGATGAAGGCCGGTCCCCGGCTGAAACGGAGAAAAAATAAAAAGTTTTCGTTTAGCCCGTCCTCCACTTTTTGGTTTTTTTCCACTGGATTCAAGGACACCTTCTTTTTCATATATATATATATATTTATATATATGTATGTATTGTCACGCAGTGTGTGGACTCCAGTACAAACCTGGAACTTCGCTCCCGTACGCTTCCTCCTCTACGTGACACGAACATGGCCACCGAGACGCCTCTTCAGGTGGGACCTTCGACCGTCCATGTCACTTGCGGTGCCGTGTATCCTCAACGAGACCCTCCTATCTTCACGGGCTCGACTGAGTCGGACGTCGAAGATTGGTTGGCGAGGTATGACAAAGTCGGCGCAAGTAACAATTGGGATGACCCAAGTAAGCTGGGCTACGTCACATTCTACCTTGCGGACACGGCGCAACTGTGGTTTAATAACCACGCAGCTGACATTACTACGTGGTCTGCATTCAAGACGGCTATTACGGACGTCTTTGGACGACCTACGGCACGCAAGCTTCAAGCCGAGCACCGTTTACGTCACCGTGCGCAGCAACCAGGTGAGACCTACACGGGCTACATTGAAAATGTGTTGCATCTATGCAACCGCATCAACTCTACCATGCCTGAGGAAGAAAAAATCCGGCACATACTGAAAGGCATTGACGACGGCGCCTTTCAGATGTTGCTCGCGAGAAATCCCCCCACGATTGCTGTCCTCGTTTCCCTCTGTAAAAGCTTCGATGAATTGCGTAGGCAGCGCGCAATTGCTCGTCAAGCCCTCACGACGCCAGACACGCTGCAAGCTTGCACCTAGCTGCCCATCCTACCGATCAGCAGCCGCTGCTTTCGACAATCAAGGACTTCGTCCGCGAAGAGGTAGCGCGCCAGCTGTCACTGCTGCCATTGACAATTGAGCCCACGCAAGCTTTGGCACCGGACCTCCAACACGTCATTCGGACCCAAGTCGCTGAAGCCCTTCCGCCGGTGCATCAGCAACCACCAGTCACTACTTCTCTCACGTACGCCACCGTCGCTGCTGGGCCTACGCAACAGCGTATGCCATATGCTCAACCTGCCACGCCACCCTATGTCGTGCCTACAACCCCAATTGCTGCGCCGTATCCCTACGCGATATCTTCAGCTCCATTTTACCGTCGCTCAGACGCTTGGAGGATGCCGGATAATAGGCCCATCTGTTTCACCTGTGGTATCGTTGGACACGTCGCCTGCCACTGTCACCGAGATCCCCCTCCAGTCGACACTGTGGGCAGGCCAATGGCGTCGTCGTCTAGGACGCCATCAAGGTACACCACTGACGGTCCTCGACCCTACGGAAACCATCGGTCACCATCGCCCCGACGACGCTCCCTGTCACCTATGCGTCGCCGACCGGCTACGGAAGAGGGAAACTGATCGCTGCAGCTCCGGAGGCAACAGCTGCATACAATTCGAACTGCTTAAGGCCTCCATCTTTCTCGCCGCAAAACGTTATTGACGTCAATGTTGAGGGGACCGCCGCACAAGCGCTAATCGACACAGGGGACGCCGTTTCCATAATCTGTGAGACCTTATGCCGCAAGTTGAAAAAGGTGACGACGCCTCTTTCGGGCCTGATGCTCCACACGGCCAACTCGCAGTGCATAGAACCTACAGCTGTGTGCACTGCACGTGTCATTATCCAAGATGAACTTTATGCCATTGAATTTTTTGTGTTGGCATCATGCTCCCACGAAGTCATTCTTGGATGGGACTTTCTTTACGCGTCATCGGGCCATCATAGATTGCTCACGTGCAGAAGTTGCCCTTACACCGCTGTCAACCTCTTGTTTGGTGGATTCTCTTCCTGAACCTTACAAACTTGTCGTTGTTGCAGACACGGAAATAGCACAGAGAACATCCACCCTTGTAGCCCTAACCTGTACGGCCGCTTCTGCCGGAACTGTTTTGTTCACCCCGTCTGACGTATTTACTCGCCGCCGTAGCCTACACCTGCCCTTTGCCGTACTCACCATGGAATCCGGTGCTACCGCCATGCTCGTCGCGAACTCGCTATCGTCGCCAGTTACCTTACTTTGCGGAGAATGTATGGGTAACATACAAGACGTTGACCTCTTGCGCCCTCTAGAGTTCGCCGAACACGCACCTCACCTCCAGCTCAATGCTATGACGCCACCTGTGGCCACACTGCCCGCGCCAGACTCATTCCAGCCCTCTGTTGCCGCTGAGCTATCGCCGACACAAAGAAGGGAACTCTTGTCCCTTCTTCGAGAGTTCCGTTCTGCCTTCGGTTGCGCTCAACCATCTTTAGATCGCACAGCGAACATCACGCACCACATTGACACCGGTACTCATGCTCCCTTACGCCAACGACCATATCGAGTTTCAGCGGAAGAGCGCCGTATTATCAACGAACATGTCGACGATATGCTCAAGCGTAGTGTCATCCAGCCATCGCAGAGCCCTTGGTCGTCCCCTGTTGTACTTGTGCGCAAAAAGGATGGGTCTATCCGATTCTGTGTCGACTACCACCGGCTCAATAAGATAACTCGGAAGGATGTGTACCCGTTGCCACGCATCGACGACGCTCTCGATTGCTTGCAAGGGGCAGAATATTTCTCCTCTTTAGATTTACGCTCAGGATATTGGCAAGTTCCAATGGCTGATCCTGACCGATCGAAGACTGCATTTGTAACACCTGATGGGCTGTATGAGTTTAACGTCATGCCGTTTGGACTCTGCAACGCCCCAGCTACCTTCGAACGGATGATGGACACCATCCTTCGCGGCTACAAGTGGAACACGTGCCTTTGCTACCTAGACGACATCGTCGTTTTTTCTCGCGACTTTTCAACTCACCTTGTTCGTCTTTGTGCTATTCTCGCGTGTCTCACCTCTGCTGGCCTTCAACTTAACATCAAGAAGTGCCATTTTGCCGCACGTCAGCTCACTATACTGGGTCACGTCGTCTGCAAAGAGGGTGTTCTCCCGTATCCGGCGAAACTCCGTGCCGTGGCCGACTATCCGAAGCCCAATTCCATCAAGACGCTTCGAAGTTTTATCGGCCTGTGCTCATACTTTCGTCGATTTGTGCGCAACTTCTCTTCCATCATCGCGCCTCTTACCAACCTGTTGACAACTTCCAAAGGCATTTCTGCTTGGTCAAAAGAGTGCGACGAATCCTTCACCGCGCTTCGGCAGTTATTACTATCACCTCCAATACTACGTCATTTTGACCCTGATGCGCCTACGGAGGTCCACACCGATGCCAGTGGTGTCGGTCTTGGTGCTGTATTGGCTCAACGAAAACCAGGGTACCAAGAATGCGTTGTCGCTTACGCGAGTCGAACCCTCAAGAAAGCGGAGTGTAATTATTCCGTCACGGAAAAAGTGCCTCGCAAGTGTCTGGGCTTTGACGAAATTCCGCCCATACTTTTATGGCCGCCCTTTCGAAGTCCTCACGGAACACCACGCTCTATGCTGGCTATCATCGCTCAAAGACCCGTCGGGGCGCCTTGGTCGTTGGGCACTTCGCCTACAGGAATACGACATTCGTGTTGTATACCGATCCGGCCGCAAGCACTCCGACGCTGATGCACTATCCCGCTCGCCGCTACCGGCTGGCCCAACCCCCTCGTCACCTTCTTCAGCTGTCATAACACCAATCGACTTCACAGGCATGGCATCAAAACAACGCAAAGATGTGTGGATTTCCCAAATCCTCGCCTTTCTGACTGATCCGTTAGCTAATTTGGTCTCAAGAACTATCCGCCGTCAAGCCACACATTTCGCTATTCGAGACGACCTACTCTATCGGCGGAACTACACGTCTGAAGGTCGGAAGTGGCTGTCACTGATACCCAACCACATGCGCTCGGAAATCTGTTCTGCTTTCCACAACGACCCGCAAAGCGCTCACGCTGGCGCTCTCAAAACGTACAACCATTTACGTCAGCGGTACTACTGGCGCGGCATGTACACATTTGTCCGCAAGTACGTACGTGCTTGTACTGCATGCCAGCGACGTAAAGTCTCACCTCAACGCCCTGCCGGTACACTTCAGCCTCTGCCTTGTCCAGCGCGTTCATTTGACCGCGTCGGTATCGACTTATACGGACCACTTCCCACGTCGTCTTCTGGAAATAGGTGGATAATTGTCGGCGTGGACCACCTCACGCGTTACGCGGAGACGGCAGCACTACCCCGCACCTCCACCAGATGTCACGCAGTTTATTTAAGTACAGACCTACTGGAAGACCGAGGAACGCCAGAAGAGCGAACAGGCCGAAAATACAAAACAAACGCAAGCTCGGGTCGAGCGCGTGCACCAACGCTGTGTCTTGCCGTTTCATGCTGCTTCGCCGTCGTTCGCATAGTTCCCTACAATATATATATATATATATATATATATATATATATATATATATATATATATATATATATATATATATATATATATATATATATATATACATTACAGCAGAGTCTAGCTTGAGTCTGTCTGGTGGACAACTATTTCGCATGGGGTAGCGTCTTGCCTCGGCGGGTGCTGGTATTGCCAGTCGCGGAACCATAGCGGCCCCGGGAGGAATTAGTGCGTCGCCATTGTCAAGAAAAACCAGCAACTCGCTGGTCGTAACATTGCCAACTGTTCAATGCTTACAAATAATGTGGTCCTCGCAGCAGTTGGTCCTGGGGGCGACGCCAGGTGGTGGTGCCCTTTGCGTGCTTGCACGCACTTGGAAAGAGACAGGAGCTGTTTGAGCAATAATCACAACGTGAAGTCCCCTTTGGTTTTCCAAAATAATAACGTGCAAGTACATTGTCGCCTACCACAAAATGACGTTCGCTTCACGGACGACTCAGCCCCGCCGCGGTGGTCTAGTGGCTAAGGTACTCGGCTGCTGACCCGCAGGGCGCGAATTCGAATCCCGGCTGCGGCGGCTGCATTTCCGATGGGGGCGGAAATGTTGTAGGCCCGTGTGCTCAGATTTGGGTGCACGTTAAAGAACCCCAGGTGGTCTAAATTTCCGGAGCCCTCCACTACGGCGTCTCTCATAATCATATAGTGGTTTTGGGACGTTAAACCCCACATATCAATCAATCAATCAATCACGGACGACTCAGTGCCTTAGCGCATTGTCTGTTGGCTACTCTTTCCACCACGGAGGGTTTTAAGGCATCTAGCTCACTGCGTAAATGTCATTTTAGGAGCAATGCTGCCGGTGATTCACGAGTAGTCGCATGCGGCATGTTGTGATACGGTAGCAAAAATTTAAGCAGCTTTACCTACAGTGTCTCTCCTGTGCCATGTTTGCGCAGAGAGTTCTTTAAAGTCTGAATGAAACGCTCTGCCAGCCCATTGGAGCTGGAATGGTAGAAAGCCGTGAGGGCGTGTCGTACCCTCATTTCCTGCATGAGGTGCTTGAATTACTGCGAAGCAAATTGAGGTTCATTGTCGGAAACAATTGTTTCAGGGAAACCAAAACGAACGAAGAGCTCAGTCAAACAACTAGTGGCGTTTTTTGAGTTATTGAGCTCATTTTTAAAAGCTCTGGCTATTCAAAATGTGAGTCAAGCTTCAATAACAGCAAGAGATTCTGAAAAAGTGCTGCGAAGTCTACTTGATGACGCTACCAAGGTGAAGTTTGCCAGGACCACGGATAAAAAGGAGCGGTGATTGGCTCGTTAAGTTGCTCTTTACAGCTAGCGATGATTTCGATGCGACGTTCGAGGTCCGCCCTAAACGTTGGCCACCGCACAAAGCTGCGCACTAGCTCTTTGCTGCGCACGACGCCGGATGGCCACCGTAGAGTTCGTCTTGGACTAACTCTGCAGTTTTGCAGGGACGACTACTCTTGTTCCCAGCATAATGCATCTAGGATGCACCATCAGCTCGTTGCACCGGCGAAAAAATGCTTCAACTGCTCATCCGCGATCAACGTGGGCTATTCAAAATATATGAATTTCTTCACTTGGCGAAGAATTCGGTCTTTGTTCGTGGCAGCGGCAATGCCTCGACTTAAAACAGGCAACGAGTTCACTCGCATTGAATAAAGCACTTTTTCTGTTTTTGATTTCTGCTTCAACTTCTGGCAGCGGCAAACAAGTGGAGAAATCGGGTTCCGCGTTCACGCTCGATTTTCAAGATCAGATTGTACGAGTGCCAACGTGACGGTCCATCGTTCCAACCGAGCAGACGCGATGGTGGGAATTCTATTAGTCTGCCCAATATTGTTTGGAGAGCCTTATGGTCTCTGATTAAGGTGAATGAGTGTGCGTATAGATAGGAATATAACTGCTTTACATTAAAAATAATAGATAACGCTTTCTTCTCCAGTTGACTCTACTTCTTTTTTTCGCTTCGGATAGTGTTTTTGAAGAGTAAGCAATGGGCCGTGCCCTACCGTCACCGTAGACATGAATTAAGGCGGCTCCTACAACACACCGAGACGTGTCGCAGGACAACCTAAGTTGCCTTTTAGGGTCATAGTGTGCGAATATAGGTAGTTGCACCAATAGAGCTTTATCTTCGTTGAACTCTTTTCGAACATGCTTTTCCCAGTTCGGCGTTCCGTTCTTCTGAAGAAACCTATAAAATGGTGGAGCTCCCACAGCTAACTCCGGAACGAACTTGCTGTAATATTTGACAACGGCCAACAAAGATTGCAGCTGCTTCTTTGACTTCGGGTCTGGTCCCTGAAGAAGTACGCAAACTTTATCTTAAATTGGAGAAATGTTTTCAGGGCTGATTCTGTGGCCAAGGCAGCGAAGTCCACTCTAGAAAAACTATCACTTGTCTTTGTTTACCCTCACACGTTGTATTTGAAGTGGTTCCCGTTACCGAAATATCGTCAAGGTTGCAGCAAACACCTTTGAGGCACTTCAGCATAGTATTCATAATCATTTGGAAAATCCCTGGCACGCAAGTGATTGCAAAACGTAATCTGTTGACAACGAACAATCCCTTGTGCGTATTCAAGGTTCTGTATTGCTTCAACGTATTAGACATCACCATTTGCTGAAAAGCGTGGTTTAGGTCGTTCTTCGAAAATTGCGTTCCTTCGGCCAAAGCCGTAAGTCCTCGACCTTCGGCAACGGATAACGGGTGACGTCAAGGCACGGATTCACTGTCATCCTATAGACCCATTCCATGTTTTTAAACACAGGTAGGCCGATGTGGACATTATGGGTAAATTAATAGCGACGTCCTCACGTAACTTCGGCCTTAAGCGCTGAGGGCTGCGTGTGCGCCAAAAACAAAACTAAGTTGTGAGACGCGACTCACATCCAACCACGACGCAGTTCGTCGGCATACCACTTTTTTTCACGTTGCTTGACTGAGAACACCACATGCACCATTGAAAACTCAGCAGAAACTGTGGTAGGCAGAGCGTCTTTTGCCTACTAAGACAGCGCCACCGCATTTTTGTGACATACATCCAGTGGAATTTGTCTATAATCGTCACGAAGGCGTTTGTCATCGTCCTTGATAACAGGTACCACTGGCGTGGCGTATTCTGATGTAGCAACGGCTGTTCTGATGCCCATTTTTTTCTATCCCGGAAAGGTCCGCCTCGACCGCCTTTTGCAGCGCGAACAGGACGTTTCTTGCTTTGAGAAACTTCGGTGCCTGATTAGGCTTGAAATGCAGATCGGCCTTTTATTCCGTAATACTTCCTAGCTCATTTTTAAAGTGAGTCATGTTTCATAATCAAAGTGTGTATTTTTTGTTCTAAACGACAAGAAATGGTCCGCTCTGACGTTGGCAGATGGTGTGCGTTCCAGATTTCGCTCCACTCCAGCCTGAGTGTGTGAAGTAATGCCCGGCCTTGCAATGTCGTTTCCTTTTGGTCGACGACGTATAAAGACAGGCTTGCCGTGTAGTCGCCGTGCTGCACATTGAGCTGTAGGACGCCTTTTGAGATCACTATGGCTCCTGTGTAGGTGTGGAGCTTGACTTCTGTCCGCTCGAGTCTAGTTGATGAAAAAAATTGGTGGTGTTTGAAAGACATCACCGTGATGGCGGCACCTGTGTCTAGCTTCACGGAGACTGCCACATCATTTACTTTCATTGGTACATTGATGGGCTCGATACTGGGAACAGACGCACCCTTTATGGCTACTACTTCTGAGCGGGATACCACCGCTAAAGTTTTTACAAGACTCTTGATGGGGCGTTTCCCACACACTGTGCCAGAGACACTACGGTGGACTCGTTGAAGTGGCCCCCTTTTGTTGCACTTAGAGCATTTGTCGTTTAAATGGGGACACGCTTTGCCGTATAGTTAAGGCGACCCTCAGCAAAAGCACGCCCTCGACTGGACACTCGAAGTCGCGTCTACTTTATGCATGGGGTTTACTTCATGCACTTTCCGTATGCGTTTCAGCAGTGCTTTTTGTTGCTGCATCCATAGCCAGTGCACGCCATACCACTCTCTAAAACGTGAGCTTGCTGTCTTCAGTGAACAACACTCGCTACAGATTGTCTCTTAAACCACGCACGAAAAGATCTCGGAGGGATTCGTTTAACGAGGTTCAAAAATCCCAGGTTTGTGCTAGCTTCTGTAGCTCGGCAACGTAATCAGAAATGTACTCGCCACCGACTTTCTGCCCCCAGTGGAACTTTAGTCAATCGTCGATGACCAATGGTTTCGATTAGAGATGGTCCCCCATGGTTTTCTCTAGTACCTCAAAGCTCTCCGTTGAAGGCAGGGCCGGGCGACCAGCAATTTCAGGAGACTGCATATTCTGGGACCGATGATGCTATTGAATGAACGTACCCTGTCACCTTCGGGCACCCGGTTGACGATTAGAAACAGCGTTTGCTGCTCTTCGTACGACGCCCAGTCACTCATGGAAATATCGAATGACTCCATCTGTGCAAGTTGAGCAGCAAACTGCGTAGAAGCTACAATGGCTTCTTCTTTCTTCATGTCAGTAAGTGATGAAAAAATGCAGCACTCTTTAATCATCGATACTGAACAGAGGTTGAATGCCAAGAGCGCTTGCCTTCCTTGACGCTGTGCAACTCCAAAATTTTATCATCATGGCCAAGTGTTACATTTGAAATAGACGGGTCGAAAATGATTAGACAAGTTTCGGGTAACGACGTTTATTGTGCCACGCTTTTGGGTTCGTGACTCGGGCAAGAAGGGCATCGGTGCAAGGCGACACTCCGCTTTTAACACGGAGTGTTGCTTTTAACAAGGCGACACTCCGCTTTTTTTTTGGTGCATGCGGACATCGCAGAGTGCTCTTATCAACGTAGCGCCAGCAGACACATCAGTCACCACTGGCTACAAAGCTGCAGGCAAATCAACTTTGAGAAAGGCATGCGGTGAAGCTGCAATCGCTCCTTCGGGTTAATTGGCCAAAAGGATGCGTTACAGCCAAATTTTTTATCTTACTACTAATGCATTAAAAATAATAATATTGATAAATAAACCAAACAATCATTTATTAACATGCCCAAGAACAACCATAATGTCCTTTTGCCAAACGCAAAAATAAAACAATAATAAAAACAATACAATACAGAGTATTCATAAACTGAAGTGAAATCAAAAAGTAAGAACACACGAACAAAAAAAATTAACGCATAATGGGAAGCATAAAAAGAAGAGACGATAATCATGAAATGGAAATAAAAATAATATGCAATATACAGAACTCTGCGGGAGGCTTCCTGAAAGACGTATAACAGAACTATCTGAACATGCGCAAAGCTATGTTAGGTCAGGGCATAGCTAACATAAAAAATAATTGTGGACTATGGAAACCACAACGAATCAAGAAAGTTAACGATTTTGAGACTGTACTCGGTGAATGGTAGAGTTGATTGATATGTGGGGTTTAACGTCCCAAAACCACTATATGATTATGAGAGACGCCGTAGTGGAGGGCTCCGGAAATTTAGACCACCTGGGGTTCTTTAACGTGCACCCAAATCTGAGCACACGGGCCTACAACATTTCCGCCTCCATCGGAAATGCAGCCGCCGCAGCCGGGATTCGAACCCGCGCCCTGCGGGTCAGCAGCCGAGTACCTTAGCCACTAGACCACCGCGGCGGGGCGGTGAATGGTAGAGTGTCGGAAGAAACTAGCAGGTACATGCAACGGTCGATTGCCTCTGGTTGACTCACGCGGAATTAGAAAATTATTACAACTGAGAAGTAAAGGGCAGGATATCTTACTTTGGACTAGCTTTATAGAAATAACAGCTCAGCGCGATTTCTTCGAAAGTAAAGTGATGGCAATAATAATCTAGCTGTGTTAAAAAGAGATCCAGAGCCATTTCTAGCAAAACGTTGGCTGTAAATTCTTATAAACTTTCCTTGGACTCGCTCAATGGTTTCACTGCTGTACTTAGCAAGGTCATTCTTGATCAGAAATGCATATACACTCAAGTTGAGGAAGAAATATTGTGATGTACAAATTGCGGTAAGCTGTAGGGAAAACCGAATTCTCAAGAGATTCTGCACACACAGCAGAGAGAACGAAGGCCTCGCATGCTAGCACTTTGAGTGTGCGAAGAAAAGTTTAGCAGTTTAGCAGGCTAATAAAAAGAACACAAACGTCACTCATCTCATAAACCTTATGGCACGTTATTGACAGAGTACAATATGACACGATGGATGCTTTGCAAGGTGTAATAATCAAAGAATTAATCACTGAATAATATTTATAATATTTAGGCTATGATAGAACATTGAACTGCACAATATATACTCACATGGCTGCAAATCTTTGGTCCCATTGAAGCAAATTTTAGTGTCCGGTTGTCTATGAACCGCTGTAAGTAAGTGTGTAATTCCGTATTTTCTTGCGTAGGTACTGCTGTATTAATGGTTTATTAGCAAGCGCCCGCTCCATTAGAGATCACACGATATGCTCAAATGCAGTTTTATTTATTACGCGGATGCTGAAGTAGAGTTTAGTTTAGCCATCATGCAGGGTCCTTATTCGAAAAAGTTGTCATGACAATTGCATTCTCGAAATTAATATTTAGGCAATTCTTGAGAGGCACGTGCGCATTGGTGATAGCGACCAAAAAATGACGCAGCTACGCAACACAAATGGTTTCTGAATTTGGAAGCCTAATTTAAAGGCTTTAACATGAGGTTTAAGCGTTCCGAGAGTTCAATACACAATAAATTATGTGTGTAAAACGTGAGTCAGTTGCAACCTTCTTCACGTATACCTTATTGGTGTGTATGATGTGAAATGTATTTGACGCTTTCAAGCGCCCGTCAAAGAAATTCTTATTGCAGTGATAAAATTCACGATAGACTTACAACCTGCCCAGTCACAAATGTTATACAGCCAAATGAAACGCAACAAGCATTGTGCAACACAGCAGCACTAGCTCAATCTTGAAGTGTGGCAGCTTGGGCTAGTTGCTATGACATGACGATAGTTATATTACATTGTGGGGCGGTGTGCTCAGATTAGGGTGCACGTTAAAAAACCCCAGGTGGTCGAAATTTCCGGAATCCTCCACTACGGCGTCTCTCATAATCAAATGGTGGTTTCGGGACGTTAAATCCCACAAATCAATCAACGATAGGTATAGCGCGAGAACAGAACGACGACAAAGAGCGCTCGTGTCTGTCGTGTCTCTTTGTTGTCGTTCTGTTCTCACGCTATAACTATCCTCAATCTTGAATTTCAGCATAAAGCCTATTAGTTGTGCTGTGATGTTCTTTTTTTTCTTTTCGAACATACTCCATGAAACATCGTATAGTGCATACTATTATGGTGACTGGCTGCGTAATGTAAGCGGAAACGAGAGGGATAAATATTGACATAAATTTCATTAAATAAAATAAGTAGCATGTAGCCATCACACCCTTTAAATAATCAGCAATTGTGTCCATCGATGTGCAAAGAAAAATGCATTTACACTACAATTTATTAGATTATTCCTTAATGTGAACATTATAAGTTGCATGCATGTCATTTTTCGCATACAGCTCCTGTAGGATTGCTTAATGATAACACCGAGGCTTGGGAGATTCAATGCGTTATGTGAGCCAAATAAATTACACCCTCGTAAAATTATATCTGCTCTCGTATTTACGTTAATGACACCGTATAATTGCTAGCTATTGTTGTAAACCTGAATTTCTTAGTTGTACAAGTTTTAGTTACACGAACGCAACAGTAACGTGCACAAAGTTGAATTGCTCCTTTCAGTCCAGAATTTTCTTATCAGCAGATTTTTTTTTCTCCCGTTAATTTGGAGTTACTACAACCTGAAGAACACGAAAATCTTTTTAATAAGCATCTCTCCAGTGTACCAAAAAAGGTTTCATGTCCTAAATATAGGACAATGGGGCTTAGTGCTTGTAAAAGGAGATAAGGTAAATTTCATACATCTCTTTATTTAATCCTGTTAGTGTAAGTTATCGTTGCGAAACTCACATAGAGCAATTACGTATTAGCTACAGCACCTGAACTATCCCGTAGCAACTCTTTGCACTCATAATACGCAGCTCCTCATTGTACTTCAATGACCAACGTCTATTTATTGAATACTTTGAAAGATTCAAAATCATAAAAGATTGCCGAATCCCGCTTTGTAGTGCCAGAATCGTTTCCCGTCATGTTTACAAGGGCAAACTGAGGATGATGATGGTGATGATGATGATGATCATCATCATCATCATCATGATGGTGGTGTTGGTGGCCTGAGAGCATGGCTCACACTCTCTCTGGTGGATTGTCAAGCTGACTAAACTACTCGTCACCGTCGTCGTCTTTTAGCTCCATCACGCACCATTATTATATTTTATAAAGCGAAATAAAATTCATTATGAACTATATCTCTATTAAACACCTCTTACATAGCATCTTAGTAATGTGGGCAGGATTCTCAACTAGAATAAAACCTATCGGGAGCTTGTACAAGAGCTACTCATCTGCTTTAGTATGAATGGATTCAGAGGTCGGGCAACCACTGAGCCCTGGTGTCCTATAATTAGGACATGAAGATTGCATCACCAGGCGGGTGATGCATTAGTGTTAGGGAAGAGCCACTTTATAAATATCAATTTTGGCATCTGAGAAACAACTTGAAAAATTACGAAAGCTAGAGATTTATTAATTAGTCAATAAAGTGTCATTCATTATTTGGTTGTGGCGAGTGTCACCACCGTTATCGCAATTCGCCGTTTTGCTTTCTACTTTGCAGAGTTCCAAAAAAGACGACGACAAAAAAATTATACCTATGGTTGCACAGATCTATTGAGGATACTTCGGTTATCAATTTTGACTTCTTGTCACATTTGGCCGCTAATTTTTTTCAAGTCCTTTTCATAAGACTCCAGGAAACCTTACCTTCTGAAAATCTTACTGCTGTAAGGTTTTCAGAAATGGAACACTAGTAATTTTAGTTGAAGGACGAAAACTGATCAACTTCGCTTGCAAAACCGAAACGTAGAAGAGGGCAACTGATGTACTCTTGCAAGACTTCCGTAATGAGCGAGCCTCATTATATCAAACATCAATCATGTTCTTTCGTGAGCGAGCAGGCTGTGCTCGCGATCATAGCACATATTTCCACATACCCCAACGAATGAAAGACCAAGGAACATAGCTACAGTCGATGTCGGGAGCAGTGACGTCACTACGGCTTGGTTGTCTGCTGGTTCGATCATCGATGCTCCTCTTTCGGTTTTACGGGTTAACTTGGCTTAATTTTGTTAACTGCAGTAACTAGCAGAGGCCACGTTTTCGGTTATTGACATTGGGTCTTTCGCAGAAAAGTCTTAAATTCTTACATTCGACCCGAACGCTTACTCTACAAAGAAAAATTTATTAGATTTCATTCTTTATTACTCACGTAGGTGATGTACGTACTCACATTGAGATGTCCGTCATTACATATAATTAGGAAGTCCGCGAGCATATAGTAAGCTTCCCATAGTGTGGAGGTTTTAGGAACACATTTCTCAAAACACTTTCTATGCAGAATATTTGATTGGCGTAACCAGAGGAAGGACGATTTAACTCTCTCCAGAATTTTGTATGTGTATATATACTCGTACACATACAAACATACGCATGAGCTTGTGTGATGGAAGATAGGCCTGCTTGAACATCACCACATAAAAATAATTTGGTCTAAGATCTTGTCAAATGTACTTTGATATGCATATCCATGAAGCTCTGTCTAGGACAGTTAGCTCGAGCCGTGGTCTCGAGCCGTCACGTCGTCTTCTCTATAGTGACTAAAGTGAATTTGGTGAACACAGAAAAGTATCTCTGCGGTGCAACAATACTTTACTGAAGTGCAGTACACTGATTGATAATGTGATTTATTTCTGTAATATTTGGCAATGTTGAATGTGAATAGTAGCATGCATCCATGTCTAGGTATATTCTGGTGTGAAATTTATTCCATGGTACTGCTATGTTGAAGGTTTGTTAGGCTGCACTCAAGATATATATTCAACATTTACGGCAGAGTTGTCAAGACCGAGGATGTGTGTCGTAAATGGAAAATGATCAACACGATGAACCTGCACGTGCTATCTACGTCCTTTTTTTTTGTCGCCTTCCTCTTCTGCTTCATTACCAGTAGATGCGCGCCAATTTTCCCGGTGAGGGATGCAATAACTTCACAAACGAGAGGACGAGTACAGAGAGAGAGAGAGAGAGAGAGAGAGAGAGAGAGAAAGTACATATTCTCAGAAAGAACATTTTCTAGCGAAGTGAGAGTCGAACGAGCATACACCCACAATACAAAGGAGAGTGTCCTAACCCCTAAGGGGCGAGTCCAGCCAATATTTTTAAGGGGGAGGGCGGTCACAAAATGTAACATCGAAGAAGGGGGCGTTACTTGCAATTTTTTTACAAGCGAAAAAAACCCTGCGTAGAATAAATACTCTTAAAGTGTGGTCACAGTGATTTGAATCATTTCTCCTAATTGTGGCTACGATGTGGTCAAAAAGCGCGGAAGTGAGGGGGAGGGTGACGAAGACCTTGGGGGAAGGTCATCACCACTACCGCAACCCCCCTCTGTTTCAGCCACTGTAAACATTCGACAACCAAGGCATGATGGGAGAGCCGACCATAGCCTTGTAGGTGACCGTACAGGAAGATGATAGGAAACGGAAGTCAGCCTGAGGAGGAGAAATTTTCGGATTATGAGTAGGGAAAAGAGAATGAAAGAATGAGTGCCTAAAGAGAGAAAGAGAAAGTGAGCGAGAAAAAATGACTGAAATGAATCATATAAATAGGCAAATAGAAAGAAAAAAAAGGACCGAATGGCCGAAAAAGATAGTAAAACAAGACAGATAGAGAAAAATTCAAAAGCAAAACAAAAACAGAGAAAAAGAAAGAAAGTGTAAAACCGGTGACGCAAGGACAAAAATATTGAGAAACAAGAAAGACCTAGGGAGAAGATAAAGAAAAAGCAGAAGAAGGAAAATAAGACAGAAATAAGAGATAACCAAAAATAAACGGAGATAAAGAGAAGTAGAAAGCCACTGAAGCGAAAGTGACAGGCTTAAAAAGCATAGCCATGCATATACAATGTTGCAAGTACAGTTTGCTTATTGGGGTAATCAGGGTGGACAGTGAAAGTGCGTCAGACATCAGTGATTACTAGTAACTACTAACCCTGATAAAACTATAACGCCAATGATGACATGGCACTTCCGAGAAAGATAGGTGCTCCTATCGAAACATCGGCCAGCCTGTCTGAGCCACACCTAGTGTTCACTCAGAATAACCCACTACGTGTTTCCATCTGTTGGCTCCCATCTCAATTCTGAAGTATAGTTTCCTGTGTGACATATGGAAAACTGTCATATTCAAGAGCCGGTGCCCACTCTTTTCCATATACACTTCAACTTCTTGAACTTCGTTCTCTTTTGCCCCTCCTGCTTCGCTTCTAAAACAAGGTTGAAAAAGAGATGCGGTGTTTATCAAGTCATATCAGTCCCATAAGACATGATAAGTGACCACACTAGTCCTCTACCAAATAAACAGCTGAGCTGTTACCCTGCATTGCACCACGTTGTGCAAGCTGCTCAATTACTCTGCCCCACCTTTAATAAAATGACCATTGAATATTTTCGGTTGGAAAATGTAGTGCAATTTCATTTCGTTGACTGACGGCTATTGGCGCAGCGAAAGACCCAGCTTTATTGACAGTTTTTCAGCTTTTTATGACAGTTTTTCAGCTTATTTTAGTTTTCAACTTTTCCGCCAGTGATACCCCACACGAATATCAAGTATTACGTTTCTCCCGACCTTCAAAATCCTACAAAGTATTGCATCCACGCATTTTCAGTTCAAGCGTCTAAAGGAGATGGGGCCGCCTTGCGATTTTCTGCCGAGGAATATGAACATTTCCGAAATAGTACAGATGAAAAGCGCAGAATCGCAGCACGGAACAGTTGACTTTTTTAACGTTAATTTGCACATGTCAATCTAACACTGACCTCTCCATTTCGTTCTTGCACTCCTTAAAACCTACTGAGCCACCACATCTCCGTTTAGGTGTGGTTGTTCTGGCGCATATTTTAAGTGGGAAGCATTTCTGTGTGAACTTCGGCGGTTTTGAGCGTACCTATCTATCTATTTATCTGTCTAGCCGCCTACGACATTTAGCTCACCTGAACGTTTCCATGATAGTATTGTGGTGTACACGTATCCCGAAGGAGTATGGCCACCAGCGTGGGTCCGGTCTTAGCGAGCTGCAGGGCACGCGTTAACCGTCGCCGTGACGAGAACACGATACTGCTCAAAATCGCAACACTTTATTGTGGTAACACCAAACGCAGTACAGCCCGTTGCAGAAAGGCGTGGCGGGAAAGCAAGTAGGCTTATCCACGCCACGGGCACAAAGTACTACACAGGGTGACACGAGCACGTCTCTGCGGTAAAGGTGATCCACGGAGACACCGGGACCAAGGCCCGGTTGCTCGAGCGAGGGCAAAGGCGCTCGCGTTGGCTTCGGAGGGAGACGGGTCGGCGTAGCCAGGCCACGCACTACGACACCGTACCACCCTCCAGCCGTGCGTACGCAGCGGGGCAACAAAAGATGAGCTTTCGCATCGGGCGCGAGGCGCCGTCAGCGAAGTCCGACGAGCCCCGAGCGACGGGAGTCAACGGACGGAAAAGATTGCGTGGCTCACCGTTTGCTGTCCCGGAGAGTACTCACCGCTCCCGACGCAGTGCGCGAAAACCTCTCGGGAGTCCCCGCGCGCGGCGCCACAGCCAACATCCGCTTCCGGGTGAGAGAGCTAAACGTCACTCCGCTCTCCCACCACGGTAGACAGCAAAGGAGGGCAGACATGTCGGGACATGGGAACGGCAGAAAAGGCGGGAAAAACCTGCGCAAAGGCAGCGGGCCAGCCTCAATTCCCACAGTATCTATGCCAAAACATTTAGAGCAGAACGTAACGTTATCACGAGCATGAGTGGTTAGTGATAACATAAAAATCAAGACATGTATGTTTTGAATGTCATGATTTACATATCAATCTGTTGCTGCTGTTGGCGTGGTTTCATTCACCTGACATTTAGCAAAGCTGATATGGTATGACGTGACTGCACTGCGAACATAAGTGGCAGGTCATAACGTAGAAATCATGACATGCAAGTCATGTAAGTCACGAATACATGCAATACATTCGTGAAGTACTTGGGTCGCTTTTCTAGCTTCATATATACATATTCGGTATTACATGACGGTATTAAATGGAAGAGAGAGAGAGAGAGAATCTATTTACAGAAAGGTAGAGAGGTTGGCCTGAGCTATAGTTTGCTCTGGCCTGCTACTCTACACTGGGGACGGGTGACTGGGGAGTGAAAGAGTGATAAATGACAATGATAAGGTAGACAGATGATATGTTCTTATTAGGCTGGGTAACTCTACAGACGTGCATCCAGTCCAGTGGCTTCTAGGAAAGCGATGACGGCTCGTATAACCACGTGTGTGCTGCTGGCGTCAGGCCAAGGACCTAACACGACCTCATCGGTTAATGGTCGACTAATATATCGGCCAATCGAAGATATCAGTTGCTAACGTTAGCTTGAATATGCTGGACAGTCGCAAAATATATGTTCGAGCGTTTCTGGCAACCGACAGTGACCACAATTGGGACCTGTGTCATTACAGCCAATCAAATGGGTGTAACGTCTCGTGTAAGCCACACCGAGGCGAATAAGGTGGATAACGCACGAGATGCTTCGCTTTAACTTGTTAGGCATACGAAACTTCATTTCCGGGTCCCATGCAGCTGCTTGTGCTGGTGTTCTGGTTTCTGCCAGTGCTCTAAGATGGAGTTGCGCATTACGCGTCGATGTATGATGTTAGTGTCTTGTCGAGAAAATGCGATGCACACTTCCGGGGCACTATTTAAAGCTCTCTTAGCTTCAGCGTCCACCGCTTCATTGCTCATTATGCCACAATGAGCAGGTATCCATTGAAATGTTACATCATGTCTATTTTTTGTAGCAATGCCAAGGAGCTCTGCTATTTCAATCGATAAATTATGATATGGACCTTGTCTCATGAAGCCATCGATGGTTGGAAGAGCAGCTTTGGCATCACACAGTATCGGCCATTTACGAGCGGGTTCTGTCGACATGAAACGTATTGCCTCCCGAATAGCAACAAGTTCCACGGCTGTTGGTGTGGTCTTGTGATCTATCTTGAATCGTCGAGCTATCTTCACCTCCGGGATGATAAAGGCTGCGGCGGAGGTACGCGACGTGGTAGATCCATCAGTATATACGTGTGCCACACCGTCGTACATAATATAATTGTGCTGCAGTGTAAGTTGCTTTAGGCCGATCGATGATACAAGGGGCTTCTTCATAATCCCAGGAATCTGAAGTATAACAAGTGGTCTAGGCAGGAGTCACGGAGGTGTCTCAGGAACACGTGGGGTAGAAAATCTTGGCGGTATGATGTTCTCGAGCCCCGATATAGCTCTTGAATAACTGCAGTCTCGGTGGCTGGCAGGGAGCGCTGATGGGAGATGTTGCCTGTGTCGAGTCAACAGGCGAAGGTGGACTCGAAGAGGCTCGCAGAGCAAATATACTTTGATTGGACAAGCCCGAGCTTCGGCGAGAGTTCCCTTGGTTGATGTACATTGAGGTAAGCCCAAACATGCGCGCAACCCTTGAGCTTGGATGCTTTCTAGCGTGCTCGCACAACTGGGTTTCATGCTTGAAAGCACGGGCATGCTGTATCGTAAGTACCCTACGAATAAAGATTGGTACAGTTGCAGGAGAGCTGCCTCCGAAGGGCCCCATTTTGCTCCGGCCATGACCCGAAGAACGTGTAGAAAACTCTTGAGCTTTGACTTCAAGGCTGTGACTTGTTTTGACCACGATAGATTCCGGTCGAGGATAACACCCAGGAATTTGTGTTGCACAACAGCACGAATTTCTGTTCCATTCACAGTTCGTGGGTATCTTGTCATTTGTTTTCGTGTAAATGCAAGCACTGCGCAATTTTCAGTTGACAGTGTGAGACTCTGGCGACGTAGGTACCTTGCTGTGATGGTCACTGCACGTTGTAGTCGAGCACGCAGTTGGGGGCGCGTAGCTTTGGAAGGCCAGATGCAGATGTCGTCCGCATATGTGCTCACCTTCACCGTGTCAGGAAGTTCAGAAGCAAGTCCAATCAAGGTGATGTTAAAAAGTGTCGGAGTGAGAACACTTCCTTGGGGAACACCATGGTCAATGTTATATTGGTCTGTATATCCATCGCTTGTTGACATATACATGGTACGGTCGCTAAGGTAGCTCACGATCCACGCACATAGTCATCCACCAATTTCTAGATCCTCAAGCGCATCAAAAATGGCAACATGTAAGACATTGGTATGCGCCTTTAATGTCAAGAAAAACAGTAGACACTAATCTGCCTCGACATCTTTCCTGTTCAACATCGGAGACCAAGTTGATGACCCCGTCAATGGCTTATCGGCCTCTCTTAAAGAGTTCATGAACGCAGGAAAGTGATTATTGCTCTCTAAGAGCCACTCTAATCTCGACAATAACATCCTTTCCAGGACTTTGCCAACGCAGCTGCCTAAGGCGATCGGCCGGTAAGATGAAAGCTCATTAGGGCACTTCCCCGGTTTAAGCAGTGCGATTATGCGGCTGCACTTCCACTTATCTGAAACTTTTCCTGACTCCCAAGAGGTGTTGCAGTAAAATAACAGGACCTGTCGTGCTTCTGCATCAAGATGGCGAAGTGCAGCATACGTAATTCCGTCCGGCCCGGGTGCCGATGAGCACCGGGAAAATGAAATCGCAGCGCCCAGTTCCTGCGTTGTAAAAGGCACTTCGAGGCGTTCTTCGAAGCACAGGAGCACAGTGGTGGTAAGAGTTTGGGTCACAGTGTCAGCGGTGGAAACGACAAGGCTACAGTAGTCCTTGGTACCTTTAATTCACTCCGACCTTGATGTAGAGCCACCGGACGGAATGGCCAATTTTGTTGTGGAGAAGATTGTAAACTTCGTACTATCCACCAGATTTTAGAGACAGGCTGTCTTGGGTCCAAAGAACCGCAGAAAGACCTCCATCGTTGTTTGTCCAGCTTGTTGACATGCCGAAGAACGTGTCGTTGAGCTTGACGACAGGCTGAGAGGTCTGATGGTGATCTTGTTCTTCTGTATCGCCGTTCTGCGCGGCGACGGATAGCACGAAGGGCCTCGTAGTGTAAGTCGATAGCTGATCGTTGCAGCGGAACGGTAACTTGTCTTGTTGTTAAATAGAAATTAGATCACGAAGGTATATCAGTGGTACAAACACAATATTCACCACCTGCGTGTCATGTAAAACTTGACTACATGCAAGGCTAATGTACGCTCATGGCCACCATGCTAGCTTCACATATACAAAGTTTGGTATTACGTGACGTGAATGACGACGAAGGTATATGACTTGTGCAAACACGATAATCGTGACATGCGTGTGATTTAAAGCACGCCAAGTTAGTTGCTGCGCTCATATTACGCTCAAGGCCATTAAGCTAGATTCACATATACCAATTTTAGAGTTGCGTAACGTGAATGAGTGACGAAGGTATATGACCGGTGCAAATATTAAAATCAAGACATTCGTGTCATGTAAAAACTTGACTATATGCAACACTCATGATATGCTCATGGCCATTTCGCTAGCTTCATAGATACCAAATGTAGTACTACGTGACGGGAATAGGCGCCAAAAGTAAGTGACCCATCCTAACCTGAAAATCAAGATATTCGTGTTATGTAAATGGTGACTACTTGCTGTGCTCCTAGCGTGGTCGCAACGGTTTCGCTAGCTTTACAATACCAACTTTTGTATAACATGACGTCAATGAACGACAGACACAAATTTCACGCGCAAACATGATAATTCTGACATGGAAGTTATGCACGGCGTAATTTAAATGCCTATCACTGCTAGAGGTGTTATTGCAAATGTTAGTGGTGCCGTCTTCACGGGACCATAAACAACATACTTGCATCTCATGCAGACACCCGAGTGCGCTTAACATTTCTACTTGTTTTACGTTGTACTTCATCAATGCGCCTCCTAACGTTGCGTGTTTGAAGTCACAAGTCTACCATTCTCATGCGTGCTTCACATATCATCGATTTCCACTGTACATGGAATCGGCAATTTTTTTCATTTTCAACGTCTCGTTATGTTGACTATAATGTTCAAAATGTAGCTCAAGAATTATTGAAACGCTGCGTGTTTGTAGTGGCTCAGGTTTTCGGTTCCTGACCCGAAGGTCGCTGCATTGAATCTGGGCTGCATTGGCAGGATTTTACATGAAGACGAAAATTTTGCAGGCTTGTGTGCTAAGATTCGGGAGACGTTAAAGGAACCGGCAACTGCCAGAACAAGAAAGAGATGACAGCATAAGTGAGAAGATTTTCTCTCATAGTAACTCAAACCAAGCACAATTTTCTCGTGAAAAACGCATAATTTTTTTATTTCTTCATTGAAGATTACGAGAAAAGCCTGTGGTGGCACATGATGGTAAAAACTTTCAACATCCGAGATGCCCTGTAACGTGATCGTAAACTACTGTGCGTGGTCAACAAGTGATTTGTTGATATTGATATATATTTCCCGTGACTATAATAAGACATATTACTCCATAAAAGTTTACTTACAGGCCTGCGTTAGTAATGCGAAATAAAGTGGCACTGCCTTCGAATGTAGTAATGTTCTTTTGCTCGTAAGCTTGTTTCGAGAAACGTTTCTACGTGTTCATAAAACATTGCACGCAATTTCTAGGTTGCTAATATTTTGGAGTAACGTGGTTTTTTTACCTATCTTTTGTCTTAGAAATAACACGCATTGGTGTTTTTGGTGACTTGGCTCGTGTGTCGGCAGAGTAACAATGATAGTAAAAACCAATATGACACAGGCGCATCAACTTTGGACGCAGGTGCACGCAACATGGTAGAAATACATGAAAGCTGAATAAAGTCACATCGTGTTATTGTAATGGCTTGTTGTAATCAAAAATAGTTGTATAGCTTGGAATAAACTTGGTTAAGCATTGTTACAGGAACTCTAGCAAAAGCAGATGAATTAAAGGGTGCAAAAGTCGCTAGAAGGGCTACCACTGTTGCAATCAGTTCTCAGCGTTGATGGACAAAAACGCACGTCCATGTTGGAAGTCTTTCACTTAATAAGAGAAATACGGCCCATACAAGAAGTACATGCTTTTGAGATTAACTGTTGCAGATAGGAACACTGCCAAGGGTAAGCTTTGGGTCACGCCACAAAAAACTGCAAAGCAAGAAATTATTTTCGGTCCCTTCAAAGAACTATGGTGGTGGAAATTTCCGGGGCCTTTCATTATAGCATCTCTCATAAGTATATGGTGGTTTTGAGATGGTGAAGTACACATATCAAGAAATATAGAAAACAATTTTATCACATAACGCAAGAATAAATTTTGGTATGTTTGTTCAATAACCAATGAAGCCAAACATTATCTAAACATTATTTGGCTTTTCACAATATTTAAAAATCCCTACTGAAACGTTCCGTAAGATGCGGAGACCTCACATACGGAATTATTGGAATATAGAAGACGTATGATGCGGACTCCGCATAAGACCTATGATGCGGACTCCGCATCTTATGGAAAGACGTATCATGCGGAAATTACTGAAATGTCTGCATGTTACGTCTGAATCTAGTGCAAAGCAATATAATGTGTAAATTGAATAGACGTCCACATCTTGAGTACATGCAATACTGTGTACAAATCACAATATTTCTTAAATGTGCATGATGAGGGATTGAATCATCGGCATCTTACTAATTGTCGTGATGCAGAAGCAAAATTACCTTTTAAATAAAATACATTACAAAACTACTAAATTAACATGCTAGCGATCATAAATGGTGGTTACATTGCAACACATTAATGCAGTGTTCTATGCAAGACTTAAAGAACTTATAAAGTTATTATTATCAATAGAGAAGCATTAATATACACATCAGCCCTGCTACAATCAATATGTTTTTTATTTGTCTGTATGCTCCAGCTGTGAATAGTGACATTGCAGTGTTGATCGTACACAAATGAGGTGACTGCACCGCAATTTCACGAGCTCCACCTAAGCCACAGGGTGGTGGCACAATGTAACAGCAATTTTAAAACGAAATGTTTAAACATAAATAATAATAATAGCACTGTGAAAGTGTGGCGCTGTGTTTATCTCATGAATGCCTTGTGGAGATCGGCGAAATGCTGCTTGAGGCTCCGGCACCACTGTAAATTTCGAAGGTCACTGCGATAGAACTTATGTGTCCTTCATAGGCACCTGGAAATGAAAATAATTGGCACAAATACTGTCAGAGACACATGTTAGCACAATAGTTTACATGCACAAGAACTATAACACACAGAATGAAACTGAAAATTTAAGGCACACAATCCTTCATGTTATGCATATGTGAATAATAGAAGGAATGAGTGTATATATTAGTTCTGCCACATCAAAAAAAACAGCATGCTTATCACAGTGAAAATAACTAGGTTGTCATGATTTTCAATGGTAGAGATAATCGATTAATATGTCCTTATGAAATTATGATTTAAACGCTTCCTACACAGTAAAACTTTAGGAACTGCAAGTGAAAGCTCTCAATGTTCATTTATTAGTGTGTGCATGTACATCTGCTGCCTTTATACTATACAGTTTGTGCACAAAATTGGCATTTTGAACAATTTTGAGAGTTAAACCTATGCAACATATGAAGGTTAAAATCACCATGAAAGCAAGCAGGACCAGGCAGGTGCCATTAAAAATCTGTGCAAGCCAGATAACTATAACCGAACTGCACACATATAGGGGAGCAAGAGTAACAGAAATTCGGCTGCTGACCCGCATGTCGCCGTATCAAACCCCGGCTCCATTTCCGATGGAGGCAGAAATGCTGTAGGCACGTGTGCTCAGATTTGGGTGTACGTTAAAGAACCCCAAGTGGTCGAAGTTTCCAGTGCCCTCCACTACGACGTCTCTCATAATCATATAGTGGTTTTCGGACGTAAAACCCCACACATAAATCAAGAATAACAGAAATAAACTGCCAACAGAAAAGTTGGGTGCATGTGCTATCTGTACACCTTACTACATACAGCATGCTCATTCCATTTTAAATACCGATATTGAAAATAACTGCTCTATTAGGAATGTAAAAGGTAAGGTAGAACTGAACGACTTTACAAAAAGTGACCCTATTATGCCATCACGTTTTCTTATAACAAAATGGACTAAGACTCTCAAATATTATTATGCAAGGAAAAAATCTTCAAAAGAACAATCAAGTTTGAAGTCATAATTATTTATATGGCTACTATGACTATAACCAAGAAATCGACCTCAACATGGCTAATGTTAGTTTTTAATGCCTATGTTCACTAGACAATGAACTATACCACAAAAAGCACAGCGTTCAGGCAAAGCACCACACAAAAAAAGAAAGCAGTCCTTTTTGTTATCACCTACAATGCCTTTAAATTGGTATTTTTGCCTCTACTTTCCGCTTTTTATCTAAGTAACTGGTGTGAAACAAGTTAGCTGAAAATGCACTCTGCCTCCAAAACCTGTTGGTTGAATCTGAATTTTTAAAAAATGGTGAAGCTTGCACTAAATTAGGCTCCACAAGCCTTGGAACAGTGAGACTACATGACTCTTAGGACTACTTTAGTTACTTGTGTTTTGTTTCTGGGCCTAAGCATAAAGACAAGGGCTTAACTGAATTGCTGCTAACAAACAAATGCTTTCGAAATTGCCCGAGCGTCAAAGGATGCTCAGCCATTTGTTGTGTTTTGCACTGGGATATTCTACACCAAACATACAAACCATACTGCCTGGCGACCATCACAGATGTATAGTTTAAAAAATGATGGTAATTTACTCTTCTGAAAATAGTTATTTGCAGAAATGTTTTGAAGAGAAAAGAGTAGTGGTCACGTGGGTACCTTCAGAATTTCGCAGAATGTCGTGCGGGTGTTATTTGTGAGAAAAATTTCAAAGTACCGCTTTTTCTTGCCATATCAAATTTGATCTACATATTAAGTAAAGATGCTTCTTAAAGTATTTGAAGTAAAGTAACATTAGTACAATTTTTCTGCTACATAGGCTTTGAAGAATTCAGCCAAACTGTTTATCGTTTGCATTTCTTGTATGGCAATACTGCATTTTGTATGAATATTTGAGCCACAAATACTCACTGCACAGTAGTTATATTTTACGAAAAAAATAATGTTAGGTCTAGATTACAAATATCACTACATAATCGTTTTTGTCCACATTGAGATGCAATTTGAGCTGTGTGTTTGTCTAATTGAAAATTACTTTTATATGTAAGTTGAAAGCAAATAAACAGTTCTTGTTACATGGCAAGTGTTATTACAATTTTTGTTTAAATGAGGAAAATGATTTTTGAAGTCTCCTATTGAGGGCCATGGGGAACTTCGGAACGGAAGCTGTCGTACATCAAATGCAGAAAACAGCCATCATAAGAAACCTTCAAAAATTCATTTCTACTTTAAGAAAAAATTTAATCATATAACTTGCCATATAAAGAGAACTACTTCCTTGCTTTTGATGTGGTGAAAAAATTGCACTAATATTACTGAGCTTCATGCATTACACACAATCACCTTTACTTAATACCAAGACCGAATTTGGTGTAGAAGAGGCAGTATTTTTGAAACACTTTACTTTTTACAAACAACACCCAGACGACATCCTGGGAAGTCCAGAAGGCACCAACGTGGCCTAATATTTTGTTCTCTGCGATATACTTTAGCATTTTGCTGTTTTCAGAAAAATACAGTAAACGAGCACAATTTTTTTTTCAAAACACATTTAGGACGGTTGGCAAAATGGCTGGGATGTTTGATGCGTAATTGCCTTACTGCCAGCATTTATTCTTCCGAAGCTCAAGCTATCACCTCTCTGTTACTGCCTCCCTCACATACAATGCCTGCATAGGAAAGAAAAAGAAAGGCAGGTCCGACAAAGTTCACAAGGCAAGATATTTTCATGTTGGATAAATTCATTACCATAAACAGCAGCAAAATAACTTTCATTTTGAGTAGTCCAAGACACAAGCTATATACCAGCATACTAAGAGCCAAGCACAAACTTTTCAATTGAACGTGTGTGGTGATAGACAGGAATCACTTATTGCAAGACTGATCAGTCTGTAATTAACTAAATGAAGTACAATGCACTGTTCAATCCAACACCACATAGGCATCTTTGCTATAGCAAAGCCATGTGTCATTGATTCATGCACTACATCGGACAATGCAAATGTAACAAAAAAGGTGAAAAAAAAACAAGGGAAAAAAAAGAAGAAAAGGGGGGATGCAAAGTAGGAGCAGTGTAGCACTACTTTTACTTTGCATTCCCTTTTCCTTTCTTCTTTTTTCTTCTTTTCTATCATTTATCTTTTTTTGCTTCCCTTACCCCCAACCTCCGACAGGAGAAGACTTTGTATCAGCGCAACCTAACTTGAAAATAAGCAAGGGCTGCACTCTTCTGCGTTATAGGTTTTTTTTTCAGACAAACATTTCCAACAGGCACACACGCCTATACCAAAAGATGATGTCATTATTGACCCCATTTAAACTAACACGCCAAGGATGACAAGGTGACTTCTAAAAAATAGGTCCTCCTATCCCAACATCGGCCAGCCTGTCTGAAGCACTTCTACTGTTCACCCCTGATTACCCCACTAGATGTTTCCATCTGTCGACTCACATCTTCACTTTGGATAACACTGAGACGAGCTTACATTGATGAATATGCACGAAAGTTTAGTGATGTATCATGTATCAGATTAAGCAACTCTGTTAAAAAATTATTGATAGCTTGCTTCCAGGCTTTTTATACTGTAGCCTGAAACTTCGTAATGTCTTCTATGCACATTAACCAGTTTGACAACGTAATGCACAACATGCTTAAGAATACTGCGAGGAACAAGATAACGACAACACGACCAGCCACCCAAAATTTTCGCTGTACATGTTTATAAAACGTTCATGTACCCCAAACGAGATGCTTATGATACAAGCCGAAAAAAAACTACAAGTAGGGCCTTGGAGTCTTCTGGAAGTAGACGTGTTGCATTTTTTCTGTAGAGGGCTTTACACCCATAAGTGAGGAACAAAACTCCTGTATAATGAAGAATGTTGGCAGCTATCAGTTATAGAAAAACCCAATGCAGCTAATCTTCCCCGACACATCTGTACATTTAGAGAGGTGACGTAGCTTCTGTGATTGTGCCAGTAACTCCAACAGGACCAGTGCGAAAATTGGCACTACTTGGCTAGACAAATGTCCAAACATGCCTGCCCGACTCCCTCTAGCCATCCTGGCTGAATCTGACACATGATTTCTTAACTGCTAGCTGGACAAAAACAAAACCACTGAAGCACTCACAATACACAGCGTGAAGTTCCTCTGGAGTGGTCAACTTCGTCTTCTGCGATGAAAGAGCAGCACAGTGTACTGATAAGGCACTCCTTTAAATGGTTTTCAATGCCACACAGTGACCTTGCTGTTCCTGTCGAAGAGAGCTTCGGGAGCTCGGAGGGTGCTTGCTCTTTTCTGGGGGCTGCTGCCGCTCCACATTTTCTGCTCAAGGTCAACCTGCATAAAGTTGTAGACGAGGCTTTAGGAGTTGTATATAATGATATACAAATTTTCGCTGAACACACATTTCCTCGTGGCACACTGAGGAATTTCTCATAAAACTTAAGGCCTCGTATATGCAAACATTTACAATCGATCCGAAGATGCACTCGACTCTAAAGAAGCAAGTTTGTTATGTAGTGTATATAAAGAAAGGTCATTCAGAACAACCACAACTACAGTTGCACACGAAAACGACATTTTACACCATCCTGTTTATTTACATGGTCCATTTTATTTACACGGTCCATTTTACACGGTCCTGTTTTACACGATCTGGTCTGCATGAACTCTTGAACTGGCCACCATATAGGTTGAAAGACCCACACAGACTTTGAGACAAACCTAGTTTCCCGTGGAGCATCCTCTTGCACTATAACAACACATCTCAATCTAGTTAGTTGGTCAGAACGAGGTGAAAACAGCTCGCACTTGAAAAGCACGGGCAGAAGGAATGACGCCTGCACCCTGTGCTTTCTGTACGTTCTCGTTGAGGGTGCAGTTTTCACCTTATCCTTATGCAATTTCGCATTTATAACATTGCATAATCTTTATAACATTGCATAATCGCTGCATAATCTTTGTGGCGTTAAAGTGTGTGATACCGTCATGTGTATCCATGTAATTTATAAAAATAGAATACAAGATAGCTTGATTCAAAAATAACAAAGTGCATCCAGCGCCATGTCCTGTAGCCATTCTTTAGGCAAGTGGCAGAATGATTTATTCTTCAAAACATATCTTACTTGTAACCACTACAAGAGCTAACTTGTACACTGGCACATTCTGTTTGCCTCTTCAGATTATAAGGTACCTTTTTTACACCAGAAAATCTTCAAGAAAAATAGAAGTGTTGTAATTGTGAAGAAAGAAAATTAGAAGGAAAAAAAGATATTGATTGATTTGTGGAGTTCAACGTCCCAAAACCACCATATGATTATGAGAGACGCCGTAGTGGAGGGCTCCGGAAATTTTGACCACCTGGGGTTCTTTAACGTGCGCCCAAATCTGAGTACACGGGCCTACAACATTTCCGCCTCCATCGGAAATGCAGCCGCCACAGCCGGGATTCGAACCCGCGATCTGCGGGTCAGCAGCCGAGTACCTTAGCCACTAGACCACCGTGGCGGGGCAGGAAAAAAAAAGATAACCTGCCCTGTACAGGGACCGAGCCTGCGAACTTCGAATAACATGTCCGATGCTCTATCAACTGAGCTACCATGGCGGCTATCCCTCTTCCATTTTGTACGGTATATATGTGCATTTATACATGGAAGAGTCAGTCAGCGCTGACTGTTACCATTATGGCGAGTGTGGGACACCTTTTTTTTTGCCTACTGGCAATTACATTACGATTGCACTTACGTAACGATTACTTCCAATATCCCTATAATTCTTTGGCAGCATTATGCATCTGTCCGTTCTCAGAAAATCTGCTAGTCACAGGAGGAGGCAATAGTTCGCCCTCCCACCTAAATGCATGTACTTGAACACATGCACAACTGATCAAAAAAAAAAAACAAGTCACACACCGCTAAGATTACTGAGATTGACTGTTTCAGATTCATGAGTAAAGGAAAGAACTATAAATTTAAGGGTTTGTTGTCTTTGTTGAACACATTATAATGAGAACTAGCAGAAAATGATGCCAAACAAACTATAGGGGATGTTATCGAAAGTAACTAACAAAATTGTGAAAAGAAAAGTGAACAAAAACGTAACTTGGCAACGTTTTTTGACAATTGAATTGACATTACTTTTTGTAACATCCCTTTATTTTACTGGGTAATGTTGTCGGGTAATTCTCATTATTAGAGTGGTGAGTAGGCTGACAAAGAAAGTATATGGCATTGATACTTCTTTTAAACACCTAAAAGTTTGAGGAACTTAAAAGAGTGGAAGCTACTTTGAGTAGACCAGAATATTTAGTTGGAGCGAAAAAAAACGTACACACATTTTTACCAGGCTTTTTAACCTATTTTGAGACATAAAAGTGTATGTTTCCAGTAATGTTAAGTATCATTACTTTTGTCACACTATGCACTGTAGCAGGTGTAGTTAGAGTGGTGATAGTGAAGGATTAATCAAGCATGCCACCAACTGCGTTCACATCAATGGTCGCGTATTTTAAAAATAAACCTGCTGTATAGTAAAAAAATTTTTAGAGCATTTATGATTTTATCCAAATCAAGTTAAACCGACTGGGTAAGCCAACCATTTGCATAAAATCAAAAGGCATAAAGTCATTCATGTATTATAACTATGTGAACAATTTCAGCAACGCAGGGCAAAGTGACAACAGTTCTATTAAAAACCCCTCTCATTATAACATGCATGAAAAGCACCACACCAGAATATTTTATAGTGCATGTAATATTGAGACTACTAGACTGTCTATTGACCTTTTAGAAGAAGGGTATCTCCTTCACGTTCAAGGGGCAACCACTTAGCCTTTTCCTGAGCTTTTCTGTGAATATTTCCTGAATTTCAGATATCATTAGGATTGATTTAGAGTGAACAGATTTTGCTTACGCATTGAAACCTACTTCTGTATGTAACTGCAATTATGGGTGCCAAACCACCTCCAAATAATTTTTAACATTTAACTTTTTTTTAACTGCAGCAGCACAACTAGCTATGGGTGCCCAAAAAGTAGCTAGAAACAATACCTCTACCTCTTTGAGCCTTTTGAAAGTGTTCAGCTTCTCAGTGCTCACCTTACATTTTTTTTAAATACGTGTTTGTGTGCCCACTGCTCTTGCTCCTTGTACAGTGAGGAGGAGCACATGGCAAGAAGAGACAAGAAAGAAGCATAGCGAAAAAAAGCGAAATAAGCGAGGACCTCTTTTGTATCGTACAATGTGTGTAACATTACTATTGAGACAACATATAGACAAATTATCACGGCTATGCATCCATTGTAGAGTCGTACACAGCTGCAACACCACGACTAAATTTCAACCTTGTGTTGGTTTAGGATCCCTTTATAGTGGCTAGCTAATGATATCTGCATTTGTTTGGCACATATTAAGATGCAGTGAAAATCGATATGGTAATCTCATTTAGAATGCACGTCATGTGGCTTCATTGTATATGTGGCCACAAGTAACTCTGGCTGCAAAGCAATATGGCAGAGCCTAAACAGACGTCACCGACCACTCCAATCTGAACTTGCCTTTGCTACTTGCCCATTATCATCCCAGCAAAAAATGAATGATTGAATCTGCTACAGATATGTGCTAGCTTATGCTAAGCACCAAGTATGAAGAATGTTTTGTCATTATTGAGATCAGTTATTTGTTCAAGAACACTTGCTGTCAAGAACAAATACATTGCTGTCGAAGCATCAAAACTCAAATATAAAGCAAAAAGAAGTGTCTCTTTAAAAATTACAGGCCAGAAGGTGCAAGATAAATATTTGACACACTTGGGATGTAAGGCACGCACAAGAGGTGCTGCCATATTGTACTTTTCCTTGTGTTGAAACCTGCTTGTTTTACTCACCCAACACATCTGTAAAGATGCCGTGAAAACACCAAGGAGCTGATGCAGCAAGGTTGAACACATGTCCAGGGATTCCACCATTCCTAAGCAGCCCTACAGCCTCCACAGTACTGCAACCATTTGTAAGATAAATATAGTTCTACCCAAAGTTCTTGGTTTACAGACACACATGCAAGACGCATAACCACTCTATAGGAAGTTTGCATGATAATGCGCTGGGTAGCAAAACGGATGCCATTATAAAGTATCCAGGCCTGCCGCTTCTTTCTTTCCATTCTTAATTAATCAATCCATGGTTAATAAATGTTCCCCCAATGTGAAGTGTACTGGCAGTCCAGTGAAGAATTGCAATGTATTTCAAACACAGTCCAATTCATGGCAAGTAAGAATGCAATAGCGATTTGTCAGCTGTTCGAGAAAAGAGCATGAAGTTTAGCTAAAACCCATGTTTTTTATAAACACCATTCAATTTGATATAAAAGTTGTGAGCATTATGTGAAGGAACATGGATTCACGTTTAATCAATGATTTCTTATAATGTACTGATATGAATGCAACTAACTGAATATGAATTGATAATTTTTGCTTGAGAATTTAGAGTTATGAACACTATCGCACTTGCCAGCTGCATCTTGTCCAAAATAGTGGCAAGATAGGCTAGTTTCTATAGGTGAGCAGTAATGAGCAGTGCAAAGTAACAACAAGAAACACCAGTAACAACAGTATGGGGCAAGCACAAACTCCCAACTGTACAATTTATTGCACAAAAGTTCGCCTGAATATCAGTCCGACAACTCGTGCAAATGAAGGTCCAGTTGGGAATGAACAAGTTACGAAATCAACAATGCCTGCTTTCACTAACAGGACCCTCATTCACATAAAGTATGCAGCGATAGGCCCCTACCAAGGTACGTCACAGCATGATGTCACTGGCACATGTAAAAGGTGTGGCTGGAAAAACACTCCCGCTGGTGGCTCAGCCCGGTACAGTCGTGCGGTGTTTGGGGCAAGTTTTAATTTTTCAAACTTACACTTCACGTTACAATGTCGACATTAGCTGTAGTATGTGTCAGCAAACGTCTAGCTGTGTGGTAAACTGTGTGGTAAAATATTTGCCACGCTGTCTGTTTATCTTGAAGAAGTGAACACACGTAATGGCCTGTGCGAGGAACAGCGGCATAGTCTTCAAAAATGTGCACTGTTGATTGCGGCATGTAGTGTGCATTGAAAGGTATTGAGAATATCGGTTCAACTGAGAATATTGTGTGTGGTGTGTGCAGTGTCCATAACAATGTGTCTTGTTTGCCAAGACGTTAGCACTCAGGGCAGGGACCGGTCGATGAAAAAACTTGATTCGACATTTTAGTCAAGGTAAATATGCACTTGACACGACCATCTGCGAGTGGGTACATCTCGGTGTTTGCGCTGTGTGCAGAAAAAATTGCATGGTCACCGGGCTGGAAGATACCTTGTTTGTGCTGAAACAGCCAAACACCTGATGAGTTAGATGAGAAATATTAACGCATCAAAACTACAAGTGCTTGCATCAGCAACTACACAACAGCGTGATAACCGCACCCCTGCCACACAGCAGCGAAACATATTTTAAACATGCTGGCAGTGTATTATTTTATAAAAAGCAACTCTGGCAGATTACAAAATCTCACATTGTGCATGCAAGTTTTCTTCAAAGTCAGGCGTACAATGTAGGTGCTGGCCGGTACATAATTAGTTACAAGCAAAAGCGTCTTGCAGGTACACATGCAGATTGCATGAACACCTCTCTCTCTCTCTACACTAGGCACACACATTACATCTTTCAACAAGCACACGCCACTGTTTCGGGGCATAATAACGCTCTACCGTGAACGTATGCTAATCAACCCACTTAGGCGGTTGGCTAGGTGAATCGAGCCAAGTTACAAATTGTATCGCCCGCGAACGTAAACAAAATGCTGCTTTGCATCAAATGGCACTGCAGGCTTCGTTTAATCAACAACGTAGCAAGCGCCATGTGCGTCTTCTTCACTACATTGCACATATGAAAAAAATCGATCACCATACACATGCATGTTGCCGCAGTTGTCTCGAATTAGCTCCAGTAAGGCCGCGCCGATGCGCCATGGCTCTGCTGGCGTTAGCGTCGTCAAAGCGAATCGGCAACCGCACTCGCAAAGGCGCGTAAGGTTGCCGTTTCACGACGCCTCGTTCGAGTGCAGCAACACACACTTGCACCGTGTGGCATACTTGGTCTACATAAAAAAGTGTCCTCCTTACCTTTAGTTTCTTTCACACTGTCCTGAGGGAAGCAACCACAGGCGTCAGCCGTCACCTCGGAGTCCTTCGAGCGCCCGCCCAACCCGCCGATTCCTTGGACGACTCGCACTTGATCCGCACTCGAACAACCGCGGGAATAGGGCGCAATCTTAGCACATCTTACGAACGAGGAACGGCCCTTCCTTGCGTAAATTTAACGTTTCGTGCTCTCGTGTGTAGCAGCGCGAACACATGAGAGATGCAACGAAACGGTATGCCTACGTTAACAAAGAAGACAAACAACATGTGGCTTTAGCTGTGAATGGATTTGACTTGGATATCTGTGTGAGGAAAATAAAAAAAAACATCTGTCGCTGCTATAAACTGAAAAAAAGTACGTTATCTGGCAAAATAACTTTAAAACTGATAAACGGTTATTCAAAAAACAAGTTACAACTTATGAATATTTTCAAAGGTCTGTTTTGTTTTTGTTCTAGCAGACGACAGCCTCCTACTGCTTCTACGACTAACGCAGTGCGGTTTCACGTTCGGTGCGTGTCGCCGACGCAAAGCTCTACAGTAGTGATATCAGAGTTATCAACTCTCAATGAATCATAGGATGGCTACAAAGCAGTAACATTTTGACATAGTGCAGTACGCAATCTTTCAAGGTATGACATTTCTTTGCTCTGAAGCAAATCGAAGCAAGCCGGCCGGCGCAATCAGCTGACATCGCCGCTACGCGAGGCATGGTCGTGCGCAATAGCGTCGCGCCCCGCGCTCGATTTGTCATCAAGCGATAGAGCTACTAAGTGGAATACAGCTAGATGCAGGGATTAATGGCGTATCATTCTAATTCCCTGTGGTGGCCGACTCAATCGCAAGAGAGCCCCGGGAAACAACCTTCAACTGCTCAAGCTTGTGTGTGGGTGTAAAAATACTTCTTTTCATCCGCGGCGGGGCAGCAATCTATAGTTGAAAGACATGCGAAAAGCATGTGACGTATATACAATCACAAAACATATGCACACAACAATAGATACGATCGCATATCGTACATAAATATGCCAACACATAGCGTGTAAAAAGCAAATTTATATACATAACTTAAATACACAGCACACTCCACCACGATTAGTTTAGCAAGTTAACGCCCCTAGTTCACGTACACGACCTCACCTGAGTGGCGCAGGTTCGAGTCCCGCAAAGTCAATTTTTTTGTTTTTTTCTTTTCAACGTTTTTATTGTACTGCTATCTTTTCTAATGCCTTAGGTTCTAAAACAAAATAAAAGCAATATTGCGTTCAAGTACGTATGTGGGACTGTGTTTTTTGCGCAACAGTTATTAGTATTTTTATTTTCATTATTAATTTTTTAATTTATTTTATAATATAAAAAAAGTAAGGACTAAGGGGAACATTGGGTCTGCTTGATTGTGAAGGGACTCGAGAAGTGAGATAACTCAAACCAAAAAATTTATTTGAGATAAAACTGAGCATTTCACAGCCGGACCAGTTTCTTCAAGGGTAGGCCCTAGGTATGCGCGAGACTTGCTATATGACTCATCTCAAGCTGTGGCAGTTGAGGGAAGGCAATATCACCGAGAAGCAGTTCCAAAATATATTTTGGTTGATGTTTTTTGACTCCTCCAAAATAAGGGCTGCACAATTGTGATCGAGCCAAACCAAGAATTGCGGGCACGAAGTCATGAGACAGAAAATGAATAACGTTGATTGTTTGAAAAATTGCCTTTAATAAAAGGAAGAGTTATGGAGTGCTACGTAGCTTAACTCGCAGTAGGAATTATATATATACATATAGATAGTTTAAAATGGACAATGTTGCACACACAGATATTGGTTAAATTTCTTTGCAGCACAGTTGAAGCATCTATGTAGAACTGAAGCATCAAGAGAAGCTCATGCGTCCTCACTTTATTGCGCTTTACATAGCTTGTATGCGTCCATGCAGCCATGATATGATATATTTTAAAGCATTTGTTTAACCTATAATCTTCTTATTCATTAAAGCTGGCCCATAAGTTGTGTCTTATGTAGCACTACAATTAAAGCGTAATCTGCATGGTGGTCTGAAACAATGCTTTTGAAAATCTCAAAACAACCCATCTCTATACACGACCATCCGAGCATCAATGATAAGCACCATTATATGTCCGTACATATCAGTTGTGCTCTCATACTTAATTATTTTTCTGACCACTCCCTCTGCCCCTACCTCGTTTCTGTCGTGAAGCTGTGGCAAGTTGTGTATAGCTGTATTTATAGTGTAGGAGCACATACTATCAATAAAAATTATTTTTAGGCTACATGCAATTAGTTTTCATAGATTTTCATTTCTTTTGTGGGTGCTCAGGAAAGCTAAGCTCATGGTCGATATTTTAAAATGACATTTCTCTTTGCCAATGTTAATGAGAACAGTTTCATTAATATTGACAAGTTCTGTCACATTGAATTTAGTTCTCATTTTTATTGTTTCTACCAAAAAACAAGCCCTTGAAGTTATGCTTTTTTGCTTGATTTGTTTTCGTGTGACAGCATGCAAGTAAATTGACAGTTATTGTCATTCCTTGTGAATGACACATTTTCCATTTGACAGACTTTAGCACCTGGTCATCTGCAGAAGTTGTATTCATTCTGGAAAAGGGCGAACAGCGGTGACTGACAACACAGACTAGCCTGCGTTATTCTTTTGTACTATATATGTCACTGTGAATTCATTTAAAACTTTATAGAGCTCGGATTTCCTGCTGAAAATGTGACAACAACTGTAGAGTTTCCAAATTTTTGCAACAATCCACATGCCTTTCATACACTATTGCACATTTTCGTAAGCACCTTACAAAATCTGTATATTTCCGTAAGACCTTACATTCTGCATTTTCCTTATGAAAGCTTCTGTACACTCCATACACTTTCCTTATCCTTCCATATCTTCCATAATGAACTCTCCGTATGCTCCATAAGTTTCCTTATCTTTCCGTATTCTCCATAAAAGGCTTTCCGTATACGCCATACAATTTCCTTATCCTTCCGTATACTCCATAAGAAGCTTTCCGTAAATGCCATACAACTTCCGTATATTTCCATAAAACTCCTTATGTTTTCCGTATGTAGCATAAGGAAATGTTACGGAGTCCATATATTTTCCGTAAGATTTCATACGGAACGTTTCAGTAGGGAATGCCATCCCCACATCCTTGAAGAAACGTCTGTTGTACTCTGCAGACGGTTGCAGTATTCAAAATGATACTAATGCGTATATATGTGGTGGTAATGATTCTGTGCACATATAGCTGTGGTATCAGAAGAACTATTTTAAGAAAAAGCTTGTTCTGCCTCTGCTAGAGTTAAGGTTCAGAATCCGGGTCAAGCAACTTGTTCTAAAGAATTTTTTATGGAATCAATCATAGCTCTGAATCTATAAGTATGAGTGAAGTAAATGAGACAGCCCATAATCACAATTGATCTTCTTGGGCTTTATATGTTTACTATTCTCAGTGCACTTGGTGTGCAGTCACAAATCCTCAAATATAAAAGGCGCGAGGAATAGCGTAGTGATATTTATTCTGTTATGTTTCCTGTTTTGTGCATCGCCTAACTTCAATCAACTGATGAAATTAACTGACTGCGCTTCCAGCTCAAGCATCTACGGTTCAATCTTTTGATGAATATGTTACTACAGATGCATACACACCATACTCTCTACCCGAATAATATACAGTCCGCTACCGCCTCACTCTTCTGGGCACAACTAGCGCACTAGCGCTCACTAAAACATCAAAACTTGCACTTGTTTTGAAGGGCGCTAGCTTACGCAGGATCGCGCCCGTTCACTGCACGAGCCACCGCTCGTACTCACATCCGCTCACAATATCTAGCAATCGCTAGGATTCATGCTGTCATGAACTCCAACTCGATAATTTTCACATACGCTCGCATACTGACGAAAATTCGTCACATTCGTACCCACGTCATCAAGTGGCCCTCCCACACACTCCCTCGCGTTCATATTCACGTCAACGTCCACTCAATGTCACTCGCTCAGCATTTTTGGTGGGCCTCTAACCCTCACAGTCGCAGTGAGTGCGGGGTTGCACTCACAATGCAACCCCACACACACCCATTCATATTACTTGTAATTCGCTATACGCCTAAACTGGCACCACTCACATTCGTTGAGTCCGCTTGATTCATTTATCCACTTCCCACTGTCTTATAGACAGTTTAAGAACTAACTATATATATAGTACCTAAGGCCCAACGCTGCTCCTAAAGCCTGTTGGAAGTACGTGCACAGCACCATGCCGCGACTCTCCTGATGTCATTATTGCGAACTTTGATAAGACATTTTACTGCATGTCCAGGTACTGCAGTAGGGTTGGAGGTTCATTCAGGACAAAAAAAGGAGGGAGAGAAATCCTTACACGTCACACCAAGTATTGACTCCTGTACAAAACACATCGCCTACATGGGCAGTCGGAATATGCGAAGCAGATGAGCCAACGAAGCAGTTCGCTGTAGCCTAGTCACAGAAAAAAAAAGATTAAAAGAAACATCAGGTGACGGTCATGTTGACCAACAGAGGTCACGCTGGCTCTCAAGGGCATAGAAACGGGAGTTGACACACAGCTTTATGAGCGCTTGCTGTTAGCCTCGGCCCGGGGGAATGTCCGTAGATGGCGAATGTAGCTAGACGTCCTCTTCGTCATCAGTGTCCCCGAAGGCAGGACAGTCGGCGGGCGGCATAGCAGCAAGCACTTCTTGGTCGCGAGACGGTTCGTACTGGATGATCGAGAGCTGCACTTGTAGAGGAACATGCTCACTAGATAACTCTTCGCATAGAGAGTGAAACCGTAGTTCATCTTGCAAAGTACGGAGGCGCTGAAGCTCCCTGCCAGCACGCAAAAGGCCAAATTGTGTTCGATGTGCTGAAGTCGCATTTGCGCGATGCGGATCAGATTTCTAGCTGCTGCAAGCCTGTCAGCTGCTGCAAACCTGTCGATGACGTTGTCGAGCGGATGAACTGCAATTGCAGGTATTTGAGCAGATACAGCTGATGAAAAGTACGAGACCTCGTTAGACATCGGTGTGGCATCGGCGTACGAGCCCACTTCACCGAAGCGATGTAGCTCCCAGTTGTCCTGCAAATTTTCGTGCTCCTCCGACGACTGAATGCAGCTGACGTGCGCTCGACGGTAACAGTGCTCACAGCGCATAAAGTCTTCCGTCTGGGAGATACGACCGGAGCAAAGAGCACAACATTCGCCGTCAGGCATTTTGAGTGTCTACGTTCCTTCGCCTGCACGAGATGGGCACCAACCTCGCTCTTCCATGGAACGTGCCCCTGCATGTCATCTTTCTCTTTTGTGCGACCACCCTCATTGGTTCGACGTACAACCAAAGGAGTAATAGTATCAATACAGGTATTGTGACGCAGGAATAAATAAAAAAATATTATGACCACCGAGGATGGCATGATATCTGAATGATCAAATTAGTGATGCACAAGAAACCAAAGCAACTGCCAAGTGTCACGAATGTAATGAATGCGAGCGATTTGTTGAAACACTAACTACCGCAAAAAACGTTAGGTGGATTCAACGAATAGTGAAGAATGCTTATTTGATTCTTTTCTCTCAAGAACAGCCTTCTGGATATGATACGGTCTCGCAGGACGCAGATGAATGTTTTAAAAAACGCCAGGCCAGCGCGGAAGCCCCCACACTCCGAGGGAAAGCTAGAAGGGCAGTCTTGCATAGCTTCGTTTAAACACTCACTGGATAACTGCTGCAAGCACACTTGCTTAGTACCCACTATAGCATTAATATTAAAACTCTTTGTGTAGTAGGCTGGCATTTGCTATGCTATTTTTTGTCATTCTTCTGCGATGCGTGGCATCCACTAAACACTTGCAAGGAATTTTGCGCGAATTGTTCATTTAGTGGCTAAAGGTGATGAGGAGTTGTGCCTGAAGTTGGTATGCGCCATAATTAGTGCGTGAACAAGCACAAGCTTTTGTAATAGGTTGGATCATTAGAGGACCCGATTGTCACGCAATTCACATTGTGCAACGATTGGTTATTTTTTCGCTGTTTAAAACACTTATTAAGTCATATTAGCGCGATTGCTATCCAGACACCAAGCCTGTCTATGGCAAGTTTGCCAACAAGTCCCAAGCAGGCTGGCAACCAGAGGCTCGAGTTCGAGTCCCACTGTGTCTTTGGTACTAAAGTTTTTTACTAATTTTGCGCGCTCTGTTTAAGGACACTGGCGACGGCGACCGCTGATAACGCCGTGCATGAGCGAGTTTTGATCTCATAACAGCTTTCGCTGTAAAAAAAAGATGATAGCCCTGTCTTGCGCCCTTTGAAAACTATCAGGCGCCAGTCTTAAAGAAAAACGAATTTGCTTGTAGCAGCTCTTGGCCAATACTCCTCAGCGGGTGTGAGCCCCTGTTAATAGGTAAAAAGAATGAGAATAAGCTTGATATGCATAAAAGAAAGTTACAGCTTTGCCGCAAAGGCGAAGCAATGAACGTGATAGCAACAAATTAGAAGGTAACCCACAGAATGGCCAGCAGATTAAAACGTGCCCCCCGTTTCTCACGCACAAATGACGCAACAAATGTACTCACAGGTACACATGCAAACGAATAAACGTTTCAGTTGTTACTTAACTGCGTCTGACGCACTTCCACTATTCACCCTCATTAACCCACAACGTGTTTCTAACTGTCAGCTGCCATCTTGATTTTGAAGTATAGTTTCCTGTGTGACGTATGAAGAACTATCATATTCAAGAGCCGGTGCTCACTCTTTTCTATATATACCTCAACTTGTTCAACTTCGTTCTCTCCTGCCCCTCCTGCTTCGCTTGTGAAACAAGGTTGGAAGAGAGATTCGGTGTTTAACACGTCATATAAGTCCCATAATACATGATAAGTGACCACACAAGTCCTGTGCCAAATAAACAGCTGAGCTATTACCCTGCATTGCGCAACGTGGTGGAAGCTGCTCAATTACTATGCCCTCCTTTAAAAAATGATCATTGAGTGTTTTCGGATGGAAAATAAACTGCGATTTCATTTCACTGACTTGTGGCTATTCACGAAGCGAAGGCCCAGCTTACCCAGCAAGGTAATTACCCAGCAAGGTAATGAACCATGCACTTTCAGTTCAAACGCTTGAAAGAGATGGGCCAACTTGCCATCTTCCGCCGAGGAATATGAACATTTTCGAGATAGTACAGATGAAAAGCATAGAGTGGGAGCACGGAACTGTTGACTTTTTTAAAGTTCATATGAACATGTGATTCTTCAAGTGACCTGTCCATTTCGTTCTTGCACACCTTAAAACTTACTGAGCCACCACACCCCTGTTTAGGTGTGGTTGTTTTGGCGCATATTTGAAATCGAAAGCATTACTGTGCGAATTTTGGCGATTTTCAGTATACCTATCTATCTATTTATCTGTCTAGCCACCTACGACATTTAGCTCTCCTGGCCGTTTCAATGATGGGATCTATACCAAACTTCTCAATGCAGAACATGACTGTATCACGATCATGAGTGGTTAGTGATAACATGAAATTTATGATATATATGGTATGAATGTCATGAGTTTCATATCATTGTCTGCTCTTGCCGTGGTTTCGTTTACCCGACATTTAGCAAAACTGGTATGGTGTAACTTGGCTGCATGGCGAACATAAGTGGCAGGCCTTAACGTGGGAATCATGATATGCAAGTCGCGCAAGTCATGACTACATGCCATACATTCATAGAGTGCTCGTGGCCGTTTCGCTAGCTTCACGTATATTAATAGAGTATTATATGTCGGAAATAGGATCAAGAAGGTATATTTGTGGTGCAAACACAATATTCATCATCTGCGTGTCATGTAAAACATGACTACATGCAACGCTGATGTGCGCTCGTGGCCGCTACTTTAGCTTCACATATATAAAATTTGGAATCACGTGTCGGGATTGAAGACGAAGGTATATGACTGGTGCAAACATAATAATCATGACTTCACGTGATTTAAAACATGCCTACTCGCCACGCTCATAGTACGCTCAAGGCCGTTTCGCTAGCTTCACATATACCAAATTTAGGGTTACGTGACGTGAATGGATGACGAAGGTATATGACTGGTGCAAACAATAAAATCATGACATTCGTGTCATGTAAGAACTTGACTATATGCCACACTCATGATGAGCTCACGGCAATTTCGCTAGCTTCATATCTACCAAATATGGTAAAACGTGACATGAATAGACGCCAAAAGTAAGTCACACATCCTAACATGACAATAAAGATATTCGTGTTATGTAAATCATGACGACATGCTATGCTCTTAGCGTTCTTGCAGCTGTTTTGCTAGCTTCACAATGCTAAATTTGTATTACGTGAGGTCAATGAATGACAGACACAAATTTCAGGCGCCAACTTGATGATCATGACGAGGAAGTTAATTACGGCATAATTTATCTGCCTACTATTGCTGGAGGTGGTATTGCAAACGTTTGTGTTGGCGTCTTCACGGGGCCATAAACAACATACTTGCATCTTATGCAGATACCTGAGTGCGTTAACATTTCTACTTGTTTTTACGGTGTACTGCATCTATGCGCCTCGTGACGTTGCATTTTTCAAGTCACATATCAATTTTTCTCATTCGTGCGTCACATAATATCAATTTCTACACCAAGTAGGATCGGCCATTTTTTTTCATTTTCAACGTCTCGTTATATGGACTATAATGTTCAAAATGTAGCTCATAAATGATTGAAACGCTGCGTGTTCGTAGTGGCTCAGGTTCTCGGTTCCTGACCCGTAGGTCGCGGGATTTAATCCGGGCTGCATTGGCAGGATTTTAGATAAAGGCGAAAATAGTGCATGCCTGTGTGCTAACATTCGCGAGACGTTAAAGGAACCGACAACTGCCAGAACAAAAAGAAGATGACAGCATAGATAAAAAGATTTTCTCTGATAGTGACTCAAACCAAGCATATTTTTCTCGTGAGAAACGTATAGTTTTATTTCTTCAATGAAGGTTACAAGAATAGCCTGTGGTGGCACATAATGGCAGAAACTTCCATCATCTGAGATGGCCAGTCACGTGACCGTAAAATGTACGTGGTCAATAAGTTTTTTTGTTAGTATTGAAATATTTTTCTGGAATATAGTAAGAGATATTACTCCATAAAATTGTACTTATTGATCTGCGTTAGTAATGCGCAATATAGTGGAATTGACTTCGAATGTAGTAATGTTCTTGTGCTCGTAAGCTTGTTTCGAGAAACGTTTCTGTGTGCTCATAAAAGAGTGCGCGCAATTTCCAAATTGCTATTATTTTGGAGTAACGTGGTTTTTTTTACCTGACTTTTGTCTTAGAAATAACGCGCATTGATGTTTTTGGTGACGTGGCTCGTGTGTCGAGAGAGTAACAATGATGGGAAAAATCTTTATGACACAGGCGCATCAACCTTAGACGCAGGTGCTCGCTGGGTGATAGAAATACACGGAAGCTGGATAAAGCCACATCGTGTCATTGTAATGGCTTGTTGTAATCAAAAATAGCTGTATAGCTTTGAATAAACTTCGTTAAGCATAGTTATAGGAACTCTTGCGAAAGCAGAACAATATGACAAGAGGCAAAAGTCGCCTGAAGGGCAAACACCATCGCTATCGATTCTCAGTGTTGATGGACAAAAATGCACGTCCGTGTTGGAAGCCTTTCACCTAATCAGAAAAATACTGCTTATATAATAACTACGTGCTTTTGAGATTAACTGCTGCAGATGCGAACATTGCGAAGGGTAAGCATTCGGTCACGCCACAAAATTTATCGCAAGAAGTCATTTCCGGTCCCTCGTAAGGACTCTGTTTGTGGAACTTTTCGGGACTTTTCCCTACAGCGTCTCTTATAATCATATGGTGGCTTTGAGACGTTAAACCCCACATATCAAGCAATCTAGAGAACGATTGTGCCGCATAACGCAAGAATAAGTTTTGGTATGTTTGTTCAATGACCAATGAAGCCAAACATTATCAAAACAGTACTCGGCTTTTCACATTAACACTGCCATTTCCACACCCTTGCCGAAACGTCTGTTGTATTCTGCAGGCGGTTGCAGTATTGAAAGTGATTTTCAAGCGAATATAGGTGGTGTTAATGAGCCTGTGCACATATAGCTGTGGTATCAAAATTTATTTCAAGAAAGAGCTTGTTCTGCCTCTGCTTGAGTTAAGGTTCCGAATCCAGGTCCAGGCACTCCTGCTATAGATTTTTATTGAATCAGTCATAGCTCACGAATTTATAAGTATTAGTGAAGTAGAATGGGAGAGCCCATAGTCAGATATGATCTGCGTTTGCTTTATATGTTTACTATTCTCAGTTTCCTTGTTGGGCAGTCACAAATCCTGATATGCAAAAGGCACGACAAATGGTGAAGTGATAATTATTCTGTTAAGTTTCCTGTTTTGTTTATGGCCTAACTTTAATCAACTCATGAAATCAACTCAACGCGCTTTCAGCGCAAGCACCTACGGTTCAATCTTTTGATGAATATTTTACTACAGATGCATACACACCATACTCTCTACCCAATTATTATACAGTTCGCTACCGCCTCACTCTTCTGGGCACAACTAGCGCACTAGCGCTCACTAAAACATCAAAACTTGCACGTGTTTTGAAGGGCGCTAGCTTACGCAGGATCGCGCCCGTTCACTGCACGAGCCACCGCTCGTACTCACATCCGCTCACAATATCTGGCAATCGCTAGGATTCATGCTGTCATGAACTCCAACTCGATAATTTTCACATACGCTCGCATACTGACGAAAATTTGTCACATCCGTACCCACGTCATCAAGCGGCCCTCCCACACACTCCCTCGCGTTCATATTCACGTCAACGTCCACTCAATGTCACTCGCTCAGCATTTTTGGTGGGCCTCTAACCCTCACAGTCGCATTGAGTGCGGGGTTGCACTCACAATGCAACCCCCCACACACCCATTCACATTACTTGTAATTAGCTATACGCCTAAACTGGCACCACTCACATTCGTTGAGTCCGCTTGATTCATTTATCCACTTCCCACTGTCTTATAGACAGTTTAAGAACTAACTATATATATAGAGGCCTAAGGCCCAACGCTGCTCCCAAAGCCTGTTTGAAGTACGTGCACAGCACCATGACGTGACTCTCCTGATGTCTTTATTGCGGACTTTGATAAGACATTTTACTGCATGTCCAGGTACTGCAGTAGGGTTGGAGGTTCATTCAGGACAAAAAAAGGAGGGAGAGAAATCCTTACACGTCACACCAAGTATTGACTCCTGTACAAAACACATCGCCTACATGGGCAGTCGGAATATGCGAAGCAGGTGAGCCAACGAAGCAGTTCGCTGTAGCCGAGTCACAGAAAAAAGAAGATTAAAAAAAAACACCAGGTGACGGTCAAGTTGACCAACAGAGGTCACGCTGGCTCTCAAGGGCACAGAAACGGGAGTTGACACGCAGCTTTATGAGCGCTTGCTGTTAGCCTCGGCCCGGGGGAATGTCGGTAGACGGCGAATGTAGCTAGACGTCCTCTTCGTCATCAGTGTCCCCGAAGGCAGGACAGTCGGCGGGCGGCATAGCAGCAAGCACGTCTTGGTCGCGGGACGGCTCATACTGGACGATCGAGAGCTGCACTTGTAGAGGAACAGGCTCACTGGATAAGTCTTCACATAGTGAGCGAATCCGCAGTTTAGCTGGCAAAATACGGCGCCGTTCAAGCTCCCTGCCAGCATGCAACAAGCCCAAGTTGTGGTCGATGTGCTGGATTCCCATTTCCGCGTTGCGGATCAGATCTTCAGCTGCTGCCAACCTGTCGATGATGTCGAGCGGATGAACTGCAATTTCAGGTATTTGAGGAGATACAGCTGATGAATTGTACGAGACCTCGTTAGGCATCAGCGTGGCTTCGGCGTAGGAGCCCACTTCACCGAAGCGATGTAGCTCGCAGTGGTCCTGCAAATTTTCGTGCTCCACCGACCATTGAATGCAGCTGACGTGCGCTCGACGGTAACAGTGCTCACAGCGCATAAAGTCTTCCGTCTGGGAGATAAGACCGGAGCAAAGTGCGCAGCATTCGCCGTCAGGCATTTTGAGTGTCTACGTTCCTTCGCCTGCACGAGATGGGCACCAACCTCGCTCCTCTGTGGAACGTGCCCCTGCATGTCATCTTTCTCTTTTGTGCGACCGTCCTCATTCGTTCGACGTACAACCAAAGGAGTAATAGTATCAATACAGGTATTGTGAAGGAGGAATAAATAAATAAATTTATGACCACCGAGGATGGCATGATATCTGAATGATCAAATTAGTGATGCACAAGAAACCAAAGCAACTGCCAAGTGTCACAAATGTAATGATTGCGAGCGATTTGTTGAAACACTAACTACCGCGAAAAAACGTTAGGTGGATTTAACGAGTCGTGAAGAATGCTTATTTAATCCTTTTTTCTCGAGAACAGCTTTCTGGATATGATACGGCCTCGCAGGACGCCGATGAATGTTTTAAAAAGCGCCAGGCAAGCGCGGAAGCCCCCCACACTCCGAGCAAAAGCTAGAAGAGCAGTCTTGCATAGCTTCGTTTAAACACTGATTGGATAACTGCTGCAAGTACACTTGCTTGTTACCCACTATGGCATCAATATTGAAACTCTTTGTGTAGTAGTCTGGCATTTGCTATGCTATTTTTTGACATTTTTCTGCGAAGCGTGGCATCCGCTAAACTCTTGCAAGGAATTTTGCGCGAATTGTTCACTTAGTGGCTAACGACAATGAGGACTGGTGCCTGAAGTTGGTATGCGCCACAATTATTACGTGAACAAGCACAATCTTTTGTAATAGATTGGATCATTAAACGACGCGATTGTAACGCAATTCGCATTGTGCGAAGACTGGTCGTTTTTTTCACTGTTTTAAAATATATAATAAAACATAATGGGGCGATTGCTATCCCAACATCAAGCCTGCCTATGGCAACTTTGCCAACAAGTCCCAAGCAGGCTGGCAGCCAGAGGCCCCGTGCTCGAACCACACTGTATCTTTGGAATTAGTTTTTTTTTCTAGTATTGTGCGCTGTATTTACGGACACAGGCGGCGCTTACTATGGACAACTACCGTCGCGCGTAAGCGAGTTTTAATCTCATAACAGCTTTCGCTGTAAAAAAAGATGATAGCCCTATCTTGCGCCTTTTGTAAACTATCAGGCGCCAGTCTTAAAGAAAAACGAATTTGCCTGTAGCACCTCTTGGCCAATACTCCACAGCGGGTGTGAGCCACTGGTATTAGGTAAAAAAGAATGAGAACAAGCTTGAAATGCATAAAGGAAAGTTACAGCTTTGCCACAAAGGCGAAGCAATGAACACGATAGCAACAAAGTGGAAGGTCACGTGCAGAATGGCCAGCAGTTTGAAACGTGCCCAACGTTTCTCACGCACAACTGACGCAAAAAACGTACTCACAGGTACAGATGCACGCGAATAACCGTTTTAGTACTTACTTCACTGCAAGTGAAAAGCACGCGCTTTTCGCAAACGGAGACTGCAATGACTGGAGTGACATTTATGCGATTGGTAATTACAACAGAATTGTTCCAGGTAAAGCCTGAGGCCAGCCAATACGTACAATTCTCGCTCCTCTCCACCGCGATATAATGGTGCGCGAGGGAGTGTCGCTTACCTCCTCTTAACGGGGCAAAGTACGCTCGGGAGATTAGAGCACGCGCAGCTGCGCGATGTGGCGAAGCGTGATTTTTGCGCCATTTTGCTGTAATGCTGAAAATACGATAATTTCCCCCGAGATGCCCATCATTATTAGTTAGTGGTAGATGCAAATAGCTTCTCGTGTTGCCGTTTCAATGTCGGAGGACGTGGTGCTTGGTGGCTCAGTGGTTTACTCCTTGAAACCCGATTCAGAGGACGCAAGTTATATTCCGCGTGGAGGAGTTTTTTCTTTTTTTTCTTTTCTTGCATTTTCATATATATATATATATATATATATATATATTTATATATATATTAATATAACGCGATCGATGCTCAGAGCATCGAACGCGTTATTCGATGGTTGTAGGTTCAATTCTTGCTCATGGCTGGTTATTTTTTCACCCACTTTTCTTTCTTGTTATATACATTCTATTCGATTTAATAATTTCCCAATAGATTCCTTGGCATTACTGTCTGTTAGATCTCATTATTATTGTGTCAAAACATGGAAAAACGAGCCCTTAGGTATTCACTTCCTTTCCTTATATATATATATATATATATATAATATATATATATATATATATATATATATATATATATGCGCGTTTACGGTGAGTGATAGCGACGCTGACGCAAGTGGCAATAGCCAGCCGAAAGTGGCTATATACATGTTATTGCAAAAAAGCGTTCGATTTTTGTAAACGAAGACTGTGCAACGATTGTAAAGACTCTTGTGCATCCGGTAATTAAAAAAGATTGTTCCAGTGAAAGCCCAACTCCAGCTAAGACGTGCGATCCTCCCTACTGCGAGATAACGGCGCGCGAGTGAGCGACGACGCCCTTCTCTCTGCGGGGCAAAGTGTGCGGAGGAGATGAGAGCGTGGCCACCACGTCGTGACAATGTTGCTACGCGCACTCATTGCGCCATGTTGCTGGTAATGCTAAAAACACAAAAACACCCCTCCTGAGATGCCCATAAGCAGCGTTAAGTGGTAATATAGATAGCTTGTCGTTGAAACATTGAAGGGCGGGCTCCTCGGTGGATCAGTGGTGAACGCCACGCACTTACGATGAAGAGGACCCTTGTTTGATTCCACCGATTGAACGATTGAATTTCTTTTCTAGATTTTTTTCTTTCTTGCACTTCATATATATACGTATACTTGTACGGTAACTAACTGTATTCCCAGAGAAGGCAAGCGGCTTAGGGGGAGACAGAAGGTTAGGTGGTTAGGTGATTGGTTGGTATATCAGGTTTACCGTCCCAAAACCACCATATGATTATGAGAGACGCCGTTATCGAAGGCTCCGGAAATTTCGACCACCTGGGGGTTCTTTAGTGCACCCAATCTGCTCACGGGACTACAACTTTCCGCCTCTATCGGAAATGCAGCCGCCACAG
>WOVY01002015.1:0-234962 GCA_013436015.1 Rhipicephalus annulatus
GACTCAGGCCGAATGCCGATCGTGCCGAAAGCGTAGTGCTGTGCGAGTTGGGTGCATTGACGGCCGTCGTCGCAGGCGCGGCATGCCCCGTTTGTCACGAGAGTAAACTCGCAGTTCGGGCACCGAATAAAAAGCGGAAAGGCCTTTCGGCGTTTCTGGAGCTACACTGCGAGAATGCGGAGTGCTCGGAGAGCATCCTTTCGTCCGCGTACTCGTCGAAGCGGGTCGCGTCAGATGGCGGCCGCGGTGCAAGCAGAAGCTACGACAGCGGGAGTTCGCGTGACGCCTTTGCCGTGAACCTGAAAGTGGTGCTTGCAGCGCGTGCCGTCGGTATCGGGCATGAGCAACTTTCACGATTTTGTGCAGTAGTTGGATTGCCAAACCCTATGCACCATAAGACCTTCCATGCTATCGGCAAAAAGATTCACAGTGCGGCAGTGAAGGCTGTCTGTGAAAACATGCAAAGGGCACGCAGCGTCACCAAAGAGGTGGCTGGTAACAGTGACGTGCCAGTCATGTTTGACGGCACATGGCAAAAAAGAGGCCACAAAAGCCACAATGGTGTGGGAACTGTAGTGTCCTTGGACACTGGTTTGTGCCTGGACTATGAAGTGCTTTCCAACTTCTGCCTGGCGTGCAGTTTGCATAACGACATGGGAGGCGATGAAGAAACATGGCAGGCGTTTCATCATCCCGTTTGTGAGAAGAATTGCGACTGTTCTTCGCATGCCATGGAGGCCGAAGCTGCAGTGCGCATTTGGCAGAGGACTGTGGACTATGAGACACCCCTGCGGTTCACCATCTTCCTAAGCGATGGAGACAGCAAGGCCTACAACGGGGTCTGTGATGCCAACGTGTACCCTGACACTCCAATTGAAAAAGAGGAGTGCACCAACCACGTGGCGAAACGTCTGGGCACCGGCCTGCGGAAGCTGCCAACGCCACTTCCACGAGGGGAGAAGCTGAAGGAGACCACCATCCAGAAGCTTCAAACTTACTTTCAGGTGGCCATTGTGAACAATCGGGGAAATGTCCACAAGATGTACACTGCCATATGGGCCTCATGTTTGCACTCGTGCTCAACAGACGGTGCTGGAAGTCACAAGTTCTGTCCTGCAGGCCCAGACTCGTGGTGCAAGCACCGACGTGCTGAGGCGCAGGGCCAGCCTGCACCGTGCCACACCCCCCTCCTGACCAAGGCCCAGGGTTTGGCAGTCCTCCCAATCTACAAGCGTCTCACAGATGCGAAGCTGCTTGCCCGGTGCCTCCACGGCAAGACACAGAACGCGGCCGAGTCCCTGAACAGCAAAATATGGCTGCTGTGTCCAAAGACCCGGTTTGCTTCCCGGACTGCTGTGGAAACAGCCACAGCCATTGCAGTCCTGTGGTTCAACCGGGGCCACGCGAGCTTTGAAAAGGTGCTGGAAGAGCTTGGGGTGCTTCCTTCGGAGGCCCTGGTTACCCTCAGCGACCGCCGAGACAGCATGCGCATGCACAAGATGAATGTGCGTCAGACCGCTGAGGCGAGGGCACACCGTCGCAGTGCAGCCAAGAGGGCCCGGGTGGAAGAGTCCTGCCGCACCAGCCGGGAAGGGAAAACCTACGGTGCTGGAGAGTTTTAGACAACTGATATTCCCTCTGGACATGTGTGTATGTGTTCAGCACAAGTTTCGTGCTACTGCGTTTTTCATTTTTGTAAATACAGACTTTCAAACGCGTTTTTCTCATTTCGCAATTTTGGCCAATTTGCATTTTTTGCGGGAAGTGTTTCGGGCACTTAGAATGGTCATACGACGACGAAATTTGGCACACTTATTGAGGAGAGTGCGTAGGGTGCCGATATCTACTTGAATCAGCACAACCTATCAGCTGTAAATATCTATTAATAAATTTAATGGTGGTCGAGTGGAAAAAAAAGGGTACTTTGCTACACAGATGTTTTTTTCATAGTTTCAAAGTTGGAGCACAATTTCTAGCTAGATATCGGCACTCTATGGCTAATAGGGAGCAAAAGGAGCCATTGAACAACTCTCTGCATGAACATTTAGTATGCGCGAAAGTTCCCGGAAAACTTATCAAGTTTCACCATTACTTGAAACACAACTCCCAAACTATTGCACTTATGTAAAAACTGATTACAGATTTGGAATCGGGAGGAAAAACTGCATCAGTGGTCCAATTTCTGAAGCTCTAAGTTGAATAACAAAAAAAAAGTGCTTTCGAGGAGCGTCTCCCCTTAAAAAACCGAATTGCAATGTTTCTAATTGTTTTCAGGTACGACTGGAAACCCTGTCAAACTGTTGTCCAACTACTTTCGCCTGGTCACAATGCCCAACTGGGCCATCCAGCAGTACCACGTCGAGTTTGCGCCAAACATTGAGTCATCTCGTCTGCGAAGTGCTCTCCTGCGCGACCATCGGGACCGATTTGGTGGTAGCTACATCTTTGATGGGATGTCCGATTTGAAGAGCGCCACTCGGCTGGAGCATAAGGTAAAATTGTAAAGTTTGCCCACGCGTGATACTCTTCTCCTGTCGCACTTTGTTTATAATGGCCAGCATAGTGCATATGGGAGTATACAATTTTTCTCTCACGGGAAGTGGTGAGCCAAGCTGCATTAGTTCTATGATTATTGGTGTAACTTGCAAATTTGGATTATATTATTGTAAACGTTTAGTGTGTCTTTTTGAAAACCCAGATTATGTATTTGCTAAAACTTCATTCATTGGCTTCCGACCTTACCTCTGATGCTCTCAGAAAGCTTGCCGAGCTTGAGCAACGCCGTATCGAGAAAAAATATGCGTAGACTTTACAGGTTGTAGATTTGTTCTCCAGCCAGGCTTGATTAGTCAAATGTTGTTCGCCTTTGTGTATTGCTTGCAAGATTGTGCTGTACAGTTTAGCTTCCACTGTGTTCTCTGCATCTAAAGGCAAACCTCGTTCTTGAAATAGGTATGTATCCCATAAAGGTGGGAGCTTGGAACATTAAATAATGCACTGCCTTCCTTACTTATGAATTTTAATTTTGGCAGGTACTAGTTGCGAGTCGCATTCTTTGGTAACAAGTAAATGCTGTGTTGGTATTTCAGTGGCCATACAGCTTTTTACATGTAAGCTTTTTGGGAGTTTTTTTTTTACGAGAGATTTCAATTCTACTTTAGTGTTTCTCACGATCGAGGCAATCGCGTAAGGACGTGTGAGAGAGTTGCCAATGTGTGTCATTGCCAACCGAATTTCAGGTCACAGAGCTGTACTCTCAGCGCCGCACTGATGGTGCGCAAATTCGCATCACAGTGAAGCATGTCCAGGAGCTTGCCCCCAACAACCCAGAGCTGCTGAGAATTTTCAACACTCAGATGCGCAGGTGAGGGGCCTTCACTTTTTAGTGTTGGGGGGGGGGGGGAAGTATGGCCGACTGCTCTCGCATACTAGTTGTGCACGTGGGTCTTATTCTGTCTTCCCGATTACTAATAGTGCTCGTATCGTATTTCGTTATCTGCGCAGAAACCTGGAGAGCATGCAATTTGTTCAGATCCGGCGCCAGTTCTTCAATGCTGCTGGTCCGAAGCCAATCAGCCGTCATGGGTAAGATTGTGAGCAGTCTGCGTCATGTTCTACACATCTTTTTCATTTTGCAATCTGTGTTTGCTTGGTTGTCATGCTGTGAAAATTCAGGGGACGTAAGCATACCCAATAGTTTAGGCTCATTTCGAGGGAACTTTCAGTTGGAGCAAATATTGGATTCTACTCAGCAAAGCAGCGTAGGCAATACAGTAGACTCCTAATAAACGAAATTCTCAAATGAAATTGCTGCTTAAATGGAACAACTGCTACTAGTATGTTTGGTATTGTACTCGAATGTTATACCCTGATTTATCTCTCAGTAAACGAAACTCCTCTTAAAATAAACACATCTTTCTGGTTCCTTCAGCTTTCATTTGAAAGGAGACTACTGTATTTTAGCTTAGTTGGGTGATGCAAGTGCAGCTCTAAATTGAACAAGGAGCTCGGTCTTCAGCTGGCAGTGATGCACGCGAGTCAGGTTCTAGAACTGCTGTACAAGTTGGCTACTCTTCCTGCAGTACAGCCGCTCACGGTTTTTATCCATTCTAGGACAGCACTGATCTGTCTGCATTGCACTTCATTGAGTTGTAATTGAAATTGTTGAGTGATTCTGGTCTGCGCATTTGCTTGCTCATGCACACTCATGTGCTTTGGATGTCGTTTTAATTGCATTTGCCAACTAAGGCGTATTCTGGGCCATGTTTTAGTACTTATGCACCGGTAATGCTGGTGGGTGTTGAATCGAATGGTTTCACAGGAACTTCCATGCACTAGGTGCGTCATGAAAGTGATGCTTAAGAACTTGTCAGCTGAGCAACACTGGTTTAGCGAGTAGGCGTGTTTTACAGACTGTGGCATGGTCTACTGTACACGCAGATCAGAATTCTGTAGTTGAAATGGTGCTTGCGAGGGCCTCCCCAAATAGTTTCAGTGCTAGCTATGTTTCTGATATGCCCTCTCTTGTACCAGTTCATAGCTAAGTCGGCAAAACTTGCACACTTTGCGGAGGCCAATTTTGCATGTAATGGACGCATAATTCATTAGTCGCTGCAGTTTAAAAATGTCCGTTGCCTTTTTTTACATGGATGAAAGAAACTTGGGAAAAGGGTGCACTTTGACATATTAGTTGGCTTGTGCGAATATTCAATATAATAGTACAGTCTTTGTATTCACTTCGATTAGAATTTAAGTTTAAATTTGGGAGTATTCGCAATGAACGGATAAATGTGTACCGTATTTACTCGTGTAATGAACCCACTCCCCACCTTGGTCTTGCAAAAAAAAAAAAAAGACACAAATTTGTAATGTATCTTTTCATTTCATTTCGGTATGATAGCCAGTGCTGTTGACGATCAAAACATTAAATCAAGCCATTGTATCACAAATTAACAACGCATTAGAAATCGGAACATAGTTTTGCAACCATGCTACACAGTGCGAGCAGAACGAGCGCGGACGGCGCCAACCAAAATTTGAAAGTTGCGCCTTTTATGGCAAAGCGCCATCTGTCGAATGCAGGAGAAACCTTTTTACTGATAGCGCCACGCAAGCACAGAGGCACAAAAACAAAGCGCATGGCTTTCAAACTGGCATGCGCGCGGCATAGAAACACACCGTGCGCTAGCTATCTCGGAAGGCCATGCAGAGCGAAACCGCACCCATCGCGCCGACGACGCGTTGTGCACCCGCAATGTTTGTGCGTCGCCGTCCGACGCTGCGTTCTATTGCGATAGCAATTTTATGGACTTTTGCTGCCGACGACGAAGTCACTCACCGTATATGTATACTTATCTATATACGTATATGAAAACTAAAAAAAGCCACCTGCGCTCGGCGCCCAGCTCGTCCGGATGTGCCAACGTGCGCTTATCTCCCATGCGTACTTTGCCCTGCAGATGGTGTGGGGGGGGGGGGGGGTTTAGATGCTTGTGCATGCGCACTTATCCTTTGGTGGGAAAAATTGCGTGCCTTGGCTTCGACCGGAGCGATTGCGTTAAGTTGCCGGGCGCACAAAGGCCGCTTTGCTCGCTGGAGAGGCCAAGTTTGCGAAAAGAGCGCGCTCATCTGTAATCTATGATTACGTTTAGTGCGTCGTTTTTGTTTAAACAGCGCATTATGAGATGAGTGGTAAATGTTGTTAGTTCGCTCCGCTCTCGTCCTGTGTGTGTTGTTTTCATGAGTCGTGTGCATGAACAGCGCGCTGTACGTTTCGATCTGCTAGCCGTTCTTAGCGTCACATTTCAAGTTGTTGCTATCGCATTCATTGCTTTGCCCTTGCGGTGAAACTGTGACTTTTTGTTGTCAGGGTTGCTCGTTGTGAACTTAGTTGACACCTGCTGTGCAGGGCGCGTTCGGCCGGTCCACTAGCTACACGGCTGGTTACAAACAGCATGTGCTGGAGCGTTGGAACCAAGCGGCTGGACGACACTTCGGTGTTGATCCGTACACCTTCATTACGGGAGGAAACAAAAAAAGCTTCGGGCTACAAAAAATATTTGTCCCGCGTTTCACGAACCTAAACAAGCAATGCCGTCACTCAAAATTTTCATTGTTGTAACTCACGTGACTTTTTTCTCCCGCATAATGAATCCTGCCCCCAAATTGGTGTGAAATTTTCTGAAAAAAAAAAAAAGGTGTGTTTATCATGGAGTAATACAGTATTAGTCTGCAAGTAACTTTTTGTAAAGGTGGTTTTACTGCAGTAAAGGGGTGCTAAGCTGTGAAAACATCCATACAGGAGAAACTTGCACTGCCGCGAAGCTCTACTTCATACAGTTAAACCTCGTTATAACGAAATTGGAGGGCCGCCGCTATTTGCTCGTTATAACCAATATTTCATTATAGCCGTAGCGGGCATTTACTGCAAATATTATGCACTGTACTTACCTCCCAAAAATAGCGGGTGAAATAGCATCCCGCCGCATGATGGTATGCAACAAAATAACCGCATTCCCAAATAAAAGGAAAAAGTCGTGCACCTGTTTTAATGCACTTCAAAATACACAGCTTGCATTTCAGGCAGACTTAGCTGCAAAGAAGTCCGTAATTGGACGTTGATGCATCTTTCTGATGCGAACGATGGCTCGCTCAGCTGCGGCCGCAATGTTCAAGCCATCTTCGCCGCCCTCGTGAGCGCCGAAGTAGCGGCGCAGTACGTCTGCCGCGTCTAATGCCTCTGACGCTGTCGGCACGTTTGTCTCCAGTTCGTCGACAGAGTCATCGTCACTGGTTTCGTTACGATCACTGACAGCGCGCACAATATCGTCATCCAGGAGCTGCTCCGTTGCCACCACTTCCGAGTCCGCACTCACATAGTCGCAAAACGACTCGCTGTCAGGCATGACACCGGCGTCACGAAGTGCCGTCCATGATGCAGCGACTTCGTCTGATGTGGCAAAACCGTCCGGCACAGTGGGCTCGTCTGATGGCTCATCGCTGGCGTCTGGTGCAACGGCAAATGAGGCGTGTCAAAAGCAGTTTGCGATCGTGGTCCCCGATTCAACGACTCTTATCATAGCCACCTTCTGATTTAGCGTTATGCGCTTTCGCTTCCCGCCTGGCGCATTCATGTTGCTGGAATCACGAGCGCAGCACGATAAAAGATAAGGCGGAAGCGGTCGAAAAAGAGAAGAAACACGCACGCAAAAGCAACGCGGCTCACGTCGGCGAGCGACAACACTTGCAGAGAAAGTGACTGTGAAGAGGAAGGGGCAGAAGGGGCGCTGTTTTGCGCTGCCCTCTATGAACCGGTTACTCAAGGGGAAGGGGGTATGTAAGATTAGGAAGTGCGCCTCAGCGCCATGAGAAAGGGGAGAGGAAGAATATAAAGAAGAAACAAAAGAAAAGAAAAGGGCGAGACGTGTGCGGAGCTGCGGAGCGCTCCGCTGTCGGTGGTAACCAAGCGGCGCACGTGCAGCGACCTCTCCTCCGGAAACAGCGCGTGCCGTCTGCTTTGCGCGTGTTGCTGGAGGGCGCGTGGCGGGAGTTTTGAACTGCTAAATACAGTTCTCAAATTCGCGTTCTCAATTCGCGCCGTCTCAAATTCGCGTTGTGCACTGTCGTGACATCGGCTCAAAATTTTACTCCCTAACAAAATTTGTTTGTTATATCCCATAAAAGGCAAATTTTGCCTCGTTAAAACGAGGTTTTGAATACATTAGTTTGTATGGGGACTTTCAAGGGGAATTAGGATTTGCTCGTTATATCCATTATTTTGTTATAGCCCGTCTTGTTATAACGAGGTTTAACTGTAGTTAAATGAACACATTACCCTAAACTGAATTGATCATTTTTTAAAGTTAAAAGCTTGTTCTACAGGCTGATATGCTCTAAGTATAGTAAATTTTAAAACGTTGCATATGACTAAAAGTCAAATCCTCCTACTATTCAAAGTTGTGTCCACTTTCTTTGGACCCCCCCAAAAAAATGGCATTTGCATAGGCTTTTTTTTTTTTTCAATGGAAAAAAGATTATTGGGCACCTTAATTAGATCATGACAAATATGCCCATTTTTTTTTTATAATATGTCGTACATACTACAGTCAAATCTCGATAATTCAAACTCAAAGGGGCCCGAAAATTTGTTCGAATTAAAAGAAGTTTGAATTAATGAAAGCTAAATAAACGGAGGGCTTGTAGTGGCACATGTGCATTGAGCTAACACACGAGGAGGAAGTTTGAAAAGACATTTATTCACAAATCGCAGGACATCCGTTAATAATTGAAGTAATCGGTGATGCAAGTCTGCACACGTTTGGCTTGCTGCGAGTCAATTTCGCACGCAGCTTGCAGTGCATTTCTACTTCAACTTCAGCATTCTCCTGGCAAGAGAAGTTGCACGCGCAATTGTCCAGTGCCGACACTGTCTAAAGACGACGACTGCGTAGAAAGGAGGAGTGTCTCCATGACGCGGAGAGAAGCAGATCGGCATTTGAGATAAATCGAACACTCCATAGCAGCTTTTTTTTTTTTTTGCTCTCTTCGCACGCGATGAAAGAAGGGTTACGTGGCAGGGAAGGGAAAGGGGAAGCGTGGCATCCGCACGTGAGAGACCCCTTCCCCCCCCGCAAGGCGCAGAGCTGTGCTCCCGCAAGGGGCAAGGGCTGCAGAAGATAGTGTCTTTTTCCTTTCCTTCAACCCCACATTATTCAACCCAGCGACAGCTTTCTTTTTTTTCCTGTCTCCGCGTGCAGCGTTAGAAGTAGAAGGGTCTTTGCGTGGCAGGGACGGAAGAGGGAGAAGCGTGACACGGGCAAGTCGAAGATCGGCTTTTAGGAGAGAGCAAACATTCCACCGCAGCCTTTTCTTTCCTTTTAATTTCCTTCGCACGCAGTGTTGAGGTATTGCAGGTGCCGCCGCGGGATTGGGCGGGATGCTGAGAGCATTTTCGGAGCGCGGTATGTTCGAATTAACCGTCACAAGTGCTTGCGCGTTTGAATTACCGGGCGTTTTTGCCCATAGGAATACACATAACTTTGACGGGACCTCATCGTGAGTTAGAATTAGCCGGAAGTTTGAATTAAGCGTGTTTGAATTAATGAGATTCGACTGTATTAGCAGAAGCCTATAATTTAGGGATAAGTAGTGCACATACTTTCATTTCCAGCGTCTACACTTTGCTATATTGGCATAATTTTTTTGCGTTAACCCTTGCATCAGAGCCAGCGTTAATTTAACAGCCAGACATAAAGCAATATGATGCGACTATCACGAGCACTCTCTAATAGTACTTATTATACTAAAGAATATAATATGCTTCAATTTTTGAGTACCGTGTATAGCATGATACTAGAGGTTCTGTCGATGAAGATCATGAAAAAGGTTGTAAATGAGGGAAACTGGCTTAAAATACTGTTCTGTGATGCTGTGAAGAAACTTGGGCTTTTTTCTTGGCCTGCAGTCACACTCGTGCTGTCCACGGACCGAGAGATAGATAGATACCCTGTCCTTGTATATCATAATCAATGTGGCTGTAGTGTTTACCTAAAGCTTGTGGCTGTGGCTCAATCGCGCAGGCTGGAAGTTTGGGAAGGTCTGACCACTGCGGTCGGTCAGCACGACGGTGGCATCCTCATGGTAGTTGACACTGTGCACAAGGTGCTTCGCACGGAGAACGTCCTCCACCTTCTCGGCTCGCTGCAGCAGAACGCTCGCGGCAACTACAAGGACGAAGCCGTCAAGGCTGTGGTCGGCTGCATCGTCATGACGAGGTGACCTTCTTGTCCCGTAGCACTAGATTTGAGAAAACACCCTCTGGCGGTGTTGCTTCTGGTAGCGTGCTGCTTTGTGCCCATCCTGTCGCTTTGTGTCCCTGTGCAGATACAACAACAGGACATACCGAGTGGATGATATTGACTGGACAAAGAACCCACAGCAGACCTTCGACACGAAGGAGGGCCCAATCACCTATATAAAGTACTACAAGGACGTAAGTGAAGGCTGTTTTTGTGCGGCATCGGTAAGCTGTGAGCTGTTGAACCGTGTTTTAACAAAGCCGTGTGTTGAAACAGAATCTCTTCCAGCAACTTGCCAATTGATTGTTGCAGGTTTCTTGGCCCCACTTCTTTGCATTTACAAAAAAAAGCATAATAATAAATATGCTTGTTGATCATAAATTGAACAATGTACTGTGTGCAAAAACTACATGAAAATTTGTCATTTACGGACTTTGCTTATTCTAAAATAATGTCTGCAGAAGATAATATTGCTCTACAAGAAAATGGCTAAGGATTCTTTCAACTTGTTCCGTTCACGTGCTTAGGTGGTGCACTGAATGCTTTTGTAATGCACTAATGCAGTGGTTCTCAAATGTGGGTCCGCGAAGCTATTTGTATGATCCGCGAAACACTTACTTTTCTTTAAGCGGAACTGTGCAACATATTTATTGATGAACTGTCTAGAGTGAAGCAATGTGGCATGTTTATTGATATTTTCGGTAGCAATAAAAGGCTCCTGTTTCACACTCCAGTAGTGTTAATTTACCTACGTACCCCCCCTCGCCACCTCCATTTTGCTGCAAAGGGTCCCCCATTACTTTCACCAGTCCACAAGGGGTCCCCGACACATCCATGGCTGAGAACCACTGCACTAATGTAGTCATTGTAACGGAAAAACTGTTCGAAGACTGAAATGGAAGGGGTGCACCACAAGCAAATGTAAGAGACAATTAGGTATGAGGGACACCAGTGTGTCTACATAAAAAAAGGTGCTGATCAGAAAATAAGAACATGGTACTATGCTACCATTGTACCATCCCTCTTGTAAGGGACAACGAACTGCTGCAAGGGGCATGCCTCCCTTAAAGGGTTGCAACTGTATTGCCGGACGGGTATTGGGCATCGGGCAACACCTCTAGTGACCAGTTTACGTCGACGAGTATTGTCCAAAACCTGTAGCTTACAGTGGGCTCTGCTGTAAGCCCGGATTTTGCCACCTCATGCATGTCTTCTCCATGTGCAGCACTACCAAAAGGACATCAGGGACCTCAATCAGCCTCTGCTCGTGTGTCGCCCAAGAGAACGCGACATTAGGGTTGGCCGCACAGACAACCTGTACCTCATTCCAGAGCTGTGCTTCCTCACTGGTTAGTGGAAAGCACCTGTAAAATTTGTTTTCTTTTTCGTATTTATTCGGTTGCAGTGGAACTTCGATTATGCCGTATTTACTCATGTAATCCTCAAACTCGCATAATTTTCACACCTCCCGCATCGCCCAACAAAAGTAAGATTCTTTTTCCTTGAGTAATTATAGCACCCCCAAAAATCGCAGCAGTAAATTCGTCTGCTCGTCCCAGCCGCTGATGATAGCGCGTGCCACCTGACGCCATCTGTGCTCGCAGGCTCAGTCTAAGCCATGCCAAAATGGCGAGTGTGAATTGTGGCATGTTAGTGTGCAATGTGTCCGTTCTGTGGTTATGCTAAGGGGTGATATGGAAGCAACACGGCTGCTTTCAAGTTGAAGGTGATTGATCGTGCACTAAACAACGGCAACAGGGCCGCTGGTGGACACTTCGAGTCGACGAGTTTTGTGTTCGCTACTGGTGATGGCAGCACGAGCAGCTGTAAACCACCAAGACGCATTGGGGCTTTTGTGTGCCTGAGACTGGGATGGATGGTACTGTAATTACTCGAATCTAACGCGCACCTTTTTTCTGGTTAAGCGAGTTCATAAATCGAGTACGAAAAGTTCATAAATCGAGTACGAAAAGCTCGTAAATCGAGTACGAAAAGTTCGTAAATCGAGTACGATAAGCGAGTTCATAAATCGAGTACAAAAAAAAAAAAAGAATACGGTCATTCTATTGCCATCGACACTTCCAAAATGGCCGCCCCCTACGTGCGTCGGCATGCAGCGTCGGCCATTTCTGCCTATGTGTTTCCCATGTGCGGCACTTCGTATGTGTGCTGTGGAGTTCGTCATCTTGTAGTGCATTAGCATCGACGGCATGGAAGGGCAGACTCCAAAAACTCGACGAGTGCACCACGGTGCCGCTTTTAAAAGAAAAGTCATCGCATGTGCCGAAACGGACGCAAACCGGGCCGCATCGCGGTCGTTGGGAGTTCCCGAAACGTGCGTGTGGGACTGGCGGAAACAAAAGCAGAACGACCACGTACAAAGTGTTGTACACACGTACAAAGTGCACGTACAAAGCACACGTACAAAGTGCCGCACATGGGAAACACATGGGCAGAAATGGCCGATGCGCCATGTCGAAGCACGTAGGGGGCGGTCGTTTTGGAAATGCCGATGGCAATAGAATGACCGTATTCATTTTTTTTTTTTGCACTCGATTTTAACGCACATGCGATTTATAAACTTGCTTAACCAGAAAAAAGGTGCGCGTTAGATTCGAGTAATTACGGTAGTTGCTGGCGTGAGAATAACGATTTGTGGCTCGTTCATTTTCTTCTCTCTGTACGTTTTCGCAAAAAACTTTTCCTGTGCAATTCCCGCACCCGTCAACTTTTTGTCGAATGCAAGGATTAAGCGAGTAAATATGGTAGCGTTCACGACGACCCTCTTTTTGCGACGAATAGGTTTGGTCCCAGCAAAATAACAATAGAGTTGATGTGTTATAAACTTTGATTATATGATGTAGTTTTATGCTGAACTTGCATCTCATGACAACTTTCCGATTTCGTCCGAACTAAAGAAAACACACCTTCACTTGCAACGAACGTAGACCAAATACTCATGAGTGCAAAATATGAACTTGCGTTCCTCTAGGTTGATTAGTATATATTGAGACAGGATGTCTTCTTGGAATAGAAATTTTTTCTCCTGGCAGTTCATGCACTTCTGCATACGCCTCGATTGTGCACGTACTTAGGGTCGCTACCTAGAGAAACTCCGTCCAGAGTAGCTTCTGCTGGTCCAAAAGCTCATTTCTGACATACTGATATTATGTTTTCGTTCTGTGGAACTTTTCCTGCTTGGTGTGCAGCTGATCTGCTACCTTGGTTTGTGCAACTAGCAGTCACAAGAGTGAGCACGCATAAAAACGCGATGCAGCCGTTTTCACCGTGCAAAATAACTAGCACTTGACGCCAATGTTCATTACAACAGCGGGATATCACACACATCATAAGACAACAAATTACAATGCGCACAGTTCAGTTAAGCACGAAGGCATTTTACGCAACTTAGTGAACTTGTGGTCCGTCATTATCTAATGGCAGTGGCTAGGGAGCCTTACCCCCGAATGCAGAGATGTTACTTGGCTCGCGACTTCAACTTAACTTGAGCAAGTCGGCGCGAAGCAAGCAGCGGACTTCAAAACGCCCAAGTCAGCCTTCGCGTTTCATAGATGCTCAGGCTGTCTTGCTTGGTCAAGTCAAGAACGAGCTTCAAAGCAGAAACACGCTGCTCGCCTGCTAACGAGGGTAATAATGAAGTTGTTCGCGTAAGGCATGCATTACACCAAAAAAAGACCATACGTTTTAAAATAACTATAAAAACGAAGGGCCACAAGCATATTCTTGCCATTTTACGGCTAACGAGCGGCACGTGGTGCCTGTCGTCACAGCGATGCGCAGTGTTGCTTCTGTAAAGCGTTCGTTGCCTGCTGGTTTCAGTGGCCGCCCAAATGCGGCGCGTCTCTCCATGGTTGCTTGTTTGGAGGCGAAACAAGCATCGCGTTGGGTTCTTTCGTTGTTTTTTTTTTCTCAATCGAACGCCATGGCATGTATTTGTGCTGACCTGGCTTACGAGGTGACGCGATTTTCACTGTATTTGCCTTTCTGTTCGCCTGTGTGCATGCCTGTAATGGGCTAGGTCGCAGTTATGAAAAAAAAAAAAAACAAGTTCTGGGAACAAATGTGATTCGTATCCTTTTGTTGAGCTTGGTAAACAAGAGAAAAAGCGGGGGTCAGGACATTGCCCTCAGCAGAATTCTGTCTCGCGGGTTGCAGCAATGTATCGCTGCATGATGGTAATGCGGATAAAAAGACCCGTGATAGGGGCACCACTTTTTTATGTGTGTGTAATTTTACGTAGCGTTGTGCTACAAGCGATGCCTTTCTGAGCGAGAAACAGCGCTGTAGACGGGACGAAAGGATAGACGAGGCACACGGACACAGCACCGAGTCATTTTTTTTTTTACCGAAAGAGACGGAAAATGTCGTCGTGTTATAGAAAAACAGAAATAGCCTTTGCGGTTCGGAACACTTCGGTGTTGTCGACACCGGGGCTATTAATACGCACGTGTGTGTAGTCGACACAACCTGTAACGAAAGGGAACTCAGCCACTTCATAACAGTCCGCCGGCTGCGGAAAGCGCACCAGCATCGCGTACAGATGCTTTGCGATGAGTAGCGTAACTTTTCCGACTGCACGGCACACTGTCGACTACGGAATGCGGACGAAATTTCCGGTGACTGGTTGGTGTGTGCCAGCGCTGTAAAACCCGAGAGCCATCAGTAGCTGTAACACTGGATGCACGGGCTGTCTTCGGTTGTCCCCACTTTCACGGAGCGGCAACATAACGAGCAGCTAACCCACGGCGTTCTTCATGAATCTGTACCTAGCGTGGAATTGTTGCTCGTCGTACAACTCCATCGGATTTACTTGGTCACGTAAAGCGGTTCCAAGAATCTTCGGCAGGCAGTGCGCCTCAAAAAATGCTTCGCTTATGGCGAGGCAAGCAAACTCAAAAGCGGCCACCTTTCACGCGACGTCCATTCGAGAGGTGGCCATGTTGGAATAACGCGTGAAGTCGCTTTCAAGCTAGCCCCGCAGCTGACTTGAAACTTGTCCTGACTTCGACCGAGCCAAGTCGCCTTCAAGTCATCCGCAAGTTCGAGAACGATTTATGGCGACCGGCAAGACTGTCTTGAGTCAAGTACGAGTCAAGTAACATCTCTGCATTCGGGGGTTAATGTGCACACGTCTCCGTGTTTTAGGGTGGTGATAACTTCGATCATGGTTGCTTACAACTGGCTAAAACGGCCGCCATACTTGACGGGCCGCCATGTTGGTTGTGAGCGTTCGCTCATTTACATTGAAGGCAGCATGGCTTTTAACGAGAAGGGGGTGGTTTTTTTTATATAGCAAGTTCTGAAAGCTGAAGGGTAGTTTTCTGAAGCTAGCCGCCGTGTTCGTGGCTCGAGTTTGTATAAAATATTGTTGAAACAGTTCGTTTCTCCCACCTGGTAGACCCACTGCAGTGGCGGAGTGAGGATATTTAGGGAGCCTATATTTGTGAATGGGAGAACCTTGATGTCACTGTGAACGGACTTCAGTGTATGCGCGGCATTCCTGAAGCAAATTAACCTTATCACTGCAGACACCTCAAAGGCCTTCTAGTGCAAGACTCGAGAACATGCTGTATGGTGTGACGGTACCCATAACGACAGGGAAGGCAGAAGATCAAACAACCAGATAACTCGCAATGTTCTCTGTAAACCGCATAACTCCACTAGCCTGTTTCTTATAGCCTAAATAATGCTTTTGTCTGTAATATAATTTTCTGCAGCAAGTTTAGTTCTTGAGAACAAATCTGTACAATGGACTGCTTAAAAACCTTACAAGCTGTAAGCATTGCCAGAAAATATTAGGGCACTCAATCATATTACGCCAACCGTCTCCATCCCCCCAACAAGACTGTGTATTAGGCTAGAAGAATTTTATTGCAAACAGCATCTGAGCTTATATTCTTCAAACTGTCCTGCCTCCTTTGCTGGAAGCTTGTGTCTTCGCAGTGGGCCTACAATAAAGCGAGGCAAAAATTCATACACAGCCCCGCCCACATACACGGAGCCCACACACATTTTCTCCATAAGCACTAAATAAAAACTGAGTTGACGATATCAAATCATCTTTCTTGCTGGTTATGGAACAAAAGCACGACAAAAACTATCTCAAAGAGGGGATATTTAAGTTATAGACCAACAGATTTGCTTAGTGTACATATACAGTCGACTCCTCTTAAACGGAACTGAAAGGGGATCCATAAAACTGTTCCATTTATCAGAAGTTTCATTTAAGCAAAGTACACTTATTTAGTGAATCAAAAATTTTATTCAAATTGCATGAACTTCACCTTACTCATGAGGATGAGTAGGAGAAAAAAAAAAAAGTGAAGGGATTATAAAAGTTCAAGAGCCTCTTTAGCTGATCGGTCTGGTGGCACCACTGCACTGGCAATATTGTCATCACATTCATCGCTGGAAGGTTGATCCTCATCTTGACTTGGAAATCATTTTCTCGACAGTCTCCTCACGACAAGTACGAACATTTTCATCAATTGATTCGTAGTCCTGCAGCGTCAAAGGGGCAGAGGGCACGACCTCACTGAATACTGCCTCAATGTCAGCATCAGGAGGGCTTTCTTCATCAGGTACTGCTTTTTGCACTTGAAAGCCAGCATGATGAAAGCATCTGTGTATTATTGTTGTCTTCACTCGCTCCCAAGCACGAGCCAAAATGTGGATGGCTGCCAATAATTCTATGCTGTAGCATTTCCTGCTGTCTGCACAAAGCAGCATTCGATGGAGCAATTGTCTGTGGTAATGAAGTTTAATGTTCTGAATAATCCCTTCATCCATCGGCTGGATCACTGCCGTTGCATTGGCTGGCAATAACTCCAGAGTGATGGCTTGGAGAGTTTCAACCTGGCTGTGGGCTGGGCCACGATGAAGACAACCTTCCTGCCTTGCCTCGTAAATCTTGCGTCTTCCTCCCGTAGCCAGTTTTCGGAAATAGCCATGGTCATCCAAGGTTTTCCGTTCCCATGGTATGCAACGGAAAGGTGTCGAACGCCTTTGAAATAACGTGGGTGCCTTGATTTTCCTATTACCAACAGCTTCAATTTCTCATCTCCTGCCATGTATGCACCCACCAGCACATTGATGCGATTTTTACTGTGTTTTCCTCCGCTACAGGTTTTTACTGTGTTTTCCTCCGCTACAAGACCCATCTCGTCGATGGTGAAGACGTCTCATGGCTCAAAGCTCATCAAAATTTTCTTAAACCACCCCTGTTGCTAGTCGGTGCAAATGTCCCTGTTGACTGCACCACTCTCATCTGAGATTGCTTTGAAGACTAGGCCATGGTGTGTTTTTATGCGACTGAGCCATCCATCGCTTAGGACGAAGTTCTCAACACACATTTGCATGGCGATCTGTCAAGCTTTCTGCTCGAGAATTGGTACGCTTATGGGCAAATTGGAACTTGATGCACGCTTGAACCACAGAAAAAGCACTTTTTCTAGTTTTTCATAAGGCTTTGTGCGCATCTGTTTATATGTAAAGGTCCTGTTCTTTACAGCACCTTCAATTTTTTCTCTGTCTTTGCAGATCCGCGACAGCGTCGATTTTGGGATGTTGTACTTTTTCGCCACCTCTGTCTTGGACAGGCCGCTTTGATTGAGCTCCTGAAGAATTCGCAGCCTTTTTGAAGCGAGAGTGCATGTTGTGGCCGCTTACTTTCCATCGGGCTGAAAAACATTGTGATCGACTGCACTTAGCCGCACAAATAGGCCTAACACACAACTGACTCGCCGACTCGGCTGCCACAGCCACCACAAACGAGAATGGCTACTGGATTGGCTTGTCTCAAGGTGTTGCCATGGTTGTGAGACTACCTTTGGCCTGAGCGAGCCTATGCTGTGTTTAGAGTATGTGTCGTTTAACCGTAGGTGACCAATAAGCACTGTTTCGATTAACCGCTGAATTTTATTGTGCAACACATAGAAAAGCGAATTGCTTTTTGTCATTGTTGAGCAAGTTTCGGTGTGGTTTCACATGCCATTGCAGGGAAAAACGAATACCCCTTGGCAAGCTGCACAAAATTTCATTGTGTTGCAACTGTCCAAGACTACAAGAGTCTACAGGGAACGTGTTTGTCGGCTCGCCTGTCTACCTCTCCAAGTGCCCTTCCTTAATGACCAAGCTGAAAGCGCGGAAACGCGACCAGCTGCCAGCAAAGGAAGACGTGAATGCAAGCGTCTGTCGGTGGTTTATGGTCGTGGCGTTTCCCGTGATGAAAATCTGATCAATTTTTACTGTGCAAGTTGTAGTACTTACTTTGCTCAAACTGCTTTTCATTTTATGAATAAGTCAATTATTTCACAAAATGTGCAACGATATACTCGACCTACTCGAAATACGATGGGTACTTACCTCACCAACATGGGGAGAAGTAGTCGGCTCCAAGCAATCTTGCTTCACTTGTGTAATCCAGCGTTTCCGTTGACTAGAGCAAGTAGGGAAATGGGACAGTCTCCAGATTGTTTTGCATTGTGGCACGCAGCACCTTGGCATTTGTACTCCAAAGTTCTTGTAGGTGCGCTTAACGCGAGGATGGTGTTGTAGCAGAAGCTAGGGCTATGTTGTAGTCAAACGCAGCTCATACCGCAGCTTGCACACCCGCACCAACATGCAGCTGGTGCGATGCGGCGGAGCAGGAACGCCTTGCCGCGCGAACCAACATGGCGCTTGTTGCCATGGAAACCGGAACTGGCAACATTGTGTTTTTGCGGGCGGCGGCGAGTGGTGGGTCAAAGGCTGACACCACCCTAAAACACGGAGACGCGCGCATATTAAGGCTCCCTAGCAGTGGCACTGTGTCTCACTTTGTCTCTTCTGGCGAGAGGCTGTTTACAGGGGTGGAAGGGTTGTGCCATTCTGTGACAATATGACCTGCTGTGCATAAACTGCAATTTGCCCATGCAACGCCAAATTCAGCAGAGTCTTATCGACCGAGCAACATGCGTTGGACACCCAAAGGACGCAGCTACATTCATATCTCGTGTAGTTCGGTCATGTCGTATTTCGGTTCATGAACGGTGCTTGCACCATGCATGAGCTCAACGCCGTGCATGAATCTTGCGCCACATGAACAAAATAGATGAATTTTGTTGAAGTGGCGTTTGTGTGCAGACCTCAATGTGGCTCTGTCTTTGAATGGCGAAGCTGTTAGTCGGTCAATCAAGATTGCAGTGGTGTTGCAAAAATCTTGGGGTGCCGTTGCAGAGCCACCATTGAGCACTGTGGTCTCCATCACATGTGCTCTGCGATGGAGACCTTCAAATAGAAAATAAATGAAATTAAAATCAGTTTCACCGCAAGAGTGAAGCGATAAATGGAACAGCAACAAATTGCAATGTTGTAATTGTAATGCTGCTCGAGCAACCCCCCTCTTCCCATCCCTTTATGCTCGTTGAAGACTGGTCGCACATTTCCTCTCTGCTTGAGCATTAGACAGCAGTTCTGACATGTGGCGGGATGTCATCGCGTGCGCCCTCCGAGCGACTGAGATGGGCCACCTCGTTTATACTCTGCAGTGTCAGTCGCCCCATGCTTGTGCGATTTTACCGGCTGGTAGAACTTACGATGCGCGGGGGATATTACCAACTTGGGGTTTACGTGGAACATCACAGTGAAAGCTAAAATTTGTTGAAAGTGTCCCTATACAGTAATTGTTATCGTAATAAATAAAACATTTCGCGCCATCACTTAGAATCGTCGTGGCAATATTTTCCTCGCAGCTCTGATGTCGATACTGGCACCTTAATGACTGGACCATAAGTTTTTTAATGAAAATCTTTATACTCGTATTTGGTTTAAAATGAAGATAACATTTCTTGGCTCATCTCTGGTCTTGAGTTGTTGTGTGATGCGGCGTTTTAATCGGATGTTTAACATTCCTACGTTTTAGCAGTAACGATTTTCATTCGTCCGAGGTCTAGTAGCTACCCAAAGCATCGCTTATGTTTTTATTTGAGTTGCTGCACTTTCAGTGTCGGTCACTTCATCAGCATTGGACTTTTAGTTAAAACGGCTGGAACCATTGTTTTTAGCAGAAAGAGAAAATTGATCAACAGTGATGTGTTGCTGCAACTTTCATTGCTGCAAAACACACCTTTTGGTGCTTCAAAGCTGCTTCCAAACACCCTATTTACTGCTCCAAAACTGCATTATTCTTCCTTCCTGGGCTGCTTCAAAAGACCGAAGCCCTCTTCCACCCCTGTGTTAGCAATGCGGTTTCGTTTCCATGTGTGGGCAAAAGTTGGGAATTAAAGATTCGCTTTAATTCAAGCACTACTTACATGCACTACTTAATGCACTACTTACATGCTTCAAGTAAGTAGTGCTGCTATTGGCTAGAATAATTTAATCTACTTTCCTTGAAGAAGTACAAGGTCGTGTAGTGGGCTTATGCAGGCGGTCTGCACCTGTTTTTTTTTGTGCAAGGCCGAGTGTCACTGCCTGTATTCTTAGTTTTTCTATTATACAATGCCCAGGTTATACAGCGATTTTGTGTGGTCCCGTAAAAGTCGTATAATTGTGGTTCACTGTATTTGTTAAATATTATTATTATTTAGCCCAGATATTGCATAAAGCTCTGTGTTAATATGTACGAAAGTCTATTTTTTCTATGTTCTCGGCTATTGGCTGCTTCGGGATTGTGGTCACATTTGCTATGTCTTGCGAGACTGGGTGTATTGGCTCATGTAGGTGCGACAGTATGGATGGCACTGCGCTAAGCACGCCATCTTCAAGCACATTAAATGCCACCTGCACCAACTTCTGTGACCCTAATGACACGAAATCTTCTCTGATGGAGTGTGCTCTGAGAGCTGGCGGCCTATAAGTGCTCCCTCAGATTTCGACCAAAAGTGGCCATGCTGTGGTGACCGTTCTTTTCCATTGCAGGGTTGACGGATGACATTCGCTCAAACTTTAGCATCATGAAGGACCTGGCCAGCGAAATGAAGTTGGACCCCGCCAAGCGTGTGGCCAACCTGAAGGAATTCATGCGGAATATGAGCAGGTGTGTATGAGTGTTTCCTGCATTCACATAGATCTTTTGAGATGGCGTGAAAAGGATCTTGGTTTCCTTGCTATTTGTACGCCTGCCTATGTCGTGTATACTTTTCCTGGATTGGTTAGCTATGCAGATCTGATTACCTACCACTTAGGGCTTAGTTGCTTGTAATTTCCTACTAAGCACAGTGTTACACTCAAATCTCGATAGAACGAACATGGATATAACAAAATATCGGCTGTAGCGAAGTAAATGAGAAATGGTCTTCCGATAGTGTTAGAAACAAATCTTTAAACTAGTTTTCGGATATAATGACCTTATTTTCTTATAAGATGCAACTTTGTTATAGTGAGGGTTAAGTGTAGTAAGCTTTCTGGGAGCAAAAGACGAGGGAGACATTATTACTTTTATATAGCTGTACATAAATGTTCATTAAAAAACCATGTGTGCCATATTGAATGTAGTTATGCTGACAAGAAGTGTTGGAATGTTTTATTAGAGTTTGAAACATTGCAGCCTAAAAGTTAGGGTCCACCCTTTCCTAGTGCTTCGAAAGAAGTGAGCAGCTCTGCTTTCAACATTTTCCGCTAAGACATGCAGTGCTTGTGTTCAGGAAGCTCCATCGCCATTTCATTATTCAACAAATTTGCACTTTTCTGCAGGCATCCACAAGTCCAAAAGGAAATGGGCCAGTGGGGTCTGAAGTTCTCGGAGGACCTCGTTGAAATTGATGCTCGTCAAGTGCAGCCTGAAAGAGTGATTCATGGAAACAACATCAGGGTATACTTTTTTCTTTTCATCGTTTATTAGTGTCAACTTATTAGTAGCATTGCTCATTACCCCGATAAGTTCATTGATGCGACTTTTGTCAAGTGTAAATTTCATGTACAGTCGCCGACCGATTTTCCGGACTCCAAAAATTCGGACTTGTTGGATATTCCAAACTTCATAAATGCACCGCCAGGGATCCCATAGAGCTAATGCATTGTTTCGACCGATTTTTCGGGCGAATTTGCCCCTGAAAGTTCTATTTTTCAGACTAAATCGCTCGTTTTGTACCACGCCCCAAGCCATTGTGAACGCCGCCATGTTGGATTTTCCGTCGGCTTGGCTAAGCTTGGTCTTCAGATGCCTTTCCTGCCTCCGAGATTGGAATGCGCACGCCATATTTTAAGTTTCGGAGGCCGTGTTTGCTTTTTAAAAGACGCGGTGATGGATGCCGTTTTTTCGTCTTCGGTCAGCACTATCGTCATCACATCGCACGGGGAGGAGGCGAAAGAAGGATTCTTTTATTGTCGTTGCTGCTTTTTTCAGTCGCCATTCTGCACGTGTTGTGTCGCGTAGCGTCGAGACGTTGTGTGCTTCGCAGCGGCTATCTGCGGCATCGAATTTGGTGTTCTTGGTGCCATGGCTCCGCCATCTGTGCCATCGCGGGAACCAGGTGGTGTGAAGAAGCGTGGGAAGTATACGACCCTGACGATGGAGAAGAAAGCTGCCATAATCAAGCTAATAGAGAGTGGACGTTCGCAGCTAGATGTCGCCGGATGACGGTCGACGCCGGATGGCGGTCGTCGTTGTCGTCGGATAACGGCAACGACGACCGCCCGCAGCCGTCGGCGGCGGAGATTGCCAACGCGGTGACAATTTTGTCGAGCGTTTACGGCGACGATGTCACCTTGGCGCAAATACGGGCAAACCAAATTGCCTCCAAGCGTAGTTTGAGGCAAGGCAGCATCAAGGACTTTTCTAAACCTGCCTGATGCAATAAACTTCAAATTTTTGGTGAAAACGAATTTTTCGGACTGTTCGCTTTTTCGTACTTTTTTTCGATCCCCGCCAGGTCCGAAAAATCGGTCGGCGACTGTACTTGCTCTCGTTTATATGTGAAATCTAATAGTATGATTATTGGGACATGCCACCTAAAATTGGCGATGATGTCGTGGGCTCTGTTTGTGCTCTTTGGTGTTGTGCGAGACGCTAAATCGACCCTGTGCCTGTGTTCATGTAAAATCGAGCACCCTTGCTGCAACACTGCAAGACCTACTGTGGCTTTGCCGTTACACAAAAGTGTGCGAGAGTATGGACAATTTTAAAGCACCTTGCACAAGGTGCCCAGCAGCAGTTCACATTTGAATAGTGCGATGGTGGTGTATTTCCGAGAGAGTAGGTGTAGATGCTATAAAGGTATTTCTTGCGCTCTTGCTGGCTTCCTACTTCTTTCATTTGTGTCGAAAGACTGGCAGCATTGACTTTTTTTCTCTAAAATTGCTCTATTTGCCCCCTCGTCTTTCAGTCCAATGTGAACCCCATGACTGCAGACTTCTCGCGGGAGATGCGTGACAAGACTATGTTCAAGGCTGTCCAGATCCGGTCCTGGGTGGTTGTGTGCACTCGTCGTGACATGCAGAATGCTCAGGACTTTGTACGTGAGCTGATGTGTGTTGGACCGCCAATGGGAGTGACCATGCAGCAGCCGCAGTTGTACGTATTGAAGCAGCTCAAGTGAATTTACACTCAAAACCCATTATAATGAAGTTGGAGGGGAGCCACAATTATTTCGTTACCGTAATTACTCGAATCTAACGCGCACCTTTTTTTCGGTTAAGGAAGTCCATAAATCGCACGTGCGTTAGAATCGAGTACGAAAAAAAATGAATACGATAATTCTATTGCCATCGGCATTTCCAAAATGGCCGCCCCCTACGTGCGTTGGCATGGCGCGTCGGCTATTTCTGCCTATGTGTTTCCCATGTGTGGCACTTCGTACATGTGCTGAGGAGTTCGTCATCTTGTAGTGCATTAGCATCGACGGTATGGAAGTGCAGACTTCAAAAACTCGACGAGTGCACCACAATGCCGCTTTAAAAAAAAAAGTCATCGCGTGTGCCGAAACGGACGTAAATCTGGCCGCATCGCGGTCGTTCGGTGTTCCCGAAACGTGCGTGCGGAACTCGCGGAAACAAAAGCAGATTGTCGACAGCAAAGATTCACTCAAAGGCTTCATTGGACCACAGCAGGGTCGGTTTCTGCAAATTGAAGAGCTGCTCGGCGAGTATGTGATTGAGCAGTGAGCGAGCGGCACAGCGGCCCGTGACGACAGAACTGCTTCAAGTGCAGACTATCCAGTTAGCCTTAAAAAAAGGGCTCACGCGGAGCCAGTTTAAAGCGAGCAGGTGCTGGCTGACTAACTTTATGAAGAGGAAAGGCTTTTCCCTCCGAAGGCGAACGGGCATATGCGAAAAGTTTCTGGAGGAGTACGATGAAAAGCTTCACAGTTTTCAGAGGTTCGTCCTAAACTTGCGGCACAACAATGGCTACCTGCTTGGGCAAATAGGGTATACCGATCAGACGCCTCTTCGACATGCCTGGCACCACAACCTTCGAGAAGGGGGCGAAGCAAGTTCGCGTACTGACATCAAGCCACGGTAAAACTAGAGTGACTGCAATGCTCCGTTGCACGTCAGATAGGCACAAGCTTCCCCCGTACCCCATATTTAAACGGAAGACGCTCCCAAAAGGAGTCGTTTTTTCGAGTGGTGTGATCGTGCGGCCCAACGAGAAAAATCAGTGCGCGTTGCAATCGATGTCTTACTTTTTTTTTTTCGTCGGGGAAACTGGGTGCGCGTTACAATCGAGGGCGCGTAGAATCGAGTAAATACGGTATATCCATTATTTTGTATTATCGATTATAACAGTTTGTGGCAATGTATGCTCAGATGGGCGCACACCTTAAACATGCAAAGAAGGAAACTGCCTCGCGGCTCGATGTAACGCTACACAACCACTTGGCTACGGAAAATAAACACAGTCGAACCTCATTAATTCGAACTTGCGCTGAGGTCCGTCAAAGCTACGTGTATTCCAATGGGCGAAAACGCCCTGTAATTCAAATGCACAAGCACTTGCGACGGTTTATTCGAACATACCGCGCTCAGAAAATGCTCTCAGCACCATGCCCAATTCTGCAGCAGCACCTCTCAACGCTGCGTGCGAAGAAGAAAAAGAAGAAAAGACTGCGGTGGATTGTTTGCTCTCTCTTAAATGCCAATCTGCAACGTGCCTGTGCCACGCTTCTCCCTTTTCTGTCTCTGCACGTACACTCTTCTCCTTTCAAAGCCGTGCGCGGTGAGAGAGAGGAAAAAAAATGAAAAGCTGTCGCGGAGAGTCCTCCTTTCTCGGTACAGAGGGTAGCAGCCATGGTAGCAGTGGAGACGCAGTCGTTGCCGTCGGGAGAGGACAATCGCTTTGCACCGCGGCGCCGCTTCTCCGTCATGTGACCCACTCAGCACTTCCTTAATCCTCTCTGCTGGCTGTGTGAGGAGGACCGGCGCGGGAGTTTTGAAATAGCCCCGCCGGACGAGCATCAAACCACAGAAAACAATATACAGTCGGATCTCGATAATTCGAACTCGGAGGAGCTCAAAAATTTCTTCGAATTAAAATAAGTTTTAATTAATGAAAGGCAAATAAACCGATGGCTCTACATGCAGTGGTGCATGTGCATTGAGCTAACACTCTAACGGGAAGTTTCAGAAGACTTATATTTATATATTTATACACAAATCACAGAACATCCGTTATTAATTGAAGTAATCGGTGATGCGCGTCTGCACACGTTTGCCTTGCAGCAAGTCAATCAATTTCGCATGCAGCTTCCAAAGCATCTCTTCTTTGGCTTCAGCATTCTCCTGGCTAGAAAAGTTGCAAGCGAAAATGTCTACCGCCGACACTTTCTAAAGACGATGACAACGACGACTGCTGCGTAGCAGAGCCTCCCACACTCTGCTACGCAGTCGCAGCATGGGCAGCACGTGACGAGAAAGGAGGAGCGTGTCCACGTGGAAAGAAGCAGATCAGTATTTCAGAGAAGACCAACACTCCACGACAGCTTTTTTTTTGCTCTCTTTTTCCACGCACGTCATTAAAAGAAGGGCTACGAAGGAGGGAAGGGAAAGGAAGCGTGGCACCAGCTCATGAGAAACCCCTCCCCCCGCTTCCCTTCAAGGCGCAGAGCCATGCTCCCGCAAGGGGCAAGGGCTGCAGAAGATAGTGCCTTTATCCTTCCCTTCAACCACACAGTCATTCAACTCAGGGACGGCTTTCATTTTTTTTCCCTCTTTTTGGGCGTGGTGTTGGAAGGAGGAGGGTCCTTACATGGCAGGGACAAAAAAGGGAGAGGCGTGACAGGGGCGCGTCGCAGATCGGCATTTGAGAGAGAGCAAGCATTCCACCGCAGCCTTTTCTTTCCTTTTCATTTCTTTAGCTTGCAGTGTTGAGGTGTTGAGGGATTGGGCGGGGTGCTGAGAGCATTTTGGGAGCACAGTATGTTCGAATTAACAGCCGAGAGTGCTTGCGCTTTCGAATTCCCGGGCGTTTTCGTCCATTGGAATGCACATGGCTTTGACAAGACCTTATAATGAGTTCGAATTAACCGGAAGTTCGAATTAAGTGTTTTCGAATTGATGAGATTCGACTGTACTTAACACACTACGGTTTTTCTTCGATAGACTTATTTAGTTCTTTATATCCATCTACCAGTCAATTTTACTTCGTTACAACGGGGTTTAAAATGCATGGTTCTCAATGGAGCTTGCAAGGGGTATTTCAGTTACTTAGTTATATCCATTATTTAGTTATATTCCATTACATTATAACGAGGTTTGAGTGTCATTGAATTTCATGCGTGTAGTGATTTCCTCTGGTTGAAAAGCACCCATGCGAAAAGGATGCGTAGCTTGGGAAAGGGGCACTGCGCCTAAATTGCGGCTTGGGTAGCAGGCTCCAAAACATTTTCATTGTTAGTCATCAATGCATGATAGTTGTCGAGCATTGTAGTCCGTGTACAATGCAGCATTAAATGTTGTGCAACTCGTAATGTTCGTTGAGAATATTGACTCACAGCGTGTATTCGATCTGCCACTCTTCTATAAAAGAAGTGGGATGGCTAGCCGCAGTTTATGCTCAGCCGTCATGGAAGCATGGATGCATGCAATAGTCAGAAAGGCTAGCGTTGCACGATGCCTCTTTGTGCAACGCGGCATGCCACGGAGCAGACATGTTGCGACGAGCCCGAATCGCGCAGGCAAACTGGCTCGCTAAGACTAACCAAAGGCTTAATGAGCCCTTGATACCGCGTTGGGTACCAGGCTGCTAGGTTGCACAGCAGCCAGCGGGCAAAATTCGGCAGGCCGCGGTGCCGATCTGCGCCCCGTAAGCTCCACTGAGAGCCGTTTCGGAGCGCTGTGACATGGAACTGCCATGCATTCCAAAGGGAGCAGTAGTAGTCCAATTTGCCCTTGTGCACTGTTCGGGTTGGGCTATGGCCCCGGACCCAAAACACGCTACCTCTCCAGTGGGAGCTGATACGTAGTGCCTCGTGTCATCCCGACTGGGGCTTGCGACAAGTGAGGGTGCGCGATTGTGATGCTCAAGGGGGCACTGGCCCTGTTCTCGAGCAATGCGGTATCTGCTAAAAGCGTCAGCGGACAGGACTCACGCGGAGCAGACATAACGCGGGCAAACGCGGCGAGCCTGATTCGCAAAGGCGGGCCGACTCTGCTAAGACTAATCAAAGGCTTAATGAGCCTTTGATACCGCGTTGGGCGCCAGTATGGTGACCGCGCTATTAACTGCAGCGGACGATCACTGCGGGTTCACGCTTAGCGAGCCACAGGGCCGCTACTCCGTTTACTCGCGTGTAGCGCACCGCTCCGCGCGCGCTCAACTAATAAGGCGTTTAGCGCGGCGCGGCAAATAGACAGTGTTCTAATGCAAAAGTACACAACACTTATTGCCTCTGGCGGCACCCCGAACAACAGTACAACGTCCGCTCCCGCGACGCGGGTAGCAAAGGCACCCGCACGCGGACGTTCACAATAAGGGAAAAACCGCGAGCACGTCGCAGCTGGCAATGGCGAGCTTTGACACGCCGGTCGGGAAAAGGTCCCTCGCGGCTATGCTGCGCACTCTCACGATGGCCAATGGGCCTGGTCGCGAGTGTTAGGGCAAACCTCGTACGCGGAGGCCTAACGCAAGTGCGGCTCGTTGTGGTACGACCACTTCAAGCACTAGGCACCGCTCTGGGCTTAGCGTACGCTCCGAAGCTAGCACTAAAGTAAACACGCCTGCTGAGGTGCCCAAGGCACTCCAGGCAGGCTACCGTCCGCGATTCCCAAAGGGGACGCGGACGAAGGAAAACACGTGCTTACCCGGCGCTGTCCCCATTTGAGTGAACTCGCGTTTGCAATCCGAACCTCCGAGAGTCGCTCTACTGGTTTCTCTCCCGCCTTCCTTAATTTCGGAAGGGAGTTGGCAAATCCGGTGACCAGTGTCATGCAATGCCAGCTCGGAGACGAGGAAGAACCGGCAGACTGTTCTGCTTACGCTTCCACACTTCGGGACAGGCTTTGTCGAGCTCTCAGTAGAGCGAGGCAAAGTTTGGCATCGGCCAGGGCCGAGCAAAAGGCCCAGTACGACCGAAAACGTCGCCACCTTTCATTTAAGGTGGGTGACCTCGTCCTGAAGCGCAACCACGCTCTTAGCGGCGCGAGCAAGGGTTTCTCAACTTCGCTTGCTCCAAAGTGGCTTGGTCCGTACCGAGTGGAAAAAGCTTGGACTCCACTCGCGTACTTGCTGAAAGACCCGCTTTCGGGAAAACTCAGCCGTGCCCATATCGCAGACCTGAAAGCCTTTGCGTCGAGGTCTGACGAGCCTGCGCCAGCGCCCAGTGGCTCTTCGCGCAAGCAACGGCGCACACCCGGCGCGGCGGACCGCATTCGGATCACGCACCGGTATAATCTGAGGAAGCAATCACCTTAGTGATTTCGTGCCGGACGGCGGGCTTATTTCCGCAACCGAAGCCCTCATTTTTACTTTCTAGTCTCAGTTAGCTAACTTCTTTACAGCCAGTGCTTGCAAAGAAGTCTGTTCCGCCCAGTTACTGCTGCTGATTGTCATTTGAGTGTTGTTGTTTACTTGATGTTCTTTTTTTCTCGCTGGAGGGGAGGGGATTGTGAATTGGTGCTTTAGCATGGGGAGAGGGACAAATGACACTCTGCGCTTCCCTTTCGGTGCGCGTTTGGAGAGACCCGACCATCGGAGGTGTGTGTGCGTGTGTGTGTCACCGACCGCTACACCACTTTGGACTCTGGAGGTGTTCGGAGACCTGTACGAGGCCCGCTGTCGCAGACGCTGTGCACGACTCGACCGACACCGCAGGACGCCTCGCAGCCAATGGATTTGGCGACCATTATTCCAGCAGAAGGGGGCCGGCTGTCGCAGCGAGGTCCATCCGAACCTCCACCGTGGCGGCGTTCGTCGGACTCGCAGGGCTGTCGTCAACATCGACGAGACGAAGGTGAGCCCGTTCCTCGCATGAAGGCCTCAACCAGAACCCTCCCCTTGAACTCTCGCATCCACGCAATCGCTCAAGTCAAACATTACGTGACGCTGCCCCTCCGAGCCGTGGACGCGCTCTTGCGTGAGCATCATGAACTCCCGTTACCCCTCTTCCGCGGAGCCATTGTATTTGTCAAGTGTATTCTTGTGTTGTTTATTTTTTTTTCTTCAGCAGCAGTTGCAGAGCGAGTCTGAGGCCAGCTGTTGCTCATTGCATGACGCCTTTGCATGCATGGGTGACGACCGGCTGCCTTTGCAGACCGGTATATAGGGTGAATTAAGGAGAGGAGGATGTGGGGATCTGAGGCGCGCCTGCGACCATTTCGCGGGCATTCCGCCACACGGCCACACCCTTTTGCGTCCCTGCTCGGTTAACACCACGTGGCGATAGATGGCGCCACGCGCGGGCACGGCGCGCGCCACTGCGTGCGCCGAGGGAGCGGCCTCTTGCTCCGTGGACGGCGCCGGGTAAGCACGTGTTTTCCTTCGTCCGCGTCCCCTTTGGGAATCGCGGACGGTAGCCTGCCCGGGGTGGCCTTGGGCACCCCGGCAGGCGTGTTTACGTGAGTGCTGGCTTCGGTAGCGTACGCTAAGCCCAGAGCGGTGCCTAGTGCTTGAAGTGGTCGTACCACAACGAGCCGCACTTGCCGTAGGCCTACGCGTACGAGGTTTGCCCTAACCCTAGCGACCAGGCCCATTGGCCATCGTGAGAGTGCGCAGCATAGCCGCGAGGGACCTTTTCCCGACCGGCGTGTCAAAGCTCGCCATTGCCAGCTGCGACGTGCTCGCGGTTTTCCCCTTATTGTGAACGTCCGCGGGCGGGTGGCTTTAATACCCGCGTCCCGGGAGCGGACGTTGTACTGTTGTTCGTGGTGCCGCCAGAGGCAATAAAGTGTTGTGTACTTTTACATTAGAACACTGTCTATTTGCCGCGCCGCGCTAAACGCCTTATTAGTTGAGCGCGCACGGAGCGGTGCGCTACACGCGAGTAAACGGGAGTAGCGGCCCTGTGGCTCGCTAAGCGTGAACCCGCGGTGATCGTCCGCTGCAGTTAATAGCGCGGTCACCATAAGTTCTAAAGTAACTCGCAGAAAAGGTGTTGAATACGGTGGAAAGTGCTGAGCTCTACACAGCCCAGCTGGCTCTTTTCTGTATTGGAGATGGATGTTTACATCCAGTGGTGGGTCAGTTACTTTTATTGAAGCGAGGTCTTGAATACATAAAGCTCTGCAGACCTGAAGGAATCTAGCACTTCATTCAGTGGTCTCTTAGCTGTAGAATACTATGGCTTCCTTTCTGTACCCACAGTTTGACTTTTTCTTTTCCTTGCAGAGTTGCTCTGGATGATGACCGTGTCGGCAGCTACATAAATGGCCTCAAGAATGTTCCCAGGGAAACCGAGATGCTGATGGCAGTGTTTCCGAACAATCGAAAGGATCGTTACGACAGTCTCAAGAAGGTGGCTTGTGTAGACATGGGACGTAAGTGGTTCAGCTTTGGCGCAGTGTGCTTGGTGTCCCTTGTATCAGATCATTACCCTGTGCAGCTCTAAGTTTCGTCATTGTGCCTTTGTTGCAGTGCACACGCAAGTGATGCTGGGAAGAACCATCAGCAACAAGAAAAATCTGAAGTCCGTAGCTACTAAAGTGGCCATTCAGTTGAACTGCAAGCTTGGTGGAGAAGCTTGGGCTGTCGAGATCCCGGTATGGTCTCTCTCCCTCTTGAGCGGCTGCTGCGTTCTTTAGGCTGTCTACTGCTATAGGCAGACGTGTAGTAGAACATTTGTTTTGGGCAAGCTGGTTCATGGTCATAATTTGGAGGGGGTGCTGCGCTAAGAAACGCACAAAGAAAGATGCGTAGTAAACACCACAAGCACCGAAACCACAGTCCCTGTGGTGTCTACTACGTGTATGTGTTTCTCAGCGTGGCACCCTCTTACAAAAAGCAGAGGTGGTGGCTTGTGTAAGTGTACGTATGCGTGCTTTAGTGACAAGCACTAAAGATGCTCATGGTGAGAAGCTTCTTGCCTTTGTTTTGGGTTTGTCTAAACTGAACTTCTCTAGTAACAATATTAGCATGTAGTCAGTGTAGATGCGAGTTCATTATCACTAGGTTATCGAATTTCCTTACTCTCCTGTTAATTTTTTTACTTATCTGTTGTTTCATTAAGGGGGATGCGCCCTTTGAAAACCGAAAAATCGCGAAAAAGTCGATTTTTTGTAGAACCACACATTCGGGTAGTGTCTTATAAACTATCTGTCCTGTAAATATCAATGTTTAATTGATCACAAAAGTATGTCAAATAGATTATATAGCATGTCGCGGCAGCCAGTGAGCACTGAAAATACAGTGGACTCCTTTTAAACGTAACTCGCAGGGGCAAGAAAATTTGTTCCATTTATTAGAAGTTTCATTTAAGAAAGGCCCACAAAATGAATGAAATATGACTTTATTTCAAAAGCACCAACTGTGGCTGACTGAACAAAAACATTTTAAAGTATACAGCACTTATATAGTTGATTAGAAAAGAAAATGTTGCTAATATTGCTTACATGAATCTCTGTTTACAGCCGCACTTTTTCCAGAAACTATCTTAAAGACAAGATAATGCCGCTTTTTAAAACGGCTTAGATAGCCATCGCTCACCCGCAAGTCCACGATCCCCATGCGAGTAGCAATCTCTTTGGCCTTCTTTTCGAAAATGGGGCCGCTGATTGGAAAGTTCGCTCTGTGCACACGCTTGCATCAGAGAAAAGAGCACCGTCTTTGTACGCCACCGTTCTCATTTGCATTCTGTCCGTGGTGAAGTTCCCAAGCTTTGCAGCTTCTTCAATTTTTTCTTTGTTCTTGAGTATCCTCAACTGCGTGGGCTCAGGAGTATTGAACTTCTTCACAATGCCTGTCTCCGGTAGGTCGTCGCGGTCAAGTTCTTGAATGATATTTACTTTCGTTGCGAGGAAAAGTGTACTGTGCTGCCGTTTTTTTGTTTACATCTTAAGTTCACGAAGAGATGGAAGCGAGATGGATTGTTTGCTGCTCGGCGTGTGCAGACATGTGCAATAGCTGGATTGGCTTGGCTAGGCTAGTTTCGGCATTTGTTTTGTGGTTGTTAGACTGCCGTGGCCACTTCTGCTGTTCATGGATTTTGCCCGCTTTCGTTTCATTTAACCAATGTAAGGGAAAAACAATGTTCCAATTACCCACAACTTTTTATCATTAAATATATAGGAGAACACCACCAAATGTGCCTACCGTATTTACTCGCATAATCCTCGCACTTTTTTCGGCAGAAAACCGATGCAAAGTTGGGGGGGGGGGGGTGAGAATTATGCGGGGAAAAATTTCCACCAAAACGTACTGAGTGAAAAAGAAAACGAAGTGGCCGCAAATCGGGATTCTCACATCAGCAACTAACGGCAAGCTTGCAGAAATACTAATTAAAATTTACCTCAACAATAAAAGCAGAGGTTCAACACAAAGCAAGATTTATTTGAGACACAAAAAGTGCAAGCAAATAGTCGAGAATTAGAATACCATATGCAAAGCTTGTGGGCATTGCGGTAGCGTTCGTCACTCAACCGGAGCCCTCAAAAGGTAAGCGTAGGACGTCAATATTGGGCTGATGGCTATTTAACAGAATCGTCCGCAGTTTTCTTCTGAAGAAATAGTTTACCATCAATCCCAGTCTTAGGCACACGGCAGGCCCAACGCGTATTGGTGCCTTTCAGCTGCCGTCACCAATAGCGAACACATAACTCGTCGACTCTAAAGGGCCTACTGGTGGCCTTGTTACCATTGTTTAGTGCATAATCGATCACTTTCAACTTTAAAGCAGCCGTGTAGCTTTAGTATCGCCCCATAAAATGACAAGATTACCGACGCAACATACAAAACGCGCCGCAACGCACACTTGCCGCTTTGGCTTTGATTGAATCTCCGTGCAATAATAGTACGTTTGATGCTTAAAAGATGGCGTGCGCTATCATCAACAGCTGGAACGAGCAGACGACGTTATTGTGGCAATTTTCAGGGGTGCAATAATTACTCAAGGAAAAAAGAATCTTATTTTTGTGAGGCGATGTGGGGAGTGCGAGAATTATGCGAGTGCGAGGATTATGCGAGTAAATAGGGTAAATAGTTTCGTTTATGCGGCTTTTCCGTTCAAGGGGAGACACTGGTCTTTTTTTTTAATTTTGAGTATTAAGAGCTAAAAATTTTATGTGATATGCATTTCTCACAGGTGAAAACAAATATGCAATTAGTTTTCAGCTGTCACTTCCAGATTTTAAGATATTGACTGTTTCACAAACTTACATTCTGCCCACTGTTTAGACAGCTTTCTCATAAATGTTTGCTGCACTTTAGATATAGCAGTGTTCTGTAAAAAACAGAGTGTGCAAGGAAACCACAATTTTATTTTTAGCTTCATTGGTTCAAGAGTTATGGCCTGAACAAGTAGATTCGTCAGAAATCTGTAACTGTACCTTAATTATATCAATTAAATCAGTGTTCTTTATGAAATTATCATAATGTTCTGGTCTTGTTGCACTCATCGATGTATAAGCTTTCAAATGCTGCAACAATTATCAAAATCCAACCACTAGATCAAAAGATACTGTGGGCATTGGCCTACTTGACGAAAAATGTTGTTTTGAGAAAACGAGAAAAGAAGTTTAGGGTCACCATGAGCATGTATATATAATGGTGTAAATTAGTGCAGTAATTATTTGTAATGGTGTAAATTAGTGCAGTAATTATGCTACAAGCCACCAGGAGTGTAGTCATCATTCTTCGAGCGCTTTCTTTTCGTTGCATGCCAGATGTTTCCATAGTTCAGATCGGTATACAGAGTTTTGACGGTGCTTGCGCAGTCGTCAGTAACGCACGCGGCAGCCTTTTATGAAACGGGAATCATTCCCACTTTCACGTAATCTTTATATGTCTTTGCATCTCTGTGAAACATTCAGGGTGAAAAAAAATTCAATTCAACGCAGTTTGTCAATTTGCTGTGTCGCGCGAACCGCGAGCACGTTGATTCCGAAGGGGCCACGTGCTGCATTTCTCGGAGACCCTGCTCTCGGCGAACTCCGTACAAATTTCAGTTCCCCACACTCATCACACGTCAGCACAAGTTTCGTGGCGATGCCATATTCCTGATCTTTCTCGGGAATGCTGCCAGGCCCGCTACAGACCACACTTCATACACTGAAGCGGCTTACAATGGTGAACAGCGTTCCATTAGTCGCGATCGCTTCAGAGTCTCAAAAAACAGACCGTTCGCGTCGTGAGGCTGACGTCGATGAAAAGTCCCTTTGAATGTCACTCTCATGACGCGCAAGGGCCACTTTTTCAGCGTCCGAAACGAGGGAAGTGCCAATGCGCAGATCTCGCGTGTGATCGTTGGCCTCAGCTATTGTGTCCATTGTGGGAGCCAAGTTCGTGATAACGTTGGCACAGCTAGCTTTTTCCGTGTTTTCGGTGACAGAGGGTTTGGCTGCATGCTCTCGAACACCGTTTTCGCTTCTTTTCTAATGCATGAGCAGTATGGAACTTTCGATGACCGCCTGCCATCGCATCGATCGCACAGCCGTCGCTTAGGCCTCACCACGAAATGGCAGATTGCATACCGCTGTCTAGCAGACGAATCCCTTGACATCCAATAGGAAACCGGAAACTGCCCCCTGTGACAGAAACGCCCCAATGGTGGGCGAATATTGTTTTTTTTTTAATTTGCGATAGCTGCGTTGTTGCTAGACAAAAAGCGTTTTTCTGCTAGGAACAGACGACCTGCTAGGAACACGGCCATTTTAGTTTCAAATGAAACCAAAATGGCCATGCTGCTTGGCATGCTTCTCAGGCACCATGGCGTCGAATATGGCAATTTTTGAGGTAGTTTCGCGAGGGAAAATGGTCACGGAACTGACTCTGAGACCGAATTACTCGACAAGTACGCATTACATGGCAATAGCATTTTAGGAACACCTTCTTCAGGCCCTATATATTATTTAAAAAAAAAGAATTCAAAAAATCGATTTTTCGGAAATCTTCCGGTCTTCAAGACTCGTGTCTCCCCTTAAGCGAGTTTCGTTTAATCGGAGTTCACTGTACCCCAACTTCGCGCATTTGCGATTTCCCAACCGCGCAGCCCAGCGCCGCTATCTTGGTCTTGTTTTGCTTGCGAATTCTTTCTCTTTTTTTATTCGCCGCCCGCGGCCGCAGCAGTGGCGGAAGCGCACCCCTCTTATGGTAGTGGGCGATCACGCAGCTCCTATTGGCCGCTGCGCGCGATGATGCATCTGTTTCCCCAGCTTGCCGTCTGCTTTGATGCCCGCCCAGCAAGCGCCGGTGTTCTCTTGACATGCGTTGTTTTTCCGTTTGCTATCATTTTGTTCGGTTCTCACGTGTGCTCTTCAATCTTTCATCGGCTTTACGAGACAATCTTTCTCCGTGTTCACGAGATGCCGATTGTTGTTTTGTCACTAATGATAGCCAGGGCAAAGTTTGGGGCTCTGCACGCATTCTGTTCAAGAAAAGCATCCGATAAAGCTCGTACGCTGTCGTGAGACGTATCCCGAAGGAGTACGGCCACTAGCGTGGGTCTGGTCTTAGCGAGCCGCAGGGAACGCGTTAACCGTCGCCGTGGCGGGAACACGATACTGCTCAAGGTCGTAACGCTTTATTGTCTGTGGCAACACCTGAACGCAGTACAGCCCGTTGCAAAGGCGCGGCGGAAAAGCAAATGGTCTTCGCTTATCCACGCCACGGGCGCAAAGTACTACAAAGGGTGCCACGAGCACGTCTCCATGATAAAAAGTGGTTCACCGAGACACCGGGATCAAGGTCCGGTTACTCGAGCAAGGGCAAAGGCACTCGCGTGGGCTTCAGAGGGAGATGGGACGGCATAGCTTGGTCACGCACTTGGACACCGTACCGCCCTTTGGCCGAGTGTACGCAAAGGGGCAACAAAAGATGAGCGTTCGCCTCGGGCGTGAGGCGCCATCAGCGAAGTTCAACGAGCCCTGAACAATGGGAGTCGCCGGACGGAAAAGGGAATGCGTGCCCACTGTAAGCTGTCCGTAAGCTGTCCTCCCAATGCACGCGCGCAAAACCTCTCTGGTGACTTCGCGCGCGGCCCCACAATCAACATCCGCTACCGGATGAGAGGAGTTAAACGTCACTCTTTGCTCTCCCAGCACGGCAGACAGCGGAGGAGGAAAGTTGTGCAGGGACATGGAGGCTAGCCCGCCGCGCAAAGGCGGCGGGCTAGTCTCAATTCCCACAACGCGTGGTGTGGCTCGTTCACGCGCCAACGCGTGAGCGACAGTGACATCGATGCTGGGCAGCTTCTCCTTCGTCTCTTCAAGACGACGACTGCATTGATGCTTATCGCGACACCGAAAATCGGCGCAACGCTCAGTCGTCACAAGTGAGGCTGGTGTAGGTGTTTCGTGCTCAAGAGCGCCTGGTGCATTGTTTTCACTAACTGCAGTGATTACGGCCCCGAACAGTGCGACTGCGTCGTCGACTGTGCATTTGCCAACACCTTTTTGGACGTGTGAGGAGTTAGCCACGGAGGATAGCGAACGTGCTGCTGCGCAACCAAAGCTTGGTGTTATGCCGGCAACTAACGGGCAGCAAAGAAAGACCCTTTCCGTGTGAAAAAGGCTTAAAACAGCTGCAACACAAGCAAAAAAGCGGAAAAGGAAAAGAAGTCTTAAAGAACACTTCCAGCTACTTTGCAGGGTCAAAATGTGTGTTCGCAACGCTCAAAATCCATTTTCTCAGAATGACTTTTTTGACCAGTGAGGCTGTTTAGTCTGGTGATATCACTGTAATCGCTCATGTTATTTCCATCAGATTTGTTTTATTATGTTCCATAATAAATAACCCACATACTGACATAGTCGTTTTTTATATTTATTGTGTCTATAATTTGTGATAATTGATTAAAATTTCATTGATAAATGCTCAATGGCAAACGCCAAATTCAGTGCTCAGATAAAAATTTTCAACAAGGAAATTAGAAAAAAGGGGGCTCTGTCCTAGTGTAAAGCACCCATCCAGGAATCGTCGCAGTGAATTTCACAGTGCTAGCACATTTATTAAATTCACCAGAGCCTGACTAAGAAACCTGTGTGGATTATGTGGATGAATGGTTGTAACTTTGGGAACCAGTGAACCTAAATGCATGAAATTTTGTGGTTATTCATATGGCTTTAGCCTCCCCCCCACCCTGAAAATTTCATTAGGATGCTTAAACAAAACAAAAAAAAAACGTTCCCCTTTCATGGTAGCCTCCCCCCTTAAAACAATGTTTGATGTCCTAAGTTTGACGTCGCTAATACAGTTTCAGCCTTTACTATTGCTTGCACTGTGTACAAGAATATTTTCAAGGTCTGTTTATCCAGTAGGTTCAAGCTGAGGTGCAAGTTGCAAGTTTGGACGACTAAACCTTGTAGTACTGGTTAACAATTTCGTGTTGTCAGTGTTCCTGCTTTGTATTCGTGGAGGTCCATATTGCATCTTGTCTTGTGCAGCTCCAAGGTGTGATGTGCATTGGCTACGACACTTACCACGACTGCCGTCAAAAGGGCCTCTCAGCTGGCGGCTTTGTTGCCAGCCTAAACAAGAGCCTGACTCGCTGGTATTCCCGCGTGGGCTTTCACCAGACACACCAGGAACTGGGCAGTGCCCTCAAGACTCATCTGGCATGTGAGTGCTTTTTCTGAGTTGGAAGATGCGCCTGTCGGATTTGCAATGGACTGCGGCACTTTCACGTGGAGGACTGTGCTCTTAGTTGCGTCCCACTTTGGAGGAGAGTGTCATTGATAGCTCTTATTTCCCCTCAGGTAATGTCTGCTATCCTAAGGGGCTGCTTGTGTCATTGGGAACTGACATTTACAACAATGTCGCCAGTCCTGAACGATGACTTTCACTCAGCAGTGCAGAGAATGTGGCGTGACAGATGAATTAGAAAAGTGCTCAAGACAGGACATGCTCTTTTCTAGTCTAGGCTAGCAGGCCTCTGAGAAGGCTGTTTTGAACTACAGCAGTGAAGCCGTTTTGTGACTGAGCAATGTATCACATTTGGTCTCTGCATCAATTTATAGGGTCTCCGAACAAACTTTTGTGGAATGTGGCACAAAATGCTTTTAAGAATGTCTCAAATAATAGGGCAGCATTGTGTGGTGCTCAATTAGAGTAATCGCAAGTAAATTGAGCACTAGTCTGATCAATTGCAGGGGTGAGACACGCTAGACATTTACCACATATTGGAGCAGCCAAATCTGCATTGACTTGCAGTTGCAGCAGACTAGCCGATAAGCTGTCAAAAAGGGTGGACTGATTTGTTGCTTCAACTGCATCCCATCTCTGTAGTGTCATTGAAGCAGTACCAGGAGGAGAACAACGCTGTACCCGAGCGAATCCTGTTTTTCCGTGATGGTGTCTCAGATGGCCAGCTGCTCCAGGTTCAGGAATGGGAGGTGGGCCAGATCCAGAGCCTGCTCACAGAGATGTTCCCTGGGCGAGAGTAAGTTGCGTGCTTATTGTGCCTTGTATTACACTCAGACCTACTTACAACAAAATTGAAAGGGAGCCGCAATTATTTGGTTATATCGATTACAGTCAAGCCCACTTATAACGAACTTGAGTTTGACGCGGCATCTGTTCACTGTATGCCAAAGTTCGTAGTAAATGAAACACAGCTTTTAAAAAAAGTTGCAAGTGAAAACAAAATTTTTTGCCCAAAAATGTTCGTGATGCATGTATTTTGAAGAGCGGGAGCAATAAGGGCGGTCTCCAGTTTATTTCAAATGGCAGCGTGCTCTTCGCCAAGGCCCGTGGCATAAGCTGCATTAGGCACTGGCTCCAAATATTCGTCGTTCTCGCAAACAGATTTTTTCTAATCTCTCTTGCAGCGTACTTCACTCACAATGCCCTAATCCGTGCACAGTTTCGTGGTGTCGGCATCATCATCGGCCGTAATGAAACTATCACAACAGATGTCCCACTCGCTCTCCCATGTCGGAGTCAGCGACGCGCTGCCACGAATCGCTGCTGCGGTGGTTCTGTTCGGAAACTTCAGGCTTGGCATCGGGCTCGACGTCGACGAAGTCAGCCTCACGAAAACAGTTTCGCGCGCATGTAGTCGTCACCGCCGCTCATGAAATATTCACCACTGAATTCTGGGACGCCCGAAGCGGCAAGTTGGCTGTCAGCTGATCAACAGCTCTGCGCAAGTACTCCTCAACGCGGCACCTAACGGGAGGATTACGCACAAGCCAAGCAGTCCCACTTGCGACTTTTTGTTCAGCGGCAGGAAAAAGCGTGTGAGGCCTCCCGTCCACCATCGTGACCACGCACGCACGCACCAAGAGTGAGCAACACGCACACAAGCTACACACACGCCAGAACGCGTGGTACAGCACTGTGCCCGTTTCTAGTCGGAAAACGAAACTTCTGAATTCGAGCCTGTGTGGCTGTTGTCGCGGAGCGGTGGAGATGGGCGAAGAAGCAGATTTGCGAGAAAAAGGCAAGGAGTTGCGAGAGGGTGAAGAGAGGGGAAGATACGGTGGGAAGGCGACCTTGAAAACAAAAACACGCGGGAAAGAGGCAGGTCAGGCAGCTTGCTTCGCGAAAAAAACGACTTTTTGAAGTTGACATTTTCGGAATCTGTGACTATTTTTGCACTTATCTGAGAAGTTTCAAGCTTCTCGCGCCATTATTTCTGGCACAAAATCAATTTATAACACCCCTGTGAGATGAATGTGAGCACAAATAGATGCTGAAGTTGCGCTTTTTCCACGCCGAACCGTTGCCGTTGCACACGAGCTATCGCGGTCATCTCAGTCTCATTTGGATGGGTCGTTCTTCATCTTCAATGTCCAGCCACCAGTGGCGCGTCCTGCTCATTGGTTTTTTAGCAAAAACGCGCGATTCTATTTGCTGCTTGGGGCACGTGACAAAACCTAGGCACCCGATTGGCCAAGTGGCGTTTCCGGAGTCTGCTTTTTCATCGTGACGCGCACGGACATGTGTCATTTTGTCATGTTGTTGTCGACTGCTTGCTGCAGTAAAGAAGTTCCTCGCCTCAATAATTTGTAAAGCGGGTGTGGTGATTGTTCGTTCGCTGTGAACATCAGAAAGAGCCCTGCTTTTACTCGGGACAAGTAGTATAGCAAACTCGCGGCGATCAACGGCGGTCACCGGTGTAGGCCTAACTCACATACGAGCCCGTCGGTTGTCTACAACATCGCTGAAAGAGGCCGTGTTTTGGAGCTTCAACAGTTACAGGACGGCAAGTAAAAAAGCGGAAGTGAAGCTACGAGAAATAGCAATGTTTGCAACGATGGAAATGGAAGCGCAGTCTTATCGCTAAATGCGCCGATGCCGCGGGTTCCCTTCATCTGGCGTGAACTGCGTGACTGGTCATCAGAGTGGAGTTCGCCGCGCGTCGGCAAACAACAGAAAATCAATCTGTTTACGGTGAACGTGCTCGCCGCCCGTGCAATGAAGGCTACTGGCAACAGGTAGAGTGCTTGTAACGACGCGTCTGCAACGATGAACATATTGCGCCGCAGCCTCCACTCGAAAATGTGGCAATCTTCATGTGAAAAAGGAAACTACCGTAATTACTCGCATAATCCTCGCACTTTCTTTGGCGGAAACGCGATGCAAGGTTGGGGGGTGCGAAAATTACGCGGGGAAAACTTTTCACGAAAGCTTACAGAGCGAAAAAGAAAATGAAGTGGCTGTAAATTAGGATTCTCACACTAGCAACTAACAGCAAGCTTCGAGAAGTACTAATTAAAATTTACCTGAAAAATAAAAGCACAGGTTCAACACAAGGCAAGATTTATTTGAGACACAAAAAGTGCAAGCAAATAGTCGAGAATTAGAATACCATACGCAAAGCTTGTGGGCATTGCGGGCGTGGCAGTAGCGTTTGTTGCTCAACAGGAGCCCTCAAAAGGTAGGCGTAGGAGGTCAGTATTCGGCAGGTAACTATTTATCAGAATCGTCCGCAGTTTACTACTGAAGAAAAAAGTTTACCATCAATCCCAGCCCAATGCGTCTTGGTGGCTTTCAGCTGCCGTCACTAGTAGCGAACACAAAACTCGTATGCTCCGAAAGACCTACCGGTGGCCCTGTTGCCGTTGCTTAGATCGTGATCTATTACTTTCAAATTGAAAGCAGCCATGTAGCTTCAGTATCGCCCCATAACGTGACAAGATTACCGACACAACATACTAAACATGCCGCAACGCACACTTGCCACTTTGGCTTGGCTTAGGTTGGATTGAATCTCCGTGCAATAATAGTACGCTTGATGCTTAAGAGATGGCACACGCTATCATTATCAGAATTTCAACTTCACTATTTGAAGGGAAAAAAAAGATAAATCTAGTGTTTGGTTCACTAAGTATTGCGGCTAGGTGGCGTTAGCCGCTTGATTTAAAGGGTACAGCCACAACAATTCATCTATCCAGAAGCTGGAACGAGCAGACGACATTATTGCGTCAGTTTTCGGGGGTGCGATAATTAATTGAGGGAAAAAAAATCGTATTTTTGTAGGGTGATGTGGGGGGGTGCGAGAATTATGCGAGTGCGCGGATTACACGAGTAAATACGGTAACACCTTGCTGCGCTGGGAGCCTTGAAATTGATGAGCGAGTGCAGGAGTTGGTCTGCAACATCAACAACTCAATATGGACAAGCTGGAAAACAGCTTTATCATACGACGGATCGCGGATTCGTCGCACATAGGCATCATTGAACTGATAAGCGGCCTAGTCGGCAGACGAGCACACGGCGACCGCATCAGCTCGCAAGTTTGCCTCTGCGGGAAACATGCAGCGGGCATTGATAAAACGCCATTTAGTTAACCCAAAACAGAAGGACTACCGTATTTACTCGCATAATCCTTGCACTTTTTTTTTGCCGGAAACCTGATGCGAAGTTGGGGGGTGCGAGAATTACGCGGGGAAAACTTTCCACAAAAACGCAGAGCGAAAAAAAAAAAAAAACGAAGTGGCCGCAAATCGGGATTCTCACACCAAAAACTTACAGCAAGCTTTACAAAGTACTAATTAGAACGAATTAGAAAATGGCTCCAACATTCGCAAGGTATGTTCGTTCTTTGGTGTTTGCAGTAGTGCAATTTTATTTTGGGATAACAAAAATGGTGGTGTGCCTGCATTGTTTACTATACCACAAAAGTACGTCTTGAGCAAATGCCTGAGCTCGTTTAAAGGGGTAACGGCACTAATTTTCTTTCATGCAGATCTCCTGTACACAGAGATAGTTGCGGCCACTTTGAAAGCAGAGTAAATGCTTATACCCGTATTTACTCGCATAATCCTCGCACATTTTTGCCAGAAAACCGATGCAAAGTTGGGGGGTGCGAGAATTACGCGGGGAAAACTTTTCACGAAAACTTACAGAGCGAAAAAGAAAATGAAGTGGCCGCAAATCGGAATTCTCACAAAAGCGCCTTACAGCAAGCTTTAAGAAGTACTAATTAGAACTTACCTCAACAGTAAAAGCAGAGGTTCAACACCAGGCAAGATTTATTTGAGAGATAAAAAGTGGAAGCAAATATTCGAGAATTAGAATACCATACGCGAAGCTTGTGGGCGTTGCGGTAGTGGTCTGCGTTCAACAGGAGCCCTCAAAAGGTAAGCGTAGGGCGTCGGTATTGGGCTGATGGCTATTTAACAGAATCGTCCGCAGTTTCCTTCTGAAGAAATAATGTTTACCATCAATCCCAGTTTTAGGCACATGGCAGGCCCAACGCGTCTTGGTGGCTTTCAGCTGCCGTCAGCAGTAGCGAACACAAAACTCGTAGGATCCGAAGGGCCCACCGGCGGACTTGTTGCCGTTGTTTAGCGTATGATCTCTCACTTGCAACTTGAAGCAGCCGTGTGGCTTCAGTATCGCCCCATAATGTGCCAAGATAACAGACACAACATACAAAACACGTCGCAACGCGCACTGGCCACTTCGGCTTTGCTTGGATTGGATTGAATCTCCGTGCAATAGTACGCTTGATGCTGAAGAGGTGGCGTCAAATGGCGTGCTATCATCATCAGTGGCTAGAACGAGCAGACGACATTATTGCAGCAGTTTTCAAGGGTGCGATAATTACTCGAGGAAAAATTTTTTTCGTATTTTTCTTGGGCGATGTTGGGGGTGCGAGAATTATGCGAGTGCGAGGATTATGCGAGTAAATACGGTACATGCCTGGTGTTTACTGAGAAAGCTGAATTTGCAAATCATTGTAAATGAACAGCTTTTCCTTGCTACTATCTGCCCAAAATGGACTTCTGTTTTTGCCTGATTTCTCAGGATTCAAATTTTGCTGCAGTTGCACACTTGTCTAAGAGGTGTCTCTTCCTCCAGAGCAGCTAGGACTGTAATTTTTGTTTTGACATGTAGCTGTATCTTTAGTTTACACAATGGTAGGTGTGAATTTTTGATTGAGATCTTTAAGAAATATTATTTTTGCCAGAAATTAGACCATAATGTGGGTGTGTCTACAACACTGAAATGCTAGGTGTGACAAACCTTGCTAAAATTATCAAATCAAAAAGCACTCCTACCGTTGTTTAGCATATGTTCATTAGTAAACAGGCATGTGCTAATAGTAGCTTTGCAATACAAATTTTTTGTCATTATACTGGCAAATGGTAGGTAATTAATTTTAGGATATCTCAAAAACTAATTGGTTTAGAGGAATAGTAATTACATTTTTGAAATCGGCATCAAGAACTCAAGCACAATGTGAATTTTCTCTATAAACACATGAAAATATCTGGCATTTCGTGTCGTGCACGGTGTCCCTCCTTAACAGCCGTTTTTACGCTTCCGCACGCGTGCGAAGGCATGCTGAGCCAAGTGCGAAGTGCGCGAGAACAGGTCCTAAACACGAAATAAATCGCGAATTATCAGAATCGGTGAGGTAGCGTACGCACGTGCACTAGAACGATACGATAAGGCAAGAGGCAGACGATCGGATACAGTCGGTGGACGACTACGTCGGCAAACAGTCTGGTCACTCCATGCCGGCAACGCTATCGACAGTAGCAGCGATCAAAAACGGGCGATGGCTGACTGGTCTTCGAAAGACCGGTGGCAGTCTAAAAATGCGGGCCTCGTCTGGCAATGCGGGATGCTCAGAGTAGCGGTGAAACAAAGGACGGAGGGGTGCGTATCAAAAAGCGGTCGGGGAGAGCGGCAACTAGAGGGGCGTGGAGGCAGGGTCGGCGTTTAACAATAAGAATCTATGGGCACCTCGCCGATGCCTGATCGGTTGTCAAACGTGGTTTCCCTGAAAATCTGTGGAGCACCGATTCTGTTCGCTGTAACCAATCGGCGGTGCTCGGAGACGTTCATTGTAAATGTGATTTTGTGCCATTGAAACAATGTATATTTTCACGGTCACATGGATATTGTTTATTTTAAGCGAAAGGTGTTTTAAGTGGGGCCGTTATATGTGGACTCGGCTGTATAACAGTTTGTTGCAATGCATGCTCAGATGGGCGCACACCTTAAACATGCAAAGAAGGAAACTGCCTCGTGGCCTGATGTAACGCTACACGACCACATGGCGACGGAAAATAAACACAGTCGAACCTCATTAATTCGAACTTCCAGTGAATTCGAACTCGCGCTGAGGTCCCGTCAAAGCTATGTGTATTCCAATGGGCGAAAACGCCCTGTAATTCAAACGCACAAGCACTTGTGACGATTAATTCGAACATACCGCGCTCAGAAAATGCTCTCAGCGCCATGCCAAATCCTGCAGCGGCACCTCTCAACGCTGCGTGCGAAGAAGAAAAAGAAGAAAAGGAAAGACTGCGGCGGATTGTTTGCTCTCTCTCAAATGCCAATCTGCGAAGCGCGTGTGCCATGCTTCTCCCTTTTCTGTCTCTGCAAGTAGAGACCCTTCCCCTTTCAAGGCCGCTTGCGTAGAGAGAGGAAAAAAAAAAAAAAGCTGTCGCGAAGTCTTCTTTTCTCGGTGCAGAGGGTAGCAGCGGAGACGCAGTCGTTGCCATCGTCTTTAAGGTGCGGCGAGGAAAATCGCTTTGCAAGGCAGTGCCGCTTCTCGGTCATGTGACCCGCTGAGCGCTTCTTCAATCTTCTCTGCTGGCTGCGTGAGGAGGACCGCTCACTCAACCGCGCGTGGCGTGGCTTAAGGTCGGCGCAGTAGTTTTGAAAGAGCCGTGCCGAACGAGCGTCAAACTCTGCAGAAATCGATATACTTAACACACTACAGTAGTTTTTTTTTTTAAAGACTAATTTAGTTCGTTATGTACATTTACTGGTCAATTTATCTTTGTTACAACGATGTTTAAAATGCATGGTTCTCAATGGAGCTTCCGCCTCGCCGCGGTGGTCTAGTGGCTAAGGTACTCGGCTGCTGACCCGCATTTCGCGGGTTCAAATCCCGGCTGCCGCGTCTGCATTTCCGATGGAGGCGGAAATGCTGTAGGCCTGTGTGCTCAGATTTGGGTGCATGTTAAAAAACCCCAGGTGGTCGAAATTTCCGGAGCCCTCCACTACAGCGTCTCTCATAATCATATGGTGGTTTTGGGACGTTAAACACCACAAATCAATCAAATCAATGGAGCTTTCTAGGGGAATTTTATTTATTTCGTTATATTTATTATTTCGTTATATCCCGTTACATTAAAACGAGGTATGAGTGTACTATTTGTACCTTGATTTACTGTTTGTGTATTTCTTCTTTGGCGCATGTGCTCTGGCTTTGTTATAACAAAGTCGTAGGCGCTTGCGTCGATTTTGCCGAAGTTATCTAAAATTGGTGCTTGTCTGCCCTCTTTTTTTCAATAGGCCTCAGCTTGCTTTTGTTGTGGTGACCAAGAGAATCTCCGCCCGTTTCTTTAGCGTTGACAACAGGGGTGGTGCATACCAGAACCCTCCCCCGGGAACTGTGATTGACAACAATGTCACCAGGCCTGAACGGTGAGACTTTCACTTTGTAGTGCAGAGAACATGGCATGAAAGGTGGATGAGAAAAATACTTGAGACGGGACATGCTCTTTTGAAGTCTAGGCTAGTGGATCTCAAATGAGGGTTTGCGAAGCTGCTTTTTGCGAAACCCATCCCCAAAGACCAAACTAAGAAAACAAGCTTGCCTAGATACACTTGACTGTGGCGAAAAGTACATTTCGTGAAAAAAAAAAAAAAAAAGGGCGAAGGGGGGAAGCGTTCTCTCATCATTTCCGCTGGTCCAATAGGGGTCACAGAATCATCCAAGAATTACCGGTCTAGATCTTCGTTCTTGGTTAGTTTTAGCCATATGTTTACGTTATGAATTGCCAAAGAAGTGTCTGGGCCTTCTCCGTTCAAATCATGTTTCGGTCAAATTAAGATATGTTGTCGCAAGGAGTATAGAGGCAAGATTTGGTTCAGTCTTAAAGAATGCTCAGGGTATGCTTCAGTCCAATTGGTTGTGCTCCTTACAGACTGCCCCCCCCCCCCCCCCCAAAAAAAAATGTACAGTTGCCGACAGATTTTTTGGACTCCGAAAATTCGAACTTTTTGGATATTTCGTACTTCAAAAGTGCACTATCAGTGTTCCCATAGGGCTAATGCATTTTTTCGGCCGATTTTTTATACGAATTTGTCCTAGGAAGTTGGATTTTTGGGACTAAATCACTTGTTTTGAGCCATGCCACGAACCTGTATGAACAACGCCGCCATGTTGAATTTTCTGCCGGCTTGACTAAGCTTAGTGGCTTCATTTTAAAATGGCTTTCCTGCTTCCGAGATAGGAAATCAAACGTCATATTTCAAGTTTTGGAGGCCGTGTCTGCTTTAGAAATCGCAGCACGGGACCAATTTTTTTCGTCTTCGGTCAGCTGTCGTCATCGCACCGTACAGGGAGGAGACGGAGCTGCACTGTGGTGGAGTGAATGTGCCTGCCACGATGACATTAGGGTTTTAGAATAGCACACCGTGCGCTCGCTGCCTCTGCGTATGCGTCGTAACGCTAGTCACCATTCGTGGCCTCCCCGCAGAAAATTCGAAATAGCGTGCAGCGATCACGGCTCGCAAAGTGTTGTGTGTAGCTTTCTTGCATTTGAGTTCGCAGTCGGGGCAAAAGTCCCTAGACTTTTCCCTAGGGGGAGCAAACGCTATTCTAAAACTCGTATTGCGTCTGCTATACCCCCAGCGCCTGCAAACGTTATTCTAAACTCCTTATTTAAAGACTTCGCTTGTGCGGACGATAACAATTTCGTGCACGGAGCCCACAGACGAAATTTTTCATCAGGTTCGGATAATGACGCCGATGATCTCCCAGAGCTGTCGGCAGCGGAGATGGCCGCTGCGGTGATGCTTTTGTCAAGCATTTACGGTGACGATGCCACATTGGCACACATACGGGCTAACCAAATTGCTTCCAAGCATAGTATGAAGCAAGGCAGATACATGGACTTTTTTAAGCCTGCTTGATGCAATAAAGTTCATATTTTTGACAAAAAAGAATTTTTCAGCCTGTTCGATTTTCTGGACTTTTTTCGGTTCCCGCGAGGTCCGAAAACTCGGTCCTTTATTCCTGTTTATAGTCCCCAAAATATGTTTCCTGGCAGCAACTCGTATAAAATCTCTTCATGCTTCTCTTAACACACTGTAACAAGGCTAACTTCTAGGAACTGCTACAGTGGTAAACAAATTTGCACGCGAGAGCACAAACCTGAAGCTATGCAGCTCATTGACATCATCCATAGAAGGGAATAGTAAATTATTTCAATGTCAATAATTTCAGATGCCCTCACACAGTAGAAAAATTTGTTGTTGACTATATTGCTAGCTTTCTGGTTTCACTATAAAGCATATAATTGTATTTAAAACATGTTTTAAGCTGTTGCCAAGAAACGGTTCAAGCTGAGTGTATTTTAGTTTTAACATTTAGCAAGCACTACATTTGCTGGCTGATGATTCAGGGAGGCTTGACTCAACACTTGAGTCATGCCTCAAACGCTGGAACCGTGAAGCGCTTCCAGCGTTTGCCCAATACGTGTCTTGCATTTGCTTTTTGACCTTGAACGACCTGTTTTTTTTTTTTTTTTAAGTAGAGGAGCAGCTCGTTTCGCTCTTCATTGACTGCATTGAAAAAAATGCTCTGCTGCTTGCAGTGGAAGGCAACAGTGCGCATGTATTCAATGTGGAACCTGTACCTTGCAGGTACGACTTCTACCTCGTCTCCCAGAGCGTTCGTCAGGGAACTGTGGCACCCACGCACTTCAACGTCATTCATGACACAACAACACTGAAGCCAGAGCACATGCAGCGTCTCTCGTACAAGCTCACCCACTTGTACTTCAACTGGCCGGCAAGTTTTTTGTACACCTTCACAGAGAAGAGGCAGATTCGTTATATGTGTGGCTGCCTTGTATTGGGCTAATAAGCAGCAGATATATGCAGAAGGGTTTGAAAGAACAAATTGTGTAGCTTCTGTTGTTGGTGTGTAACATACTAAAAAAATGTGTCATAATACTCATAGGTTCATACCAATTCACTGGGTGGAAATCATGTGCTAGTGTTTGTTAGCATGGGAGTGAATGGTAGGACATCGATTTTGCTGAGCTTCGTGTTTCTCCCGTGTGGCCTGCAGCCGCTTTGTCACGTAACAAAGTCCAGCAGTTACACTTTACCAAATAAGTTGGCAAGGTTCCTGGAAAGCCATTCTTTTATCTGAAACAAAAGCCAGAACACCAAGAACTAAGCCGAAAGCGCATTTGAAGTCGAAAACACGAAGGATCTGCAAATTCATGTACTGACTGTCGTTGCCTGAACTATCGCTGTACTACAGTTGCTCCCTTTAGTAACTACTGTCTAAAACTCCACGATTAGTGTCCTTACGACTTTGATTCTGTGTTATAAGGCAAGGTGTGCAAACACAAACGCATGATATTCATGACTTCCCTCTTGCTTTTTTTTTTTTATAACAAAAGTTTGTGCCAAACTATGCTTTCCGAAGAGTGTGGGAGTGTTTCAGATGAGCCTTCTTTTTCCTCGCAGGGCACTATCAGGGTCCCTGCCCCATGCCAGTATGCCCACAAGCTGGCCTTCCTGGCAGGACAGAGTCTTCACACCGAGCCACACAAGAGGCTTGCGACCACGCTTTTCTACCTGTAAATGCAGTCTCATCTCGGGGAAGGCCACAAATCACTGTCAAGTCCAAATCGTGATCATCGTGATTTTTTTTTTCCTGTCTCTTTCTTGTCAGCTTCACATTTTTAGATGAGGCTGACTGCCAAGCTTTGTGCCCCCTTCTCTTATTTTATTAATGAAGACCATCTTGTATTATTTTGGAGTTAATTTTGCAGTTGAATGGTAATTGGTGATGAAATCGTCCCAACAAGTCGTAGAAAGGTTTTTGACACAGGGGCATTACATATAGATTAGTCCCCACTTTGTAATTCTTTATCGGAACATGAACACTCTACCTCCAGTTTCGTCATTTAGAAAAAGACTCCTGCAGCTGTTTTTGTATCATTTGTTTGTGGAAATACTGTGACGAGGTGGTATTGTCGTTTTGATAGTTTCATTGCTACAATAAATGAGTCATGTAGCAACTCATTTTGCCAAATGAAGGTGTAACTTGGCAGAGGTTAAGTGCCTTGTCATATCATTTCATTGTTAAAAGTTCATAACATTTATGAATAAAAAGTTTTTTTGCTACGTGAATTGGTCTGTGTTTACTTACAAGGTACCATTCGAGCTAGTTATCACTATGGGACTACGAAAGTGCACAGGCTACCTCATACAAGGCACTGAAACACATGGATTCAAGCGGTCATTCCTAATAACACTGCTCGGAAAGTTGTAGAACACTGGAAATCGTAGTGACAGTCCAGAAGTAGTACAAGGCACGGTGTGATAGCTTTGATTCTGCACTTGAACTAAAAGTATGACGGTGTGATGACTTTGCTACTCGCTGTAGCGGATGATCACCGCGGTTTCAGGCTTAGCGAGCCACAGGGCCGCGTGTCTGTCGCCTGCTCACGTGTAGCGCGGCGAGGCAAAACAGACGGTGTTCGATTAACTGAAATACACACACTTTATTGCCTTTGGTGGCACCCCGAACAACAGCACAACGTGCGCTCGCGGGACGCGGAGAGCATAGGCTCCTGCACGCGGACGTTCACAAAAAGGGGAAACCGCGAGCACATAGCAGCTGGCAATGACTAGCTTTGACATGCCGGTCGGAAAAAGGTCCCTCGCGGCTATGCTGCGCACTCTTACAATGGCCACTGGGCCTGGTCGCGAGAGTTTGGGCAAACCTCGTAGCTCTCGCCAGTGGTGCCCCGTCCTCGGACTCCTGCAACCGTGTCTATCTTTCCTGTCTTCTCCTTACTTCTGTCGTTCGCTGTCCCTGCGCCTCGCTCTATCCTTCCTCTCTACCTTTTAATCCTATCTTTTTAATTCCTTCTCTACCCCCATCCCTCGTGAGCTACACTTGAGGTGTCCTCCCCCTGAGAGACGGTTACGGGGCTCACTTTTCACTTAAAATTACTCCCCCCCCCCAGCGTGCGCCCGAGCACTTCCTGGTCGTCGAGACCCATATGAATCTGGTGGCGTGTGAGGGAGTCCAGGCAATCTCTTGCACTCTGCAGATCATACTTGATGTAGGTCAGAACGGCCAACATGACAGCGGGATGAGGGCGTTTCGGAATGGCCGCAAGCGTTTGGACTGCCCCCGTGAGTGCCTGAATCATTTGGGCGGCATTTTCCAGCAGCTTCTGTGCACCCGATTCAGAGGAAGCAATCGGTGCATTGGCGGCGCAGTTTGAAAACGGATACTGGCCGTGTGGCAGCTTGGGCTAGTTGGTATGGCATGACGATAGTTATAGCGCGAGAAAACGACGACACTGTGTCGTTTGGATACTGGCCGTCGCGCCATTGTGGAGCGCCTGTTCACAGCCGCCTCTTTGGGCAGCTTCACGTGAAATTGCTAAGCCGCTTGCGGCTAGGGGTACAGGCGCGTGCTCGAAATGAGCGTAGCAGCCAGCGGGCAAAATTCGGCAATGGCTAAGGCCGCGTTTCCGATCTGCGCCCCCGAAGCACTGAGAGCCGTTTTGAAGTGCTGTGACATATACTGCCGTGCATTCCAAAGGGAGCAGTAGCAGTCCCATTTGCCCGTGTGCACTGTTCGAGTTGGGGGATTTGGCCCCGGACCCAAAACACGCTACCTCTCCTGTGGGAGCTGTTACGTAGCGGCTAACATCCCGACTGGGGACTTGTGACAAGCGAAGGTGCGCGATTGTGATGCTCAAGGGGGGCACTGGTCTTGTTCTCGAGCAGTGCGGTATCTGCTAAAAGCGTCAGTGGACAAAACTCACGCGTAGCAGACATAACGCGGCTAAACACGTCGAGCATCATTCGCAAAGGCAAGCTGACTCGGCTAAGATTAATCAAAGGCTATTATAATGAGCATTTGACACCGCGTTGGGCACCAGTGTGGTAACCTCGCTGCTCACCGTAGCGGACGATCACCGCGGGTTCAGGCTTAGCGAGCCACAGGGCAGCGTCTCTCTCGATTCTCGCAGCCCCCATGAACACGTGCCGCGCCTGCGCGTGGTGCCATCTAGTGCCACGCGCCATTACCAGAGCACGGGAAAGGAAGAAGGAGAGCGGCCGTACAGCGGAATGCCCACGATGTGGTCGCCGGCGTGCCCGAGATCCCCACAACGGTCAGACTACACACGGGCGCTTTGTGTAAAAATGGACTAACAATACACTGCACGTCAGTTGTAAATTGACATGCCAGTGGATAGCAAGCCCTATTTCCGGGCCAGTGTTCCAGTCAATTGTAGATGGTGCATCACTAGGTGGCATGGACAGCCAGATTAGCTCCCGCTCGTGTAGTTTCGTAAACTCTTGTGGTAGAATGTACGTAAGTACAATTGGGTAACTTTGTGCATGCTTGTACTCAATGAGCATGAATCTTTTATGTTCATTCAATGCCCGTTAAGAAACTGACAATTTGCGTACCTTAATGTCGAATTACCTACAGTAACATATCTTTAAGGTAATCCACATGCATATTAATCTTATCATGGAGCACTTATTGTAGAGAGATAAAACTTTTCATTTGAATAATTGAGAAGTTTCGGGTGAGGCTCTCAGTCCACAACTTCAACAGCCACTGCTGCGCTCCGTGCCCGATGGATCAGCGCCCGCTGACCACTTGAGTCGCATCTAAGAATGTGTTGTGGTTCTTGTTTGGGTTGATCACCAGAGCTGCTGGCCTCGTCTTCCTGTATAGTACTAAACTATGGCACGGCATGTCCTCTTATTCGGCAGGGCATAGACATATGGTCATTGTCAGTGATATGTGTTAACTATTTGATTCGAAGAAATGCCTCAATTAGCATAGCAGATGTTACCAGCAGCTACAAACAGTGATGGATTGGCAGCTACTTTTTAATGCTTTGTATAGCATGAACTCAATGGTGCGTGCAGAAGCAGATGTGGTACATATCCACTCTGATGCACCCCCTTCATGTGGAATTGCTCTAAGCAAAATATCTGCTAAACATAAGGAAAGACTGCGTTTTTATTGCAATGAAATATGGAACATTGAACAGAGTAAACACAATAGCATTTTAAACACATAAGGTATGCACAAATGTTTTGCGCACGGCAGAGTGCAATAATAGCCAATCTGAAGCAGTGTCATGGTGGCATAGCAGCAACAGACTGGTTTTTGTCTGAACAGAACAGCATTAATAATAATTGTTATTTACATCCCAAAGGCACACTTTCATTATAAGAGATACCATAATAGAATGCTTAGGAAATTTTGACCACCTGAAATTTTTGAATGTGCACCTAAATCTGAGAACAAGGGCCTGTAATGCCTCCATCAAAATGCAGCCACCACAGCTGGGATTTGATCCTGCATATCAGCATTGAGCATTACACCACTAGTTCACTGTGGCAGGTAGCTGAACAAAGCTCACCAGTACTTAGTTGATAGAAAGATGATAAACAGCGAAAACGTGGGCAATAAAGAAAGGCAGCACAGTTTACTAGCTATTACTGCAACCCTGGTGGCTTGAAGGTGGCTTTTCTAGGCATGCATGTCCATAGACAAGTTGCTAGTAGCTGCTACTGTGCGAAAGTGCTGTCTGTGATGGAGCCCACTGTTAGCATGATTTAAAGTTTACCAAGTCCTTCAAAAGTATGGGTTTGTCTTTATGGCATGAAAGCAGCAATCAATATTAAGCAGCCAAGTCTGCGGTTCTACTCGAACGGTGATGTATCCTGCCACAATGTCAACTTGATTTTCACCAACTGCGTGAGCTTCGACTTCTGTTCATTTCTTCCTCGCTGTTGTGTTCGGAGCCAGATGACGAAAGAAGCATTTGTCTCCTCATCTCGTACAGAATGATCGACGCTGCAATTGCTGTGTTCAAACTGTCAACACCATTGTTCGCTGGAACGTGCACTCTAGCACCATCGCAGTCCACGGCAAGCTTGTGGGCCTGGAGGCTAAGCCCTTGTGTTTCTCCTCCCACCACGAGAACGCTCGGTACATTGGCGTACCTCACAGCTGTGTATTCGTAATGGGGCACATCGATCTCCCTGATATCTTCCAGCTCATCCATGTCTCGGAACGACTTGTCCACTGTCAACCTTTGCCCGTCTGCAGTCACCGTCCTGTACCTAGACCCCTCATCGTCCACGTCCTCCTCTTCATCATTGGAGGTTTCTGCATAATAGAATGATGTAACAATTAAAGTTCACAATATCACATGCTCTAGCAGTCTACTCAGCCAAACAACAGTCACTAAGTGGGAGGAAGAAAGCTTTGCCTTACAGTTCTCTGTACTTAAATCAAACAGTTAGCATGGTGTCTTGTAGGTTTTCGGTGTGTTGTCCAACATGTCCAGGTGCCGCACATGGCAGCTTCTACATGATTTCCGACGAGCGGTAATGCCGTAGTTTATGGGAAATTTTAGTCTTGAGAAACTTCTATTTTTTCATTAGCTTTTCGTTGTGCTTGGACATGGGGTGGTATGCAACTAAACATACACTTCTCTAGCTGGCTCAAGCAGTTCAAGATTTTGTTAAAAATTGCTTGTATCTAAAATTAGCTGTCCTTGGTTTTGTGTGAAGGTGCTTAAAATAACTACAGCAACTTTCCTATGTGCACTTGTTGTGTGTTTCACCATTTTAGTAATAGTAACTCTTCCCATCCCCATCTACCAATCACAAATGTATTTGGACTGTGAATACGAGAGCAAAACTTTTGTCGCAGCTAATGCTCCTGCTTATTCTTAAATAGAAAAAGCACTGCATTGCTCACTGAATTGCGAGATTGCAGGAAATTTCGTTAACAATTCTACTCAATTTGCACCAGCAGAGCCATGCCAACTTCAAATTGCTGTGGACTGCTATGAAACTTGGTTGAGATGTCTACAGCTTCATTTTCTGTCTGTCGTAGAGACTTTCACATCAAGCCTGATGAATAGTTCAGGGCCTAAGCCAAATCAATCAATGTAACCATATTACATAGTTCGGTGCTTTTAACAGAAGAAACAGTAAGGCAATTAGGAATGACAGTATGACACTAACCTTCATCCAGCTCGGTGTCCATCTCTGGAGATGGTCTGCGTGCCCCAATAAGTGCTTCGCTACGGTGGTCCGCTAGGTAAACAGGTGTTTCGGGGCTCACATAGCTCGGCATGTATTCCCAGGCTATGCCACTGTATATCGGTATTCGAAAATGTGACCCAGCACCGGCACGTAGCACTTTCAACTCCCATGGATCCACGCAACCTGAAGCAGTTGAAATGACAACAAAATAGGACAGTTATACAAAATGAAGTAGTGTTTTTATAGTAAGTTAGTCACACATGACCGATGTAGCAGGCATCAGCTAGTGTACTACTGCCGCTACTGAAACAAAATGATAACATAAATTGAATTCACTTTCAAATTTCTCATCTCTCAATTGGCAACTATATTAGCTAATAATATGAAAGTTTTAATACAAGCATTAATGAATTAGCATTGCACTGCCCTCCATGCTAGAAAACGTGGTTCCATAAGTGCACTGGTACTGAATGAATGTAATTGGTAGGTGTATGCAAATACATTATTTCGAGCTGCACAGGTGTTCTTAGACAGTCATCTGCTACAGCTTATGTCATGAAATTTTTTAGCCGTGGGCTCAGGTGTAGCTGTTTGTAAACAAATAATGGCTATACTACTTAAAAGTGTAAACAGTGACCTAACAAGTTCAGATAACTTGTAATGCAATATAACATCTTAAAAAATTGAGCTATTTGAAATTTTCGACATCACACCTTTATGAGACCACAGATTGTATTATGATGATGGCTACATGTCTGAAACCTTTACAAATCACTGTAGGTATCCCTCTATTTCGCTATAAATATTTAAGTGTACCAATAAATATTTAGCTTGGTGCTTGTGTGTGAGTGAAAGCACAATGTCAGTGCATTTCTAATTAGCATTTGTAGTCTGCACAGTCTGTCTTGTGAAGTGCAATGTGTAAACACACTATATATCTGTGGCCGCAATGCCATTTTCCCGGCGTGACAGAGACTGGCTATCCCAATTGCTTTCTTTTAATGGTTTACCTTTGGAAAGCAGCAACTGGCTACATCCTGCAGCTGCAGCAGTTCGGATCAGCGTTCCCATGTTTCCAGGATCTCTAACATTGTCCAAAATCATGGCCACAGGGATTGTGTCACCTGATCTATTAAACTCGATTTGGTCCATGGACGGCTTTTTAAACACACCTGAAAAAGGGAGAGAGAGGGAGAGATAAGAGAGAGACACTATTATACACACTCCCACACGTTAACAAGCAGTTCAGGAAAGCTGAGCTTCGTATGGCTGGAAGTGCTCAAAAGTCGTACTCGGTGCATTTAGAATAAACATTCATAACGGCAAATTACTTCTGCGTAATTCGAACTTCCAGATCTTAGGGACGACAACAATCATTGCTCAGATACGAGTCATCTAATACTGTGTTCAGTCTTAAGCGGCGCATGTAGGATGTGATGAGCAGCGGTTTGTTGAAATTCGCAAACAACGAATTCACACGAAATATGCCTTACCCATTACGCCGGGACATGTCGTCATGTCCGACCAAATTTTCATCTTCTTGTAAAACACCTTCTTTATCTGCTCCTCCTGTAGTGTGTCCAAAGGCAGACCTTCGATGTTTTCAGGAAGCGAGAAGTAAATGCTTTCGCACTCAACGCCGGCCTTTAGCGCATCGGCGATCAGTCTTTTTCCTTCCAGCAGGACCTTGTTTAGCTTTTCCCTCTTTCGCTTCATTTTGAGTTGCATCATGGTGTTTCTGTAAGAGAGAACAACCTTAACCCAGTTCTTTTGGTTTCCCCCTTCGGGAGCCATCAATCAACACTTGACTGCGGTACCAAAGGCTCTGGCGGGCGGTACTTACGCGAATTCGTCGTCGTTGCTGCCCAACTTTACGTATCGTGGAACGTTGTCGCTCGCTGGCGGTACACTCGTACCACCTTCGGTTTGTGAGGTCGGATAGATGACCTTTTGAGCCGTTCTTACAAAACCCTTCCGACGAAATCGAACCGACTGCACATAGATACCCGACCTAACGTGGTGGCTGCACATCGTAACAAACGCAGAGGCGCTCTTTCCGAGAGTCCCCATGACTAAAGTAAGGAACAAAAAACGTGAAAACAGGATGCCTGAAGCGTGGGGACTTGTGCCGACTCGCCTATAAACTCAATTTTACTACAGCATGCCGCCAAGTGCCTCAATGAGAGCGGCCATTTTAGGTTCCTGATGGATCGGATTGACTACTTGAACAGCGAGTAAATCCGAAACCGAAACTATAACGTAGACGCGCTTTCTTGCATTGCGTCAGATCATAAAGGGGGCAATGGTCAGATGTATGGTTTATGAATACCGATGGAATCAGCGTTCGGCTCAAAAAATCGCGAAAGTTGCAGTGCATTTGCATGTGGCGGGTGAATGCTCGCTGGTGCGGGAAACGAGGAAGAAAGCGAGACCGTGAACGCGACAGGCGCGTGGTGGCGCGTGATTGGTGTCCCGCCCCCCTATCTCTTTCGCCTCGCCTGCGGTACTTGGGCAGCTCGGCACAGGTCACCTTGGGCATCAGGCGAACGGCAGCACTCGGAGCCAGGCCGACCCTGCGACAGCTTGCCGAGTCCCTTTCCAACCCGTGAAGTGTTTTCGCGAGCTCTCGTCGTTTGGGTGAGTGGACGACGGCACCTTTTCGGTTCCAGATTTCAGCGGCCGCGGGCGATTTTCCGCAACACCGCTAGCATTCGAATCGATGCGCGAGCCCAGGGCAGTTTCGCCCCTCGGAAATGACACTTCCGTCTAGTGTTACCAAACAGAGGGCATTGAAAGCCGCGTAAGCGTGTTTATAACTTGAGGGATTAGCGCTCGGCACCCATTTTTTTTCGCAACGCACGAAGGCACACTTCGATTTTTCCCGAGGCGCGAAACTCGAGGTTCGAACCGCCTTGCCATCGTCGTCGTCTTCGGTCTGGTGCAACATTACGGCATTATCGTTTCGCGTTATACGATTTGATTTACGAGCAGAAACGTACCCCTGCCTTCTCTGATCGTAAACTAAGTCAATCCACGGTGCTTCCTCGATATTTTCAAATTTATATTATCCAGGAAGATATGCAGTGCAACAGGATGTTTAATTGCATGTGCATTGCAATGGAACTCTAGCTAGCGCGTAAGGTGCATCTTCTTTAAGCCTCTGCAGACTACTCGACGACTTTGTGAAGATAAATTTGCTTCTGGTTTGATCGCACACTTGGTTTAGCTTTTGCATTTAGCATCCTGGTTTAGCTTGGCTCTAACCAGCCTGCGAACCGTAGCCTGAAGGTAATCTTAGTGGGCGCGCGCGCTTTGCCTAGTGTTTTTTTGCATAACGACACTGGTCAGTTCGGGTCGTTGCTCGCGCACCAAACGGGGCAGTGCGTGGCTTGGCAACGTGTCAAGCTGTTGCGTCGCGACCGATTTACGATCGTAGTACGAGTGAAGATAGCTTGCGCAAGGACCAAAGGCCATTGCAGTTGACGTCCAAGGTGACCTTGACGAAACTTGGTGTATCTTGTTTACCATCGCGGCTACGAGGAGACACGAAACCGATGCGCCGGTTTGGAGGGCCGAGTCTTCGGTTTCACCTCGAATTACGCGCCTTGGCGTGAATAGGCGCGGGCGCATTCCTCCCGAGGACCGCACCTGCTGTTTCGGCGTATCGGAATGCGTTGATTGAACTGCACTGTTTTTTTTTTATCCTAGAGCACCGTGCACTCATTTTTAAGCGTTTTTTTCTGGTCTTCATTTTCTCGTGTTTCGAAAGACGGGACAACGAATAGCAGTGTACCTTGTGAAGGCTTTTTCTGAGGCCATCTATTTAAAGGCTTGACAGGGATCATCCGGCGCCAGGATCCACTACTCTTGGGACCTATGTTTCTGTTGTCGACTTTTCTTTATTTACAGATGATTTCGGCATTGTCTTCATACCACAGGCGTGCACTGACCCCCCTCTGCCCCCTTACGTAGCTGTTTTTAAGCTGTAATATTTGCAGATGTTTTCATATTCAGAAATGAATTGCTCTATTTAAAGAATGCTTAATTGGTATGTCCACTGCCTTCAACCTAACGGCCTGAAAATAGCCTAGTTAAGGTTTTTGGGGTTATGCCAGTTGTCATGCGATTCGTATATGAGCCAGTTTTCTTGGGACTGGCAAACCAAGTTGTCATGACGATCTTCTGTCACGTCTGTGATACGGGTTATTTTCCAGTCTAACAGTATAGGCGACACTGCAAAGCTGGGGAGACCTCTCTGCTTGCATTCATGACTAAAAGAACTTGAATTGGGGATTATTGATTGGGTACGCATCATGCAGCTCGGTGATGAATTATGTAGTTATTACAAGAAAAGCAGCACTAATGTGAGCCACCTCATGTGTAGTATGATACAGAGGGGCCCCTGTGCACCACTTCCTCTTGTATAATCGAACTGTGGCATGCAACATAACACTAAGGTGCATAATTATGTGGTCTACAAACTCTTGTGTTTAGTCTTACATGTACTAGTTGTTCTACTTGATGAGTTGGTCGGATGCAGCGTGTACAACCTCATTCATCAAATTCAGTCTATGAAAAAGACAATCTTGGATAATGAAGCCAAAGAATGTTTAAGCCATGATAACTGTGCCTTTGACTCTGTTATAGTAATTAAAATATAAATGTGAAAAAAGTAAATTGGATGAAAAAAGAAACTTGTTTCCAGCAGAGAAGATTGCAGGCTTGGTCCACACTCGCGGCAAGTTTTCTTTTTGTCCACCTTACTTCTTTTGCATTTATATCACAATGACTACAGCTGTTAAATCATCAGCCTGACTACGCTTATCCCATAATCTGCCAATCAACCCGGTCTAGTGCTTTCCGTTGCACGTTATACTTGCGAACTTCTTAATCCCATTGGCCCACCTAAGTTTCAGTCTCCCCTTTGTGCGTTTGCCTTCTCTGATAATTTAGTTAGTTACCCTTAATGACCAATGGTTGTGCTGTCTACGTGCTACGTTCCCAGCCCATGTCCATTTCTTCTCGATTTACACTGTGATATCCTTAACCCCAGTTTGTTCCCTGACCCACTCTGTTCTCTTCTTGTCTCTTAAGGTTACACCCATCATTTTCCTTTCCATCGCTCACTGCGTCATCCTCAATTTAGGCTAAACCTTTTTTGTAAGCCTACAGGTTTCTTCTCCATTCATGATTTGAGAATGCTTGCTTAATGTGATCTACCCCATCTTTATTCTGGTTATTTCACTCTCATGGTTCTTTTAGAACTTCCAGCGTCTCTCAACCTTTCGCAGAGTGCTGTTTGCTGCAGAGACTCTTGCATATTACTTTAGTTTTGCGCATATTAATTTTCAGTCCTACTTTTCCGTTTTCTGTGTCCAGTTCGGTAATCAAGAGCTGTAATTCGTCCACTGAGTTACTCGTGAAGGCAATGCCATCGGTGAATCACAGGTTACTAAGATACTGTTCATTGACTCTTATCCCTCAGTCTTTCAAATCTAGGGTCCCGAAAACCCTATGTAAACTCGCGGTGAATAGCATTGGAGAGATTGCCTTACACCCTTCTTTATTTGGATTCTGTCGCTTTCCTTATGGAGGACTATTGTGGCTGTGGATCTACTGTAGATTTCTTATTTCCTTATAGAGGACTATTGTGACTGTGCATCTACTGTAGATTTCTTCCAGTATGCTTATGTATCTATGTATTGGGTTTGGTTGTATTCTGCGCACTTCTCTATTACTTGATTGATTGTATGAATATGGTATATTGTGGAGTAGCCTGTATGAAATCCTACTTGTTCCTTTGGTTGATTGAACTCAAATGTCACCTTAATTCTATTAAGTATTATTTTTGTAAATAGTTTGTAGAGAACGAACAGTAAGCTGATCGGCCTGTAATTTTTCAAGTCCTTGGCGCCTTCTTCTTTATGGATTAAGATGATGAGGCATTCTTCCAAGATTCTGGTATCCTTCCCATGAAGAGACACTTTGTATATAAGGTGGCCAGTTTTTCTAATACAATTTCTCCACCATCTTTCAGTAGGACTGTTGTTATCTCATCCTCACCGGCGACTTTGCCTTTTTGCATTCCTTCTAAGGTTTTTCTTACTTACTGGTAGGATGTCGAATTCCTTTGGGCTATTATTGCTTCTTATGATATTTTCCTGGTTGTTTCGGCTTCTGTACAGCTCTCTACAAAACTCCTCCCCCATCTCTGCTATCTTATTCATATTGGTTATGACATTGTATTTCTTGTCCCTTAATGCATACATCCACTTTTAGCCTATGTACAAGTTTGCCTTTGCAGCTTTTAGACTTCTGCCACTTTTTACAGCCTGCTCGATTCTCTCCATGTTATACTTTCTGACGTCGGCTACCTTGCGTCTATCACTTCGAAATATATACTAGCTCTATGTAGTCGGATGCTTTGGAGGCTTTCATGGTTTGTCGTCTCTTAGAGTGACTGCGCCTTTGACTTCCATTGCAAACTTGGATGATACTAGTAAGATTATCGTTCATTGTGTCAACACTTATGTCGGTTACCTCGTTTAGAGCCTCAAATATATTCTGAAGCGAAACTCAGCTCTTGTACTTTCTCTTTCACCGCTAGCTCATCAATTTGCTTTTTGCGTATCAGTGTACGCGTTTGCATTTTTAAATCTAGGTAAATACAAGTTCTGGTTACATCAGCAAAGTCGGTATCCTCTAACCTTCCCTTGGCGTTGCTATCGGTTGTATGAGCAGAGAAAGGAGCCCAGGATGAGCCCTTCTTTCATTCAGCGCATGAGACCTTTAACACAGCAGTGCTTGCAATGACTCAGTGTTGCCCATTGTATATTTTATTAAACCTAAAACAGGCTTGCGTTTAAACCTAAAGCCTTGACGTTTTAAACATTTCAATAAAACCTATAACAGACATCAGGCATGAGATTTAAAATTAAAACCTTAAAATTTCAAGCATTTCATTTAAACCTAAAACAGGCGGCTCACTCTCTTACAATACGAGTTTGCATCTACGATGTGTTTATGTGTATGCACACATTGTCTTGTAGCTAAAAATACAAGATGGCTGGCCACTTCTCCTACCCTCCTCCTGAGATCATGAGGGAGCTCAAGGCCACTGCCGAGGCCATTGTGGCTCCTGGCAAGGGAATCTTGGCTGCCGATGAGAGTACAGGTAAACAGATAGCATTGTGGTTTCAAGTAAAACTGTGCCAATAGCAATATTTTTGGTGTGAAGTGAGCTCAAATATTGAAGTACAAGTACAAATCAAATGCAATGTTTTTCTAATATTTGTTGAATAATTCTAACATTTCTTGGATCCTTCAAAACCAAGTTGTGGAATAAAAAAAAAAGTGGAGAGGATCTTTAAGCTTATTATTATGACAATATAGCAACATTACAGCATTTCTTATCACTAGGTTAACGAAGTGCTGGCAGGGTGGTATTTTATAGTTGTCTTATCAAGAAAGGGGTAATGCAGAGGCCAAAGATGTAGTAGTACATGATTTTATGCAACTAATGTGCTTCTGTGGAAGCCCAAATAATGTTGCAGCAGAGTTAAGTTCCAAATCTGTCTCATAGACATTACATACTAGAACACAAACAAAACACCGTTGAGCTCCCACATCTATTATGTCTAAGATCTCCATTGTAGAGCCAGCATCTTTGAGTCAATACATTTGAGACCATAGCAGAACACGAAAGGCAGCGTTGCGGCAATGCAGGAATGTAATGCGGTGAAGCATTTGAAAAAAAAAATTTAAGAGGGCCACTTTTAATTCCTGTGGAATTTTAAAAGCAGCTTTGCTGCAATACGAGGCTGCAATGAGGTGAAGCATACTACAGATCTGAAGGGTGTTTTAAAATTTGTCGTTTACTGCATTTGTCTTCAGGAAGTTTGAATAGTGAAAATTCCAGTGCGAATAAAAAAGGATAGAAAACAGTATCAGAAAAATATTCGAAATTTCGAATATATGCAAATCTCTAGTTTTAAGCCTATTATGCACAGGTCCACATAAATTCAGCACATTGTGAGAGATGGGTGACATGCCAGTGTATTATTTAAGTTGTGCAAGGGTATTGGATTTTTTTTCTTTAGTTTTTGAACATTTGCGTAATGTTTCCAGACGTTAAATGTTAATTTTGAGCAACTTCATAAGCACTTGCCAATAGTATTCTGCTGATGCAGAGAAAACCTTTGAGTTGATGTAATTGATGTTCATTGCACTTTGGTTCCACCCAGCCTTTGCTGTTGACACATCACTGTGTCAGTGTAAATCTGTACTAAGTAACCCAAGCCTTTGTACGAGTGCCAGCATTGTCGTACGCAACTGCTTGTTGTGACCATTCGCAGGCACCATGGGCAAGCGCCTGCAGGGAATTGGTGTCGAGAACACGGAAGAGCACCGGCGCCAGTACAGGCAGCTGCTGTTCACCTGCGACGAGCAGATGAACAGTTGCATCAGTGGTGTTATCCTGTATCACGAGACGGTCTACCAGCAGGCCGACAATGGCACTCCGTTCATCAAGATCCTTGAAAACCGTGGCATTATCCCGGGAATCAAGGTGGACAAAGGTGTCGTGCCCCTGATGGGCTCTGACGAGGAAAGCACTACCCAGGGTATGCACATAATGTTGTCTTTGTGCTCGGTGCATATTTGGTGTCTCGTGCTTATGTATGCTCTCAACTATCCTTTCTTTGTGAGTGGATTAATGTAGCAGTGTGTGGTTACGAGAACTTCTTTTTTGCAAACTTGTTTGCAAGAAACTAACATGTGGAACGTTTTGTCAATATCGTTGCGAGAAAAAGTAAACTAGCCACAGTGCATGGAATCCATTTATTCATTGCGTCGGTAGAATCATAGATCTGATAAAGTGTAATTGCTAGATAGTGTAATTAGTTTGGAGAAGGCAAATTAGTGTCAGTAGAAGGGCAACTCTTGTGAAAGAACAAACTTAAAAAAAATTGTTATGAGGCTTACAACAGTAGCTTCCAAAATTTAGGAAGTATGCTTTTTTAGTGCAGTGCTATTGTACCCTTCAATAACGTGCTAAATATGACCGATGGCATTTTGCATGCTTCGTGGAAGTGGGTAGCCCCTTTGCGCTAGTAAGCAATCTGCAGACCGATACTTTTTGCATCCTGAATGCATTCAGGAATAATGTGCATGGCAGCTTTGCTGTACCTGTGTTTAAATGGACATTTGGAAGTTCTATCGATTCAACCACAGGTCGCCACAACTACTCCAAAACTTTGATGGCCATTGGCTGGCTGGCCTTAAAAAAAGGCTTGTGTGACATGGGTATTATCAACACTGTAGTATTCAGTACTACGAGAGGCCATAACCCAGTATGTATGACTTCTTCTGCATTCTTGGCACAAGCTGATTTCTTCTTGCAACCTACATCTCATGTAAAATCTTGCCATCTGTTGGTAGGACAGACCTTGGGGCAGATTTCACTGGGAGTGATTAGAGGACGACAGAGTGGGACTTGATATGTGTGGCGTCTTCTGGATACCATTGTATGGTCGTCTTATCTTGAAGCTGGCCTGACATAAGAGATGCTGCAGACTGCAGTGTTTGTGTGCTCTCTCTTATCGTCTATAACTCCTATAGCCTCTTACGCTTGTCTAAACCTGTTGCGGGTGTCTGGTGCAGATAGCCGCTTCAGTTATCTCAAGGTTGCGTTACGCCCAGCCACTTGTAGCAATTTCCAGAGGCACTTGTTTCCCATGTACGTGAGTGTTCTTTAAAATCATAGATTCACTTCATCTTGTAAAATTGCCATTTAATCACCCCCTGCTTGTTTTTTTTCCAAATTTGGCACTGTTGCTGCATTTTCAATTGTTTATGCTCTAAATGGAGTCTCTTAGAGCGTGAGAAAGCTTTAAAACACACAAGTATACAGAAAGTTTTCAAAAGCTGACACTATATGTGTAAAAATGGGTGCGTGGATAAAGAAAAACTGTGCTATTGCACAGTGCTATAAACTGCAACGGCAACATACATATCAATTTTTTTCAATGTCGTTTCAGGTCTCGATGACCTGACCAAGAGGTGCGTCCAGTACCGCAAGGATGGTTGCCGTTTCGCCAAGTGGCGCTGTGTGCTCAAGATCCGTGAGCACTGCCCATCGCCCCTGGCCATCCTGGAGAATGCGAATGTTCTGGCCCGCTACGCAGTCTGCTGTCAGCAGGTGACTCTTTTGATTTCTCATGCCATTTTTTTTTCTTTACAGCGGAGCTGGTGGGCTTTTTGTTGTGTTGTCTCGTACAAGCAGAACCTCTGCCCAGTGTTGCCTGTTCAGCCAAACTTAGAGTAATCTAGCTTAATCTCGATTGACATGGTTGAGAGGCTCAGAAAATACAACTTATCTAAATCTACAGGGTCTTAGCTCGGCCTAATTAAGCTCGATCAAGCCAGTTGTATCAGTTAATTGACAAGTGATGAAAGTGAACATAGCATAGCCAAATTTAGCTTTGTTGAGTCATTTGACAGCCCATCACTTATTATTAGCCAGTAAATACCTATCAATGCATTCAGATGCGCTGTTGTGCTCAGCTGCCGGCCCGAAGGTTGCAGGTGCAATCCCAGTCGCGACGGTCACGTTTTGATGGAGTCAAGATGCTAGAGGCCCATGTACTGTGCGTTGAAGAACAGCAGGTTGAAGAACTGCAGATCATCGGAATAACTGGAACTTTCCACTACGGCGTCCCTCCTCAGATTGTGGTTTTGGGATGCAAACTATCTGATTTTATTCTATTACCCATTAAGGCCCGAGCAGTGGCAAAAATGCATGCCGAAGCTCACGAGATGCTGGAACAGCTTAAATATCTGCAGGTAGCCATTCGAAATCAGCCGATACACCTGCCTTGATTTCTTGATTACTGATGTACTTCTGTATAAAACTGAGGTATTAGATTTTCAGGCAATGATTGAGCTTTCACTCTGGCACAAAACATTATTTGCCTCTCAGTTTTACAGAATGCGATTGTGCCGTTCGGCTTCACTGTGACCTCTTGGTTATCCAACGGCTGCAGGCGGGCCTCGTGCCTATTGTGGAGCCAGAGGTGCTTCCTGACGGAGACCACGACCTCGAACGGTGCCAGAAGGTCACCGAGCAGGTGCTGGCCGCTGTATACAAGGCCCTGAATGACCACCATGTCTACCTGGAGGGCACTCTGCTCAAGCCCAACATGGTGACCCAAGGGCAGAGCTGCACAAAGAAGTACAGCCCGCAAGACGTGGCCCGTGCCACCGTCACTTGCCTGCAGAGGACTGTGCCGCCCGCCGTTCCCGGTGTGTACAACTTCTGCTTCCGGCACTAAAAGCTGCAATGCCAGCTTAGAATAAGAGCTGCATTAGTTGGTACGTGTTTCTGCTAAGACGGCCGTGCAAGCGTTTGTGGTGTCTTCACATCTCTTTTGTGTCCGTGTTTGAACGTTGTCTTTTGAAATGCAGTGCCAGGAAACAAAGGCGCCTGCTCTCAATCTCCAGCATAATGCCTCTCCACCAGTGGCATCATAATGACAAGCCAATGAAGCAAATATATAGGGGGCATCACTTCTTGTATGTGTAGTAATTATTACATAATTGACAAGGAATGGAAGTAATTGAAAAATTTGCCACACATCTGGACCACTCCATTCACAACAGCAGTCACTATCCCACCCACTTTTGAATGCGAGGCATTTTTTGGAGAACTGCAGTTATTTTGAGGGTTTTTAATCTGCATCTATACAGTTCCCCCAGTAAAAGGAAATTTGTTAGAACTGCTGCTTAAGAACAACTGCCTGCAGCGCGATTGGTTTCATGCTTGGATTTTCCACCCTAGTTCACCTTTCAGTGAACGAAACTCCTGTTTAATGGAACACATTTTCCTGGTCTCTTCAAGTTCTGTTTAATGCCAATCTACTGTATGTATGTCGCCTCTTTAGCTTGGTGTGGACCAAAATTGGTATGGGAGGATAAGAGGGTTTGAGGAATAAGACTGTCTGGTTACAACGTGAATAACGTGAAAGTCCTTTCACTCGCACATAGGTCTGCAAGTAAATTGGAGCTCGGTAGACTTGCTCAAGAAGTATACTTTGCTCAGAGGACTCACTCCCTCCAAATTTCCTCAACTGTGGACTCTTCACTCATTCAGAGTGAGCCAACTCGAGATTACGTTGGCATAAAATTAGCTTTTCAATCTTGATGTCAATGCTCTCGAATGCCGATATCTAGTCTAATTGTCGGTCTATGGTATGCTTTTATGTCTTGTACCTTGAAATACGACTTTTCCTTTTTTGTGAAACACTAGACTCTCAACAGATACTTGTATCAGAAATTTTCCTTGAGAGAACCAACGCCTCAGATCAACAAATGAAGTGGCGCATTGAGATATCTGTGAAAAGGCGCGACTACTGCCGAAGGTAGTGCTGAAGAGTAGATGGCATTATAGGTTGGCAATTAAAGGTGCAGATCAATCACTCACTCACGAATTTCGTGCTTGGGTCCCACTTGAACTCTCTCACCAATATTTCCCTCAAGCAGACTTTATCCGACACTCCAAAGTATTACTCGCTCAGACTCGTAGCCTGAACAGTCTGAGCAAGTTGACTTTTTGCTGACCTATGCTCTTGCATAGTCAGATCCTTTACAATGTTTGGCACATAACCCGTACACGATAGGTGGCTATGCGCCAGGAGATTGACAGTTAAAATCTGCCCCGGAATGGTGAAGGCAGACATTAGTAACCTAAATGAATTGCAAGGCTTGGTGCTTAAAATTAACCGAACTTTACTGGCACATACTGCAGGGGTAGCAGTAAGAGTCCAGCTGTTAAACAAATCTCCATACTTCTGGGCATATCCTGTTATGTTTACTTTAATCATGATGAGTGGGGTGAAGTCTGTGCATTCAACATGCAACCCCTGTGGCACATACCCACTCTAGAGCAAGTATGTGCTACCGGTGGCTACTGGCTACGTACATACATACATACGTCAAGCACCCACAAGTGTACAGTGCTGTAGTGTGGCTAGCAGCGCAAATGGAGATACAAAAATCACATAGCAACTATTGTTGAATCGCAAAGGATTGCCTTGGAGAAGGGAACACAAACACAGCCTGTCGAGCGAGGCACCTTTCATATCTGCGGACCTTCGTCAATTCTCATGTGCTTTTCATGGCAGCCATGAAATGTACCGAATAATGGGCAATGTAAAGTTTCGTTGTTTCAGATTGTTTGCTCATTGCATGACATAGACATTGCATTTTTGTGGGCGTGCAGGCGTTGTATTCCTCTCTGGAGGACAGTCTGAGGAGGAGGCATCCATCCACCTGGATGCCATCAACAAGTACCCTGCCAAGAAACCGTGGCACCTGACCTTCAGCTATGGCCGTGCCCTGCAAGCCAGTGCCCTGAAGGCCTGGAGCGGCAAGCCTGGAAACGTCAAGGCTGGCCAGGAGGAGTTCCTGAAGCGTGCCAAGGTGAGTTGTGCATGCTGGTGCCTTATGCGGCTGTCTCTTGAGACATGAATTTGCCCTGTAGCAAGCTGTTCTTTGGATGGAAACATTTAGTTTGGGTAATAAGCTACATACAGAGGCAATACATAAGATCTCTTTGTTGGTGCTGTCAAGGTTTTAAAGGCACAGTAAAGACAAATAAGTTTTTCAGAGCGAAAGCTCGATCTACGACGTCTAAAACTGAATTATCAACAGCAGTCATTGCTTACCATTGGACGACATTTGCCACGAATGGGACATTTTCGAAACTATCCCAATAACGTGAGAGCATTAGACTACAGTTAATTGCCAGTAATTAACTAGCTGCCGTAAAAAGCCTTCCGTGGGTAAGAGATATATTATACTGATTATTCGTTTGTTTGATTTATAGAAAGAGCCGCCCGGCTTTATTATGGGAAATGGTGCGAGTGGTTCAAAATTTCAGTTTTCGCTTGGTTAGGCTGTACAGCTGGTGCCATCTAGTGGGGCCCAGTTGAACTAAGCAAGCAGAGTATTATTCAGCGGCTGTCGTTGCTGCTGCGGTTTCCCCGACTGTTGCTCTGCTGCTACTAGTGTCGATGGCCACGCAGTAAAGCCGGGGATTTGAAGTCCACTAATGCGATGCGGACCACTTAAACGAAGATTGTATTTCAAATCATTTACTTGGCACAAAAGTAGCACTACAAGGCTTTTGGATTGCCATTGCAACAACATTGTCTTGATATGCCTTTAATGTCCCTTTAAAAAATTGAGTGACGGTCTCTGGATGTTACTACCAGCAGAATTAAAGCCATTGCTGCCTACCAATCTTTTCATCTTCATGGCAGTCTAGCTGCAGAATTATCACTTTCAACTGTTTTCACTCTGCTGATGAAATTTATCGTCTCAATTAAAAAACGGAAAGAAAAGCTCATTATTATAGACTAAACTGCAGTTATCTGGGTGGTCGTATAACGATTTGCCATAAAATATTGATATACGATGCTTAAATGTTGCCTTAAACATGTATTTAACAGTATCAATAGGAAACCACCTCTGGTTTTACATTAGGTATCAAGATTATCATCTGCGTGGGGTTTAAAAGGACACTATAAAGTCAACTATTAAGTCGACGTCGATTGTTAAAATGGCGGTCCAGAAACATTTTAATGTTACTTTTGTGCCAAGGAAGGGCCTATTTTGAAATAAAATCAAGTTTTAGTGCTCCGTATCGAGTTAGTGCTCTTCAAATTACCAGCCTCAAGAAGCGGACAGACCGGACTAGACTCATGTCACTGTTGCCGCGCACAACGTTGCCCGGCTTTACTGTGCTAGTAAAAGCAGCGGGAGCCACACCGCCAACCACAGCCATTGATCAATTTCTCGCCGTTGGCTTTAAGATTGCAGACGCTTTTGTTTCAACTGCTCCCCGCTAGATGGCACCACCTGTCTCGTGTAACCACGCAAAAATTGAATTTTTGAACCCACAGTAATGTCCGGCGTTTTTTTTTATGAATCAAACAGAAACTGACAAGCAGCATTTTATTGCGTCTCTTGATGCTGGGACGGTTCTTTATTTAGTGCAGTTGGATCGATTACTAGTGATAAATTGTAGGCAGTCCGTCTGATGTCATCGGGATCATTTTGAAGATGTCCTACTGTGGCGCTTGTGTTTTTGTGCATTTACCTTAATTTCTTAGTAAGTAGGGCACTGTTGTTGATAATATTGTCTTTTAGATGTCATAGATTGAGCTTTCAATCTGATGTAAATTGTTATTTGATTTTAGCGTCCCTTTAAGCAGTGCCTTTTTAGTGTATAAAGATTAAGGCTATTTAATGAAAATGGAAAGGAGGTCTCTTAAGTAATAGGCAACAGGTTCATTGCCTGTGGCTACACTGGGTCAAATATGGCAAACAAGCTTCAACCAGACGCCTACAGGTTTATTAGGAACTGTGCCTATGCAATATGTGTGAAGTGCTAAAGATGTGCGATTTGCGTTAAAATGATTATACATAGTGTAATATAACTCTTAAAAATATAATATAGGGTATATAATACACATTGGCAATTTGTGTCGGTTCTTCAGGGTACATTAAAGGGGGACGCGGCACTTCGGGACCGAAAATCAGCCAAAAAATCGAGTTTTCGCGGACCTTCTTTTCGCGTTCCCGACATCATTGCGCACCTATTTACAAAATTTCATAGCCGAATACCATCAACTTTTATCGTTATTCAACTTTAAAAAACCGAAAACGGGCGTCTTGCCCTTTAAATTGAGGGCGAATAGCGCAGGTTTCGGCTCTACGATACGCGGGAACTACGTGCTCGATCGGCGCCATTTTGGTCTTGTTTGAAAGAACGCGTTTTCAGCTGTTTTTTTATTCAGTAAGCAACATTGAGCGTTTCCCCGGCTCGAAAAACGGGGCCTCAAAGACGAAGAGCCGCGCTCACTGCCATTGGCTAAACGGCGCACGTGACTGAAATGGCGCTTTCCGGTTGGCTGGAAGCTCGCGGCTTGCGCCTGCATACGCGACCCGACGCCATTTTGAAAGGGTTACCGCTGTGACGCCTCGAAATCGGCAGAGCACTCTGAAGCTTCTGATCGTATCGCCATGCCTGGAAACGCAAAAAAGTATCGGACCGTGCACGCATTTGGTCGCAGGAAACGCAAAGGTCGTGGGAGAAAGTCTACGAAGTCATCAGAGCCCTTGGTTGACTCCGACGAACGATGTGTCGACGCTCCGCGGCCGTTCAGCGATGGTGCGACCGAGCGCGTTGCCTCCGACGACGATGACGGTGAAGCGAACTCCGGACGACTACGAATCGACGCCAAGGTGGTGACAAACGCCGAAGTTGAAGAAAATCATGCCCGGGAGAAAGCGACGCTCGACCGGCTTTCATCGGCGCCAGCAACTGCACGGAAAATTGACTTTTTCACCGCGAGTTGTAGCGAGGCAACCGCACAGGACTCGGACCACGCTGCTCCTTATCTGCTTATGCATCTAGATATCCTAAACGCGATAATGGGTGCCTTGTGTTGCAAAGCCTGCCACGGACCGGCTACGATCGTCGGAGGGGATCGGGACTACGGACTTGCCGTGAAAGTGCTAGTGCAGTGTGAAAGGTGCGGCGAGATCGCGAATGAATGGACTTCGCCCCGCGCGAACGGCACGAAAACGTGCAATCCGTTTGAAGTAAATCTTCTCGCTTCGAGGGCGATGGTGGCTACCGGCAACGGCCAAACGAAAATGAACGATATTTTCGCAACAATGGGCATCTCACACCGCGGTATGCACCACAAGACGTTTCAGCGGCATTTGAAGAACACGCTGGCACTCGCTGCAACCTGAGCGGCTGAGTCCGCTATGAGCGAATGTGCGGAAAAGGTTCGAACAATTTATGATGACTTGTGCTTCGGCCACCGGGGCAATATTGCCGTTAGCTACGACGGCACGTGGAAGACGCGAGGCCATTCTTCCCACATCGGCGTGGGCACAGTTATCGAATTATTTAGTGGCTACGTGTTGGACTACGTCGTTCTTTCCAACTTTTGCCTAGGCAGCGAGGTGGGCCCAAAGCCTAGTAGCGAGGGCTATCAAGAATGGAAGGCTAACCACAAATGCCAAAAAAATACGAACAGCAAAGCGGGGCAAATGGAAGTGGAGGCGGCTCTAATTCTATTTCAGAGGTCGCTTGAACGTCATGGCCTGCGCTACGCAACTATGCTGTCTGATGGAAACTCTAGGACATTTTGCGCCATACAAGACGCCAAGGTGTATGGTTACATTGATATGCAGAAGGAAGACTGTATTAATCATGTACAGAAACGGATGGGCACCGCATTGAGAAACCTGGTGCAGAAACAAAAGTGCGATGGGAAAAGAGGCCTTGGTGGGAAAGGCAGGCTCACAGGTGAGCTGATCACCAGGCTGAGCACATATTATGGCCGGGCTCTGAAATCGCATGAAGGTGACGTGGGCGAGATGCAAAAGGCTGTGATGGACACATACCGCCACGTCACCTCCACTGATGAGTGCTCGGACCACAGTCTGTGCCCAGCTGGTGAAACTTCATGGTGTCGGCACAATGCCGCAAAAGCAAAGGGTGAGCCCGACCCCAGGCATGCCTACAATCTACCGAAAGACGTGGCAGAGGCATTACTACCGGTTTATACCCGGCTTTCGGAAAGAGCCCTGCTTCAGAGGTGCGAACGCGGCAAAACGCAGAACTCCAACGAGAGCCTACATTCGGTAATCTGGAGTTTGGCCCCCAAGGAGCACCATGCGTCCCTGTTCGCTGTTGAAGCAGCTGTTGCAGAAGCAGTGCTGCGCTTCAACACGGGCAATTTGAATTCTGCAACGGCAATCTTAGGTGAAATGGACATGAATGCGACAAGTACTGGTGCCAGGAGAGCGAGAGAAAAAGACCACCGTCGCAGCATTGTCTCCAACAAGAAAAGAACAGCCTCATTGGAACTCCGGAAGCTAGTGAAGAGGAGGCATGAGCACAGAATGCATTCAGACTATGCTTCTGGTGCGTTTTGAGGTTGTCTTGTTGCATCTTCTGCAATAAAAATGTGTGCCCACGTTTTTTCTCGATTTCTCAAAACGACAATTTTTATGTGCTTCCCATTATGCCGGAGCAATATCTCTTGTTCTATCTGGGATATCATTACGATTTCTTTTTTGTTTCGAAGATAAATGCAGGGGATGTGTCGTAAAGTAAGTTTTATTGTAATAATTTTTGGAGAAAATTCTCTAAATGGATCTTTTGTTTCAAGTGTAGATGGGAAAATTTTTCATGTCATATTCAACATCCCACAACTTTGCTTCGAAATAGCCCAGAACAATGATTTATACTTTATTACACACTGTGAACATACCGAATTGGTTCTATAGGTTGCACATCAATATCCAAGTTACAGTTAATTAGCTAATTAGGCCTTAATTGAAAAAGTCGCAGTTCATTATATCTTTAAAACTAATTGTCACAGCAAAAAAAGAATTAGATTTTTGAAATCAGCAGTAAAATCTAAAATTTGACTGAGGTACTCGCAAAAATAAGAGTTTTTGGATGGTGTAGCATCCCCCCTTAAAACTTTTTTGTAAACTAAGCAATATTGTAATACAGAATACTCAATCTCGTTATTCATAGTTATTGTTGCCATGTGGCTATCATTACATAGCAGACTGAGCTTACTATTTTCAGTTTCTCAACATTTAGTTTGCGATTGCAGTCTCTTGGGCATGGTAAGTTTGCAATTAAGTAGCATGTTACTGTGCTGCATGCTTTTTAGTGTAGTCAGCTGCACGGTAGTTTCGCATGCTGCACGCGTTTGCATTTCAACACTTGTACTCCGCAATAGGATGCTGCGTAAAACTTGACCCGCCTGTATGCCTTGCATAGTAGAACCTCTTGAGCGAGCAAATACCACAAACGATGTAATAGACAGAATTGCTTCTACATTGTTCAGGCTTGCCTGATGGCACAAGCTTCCTGTTTTTTACTAGGAGACAAAATTTCAAATATCTGAAGATAACAAGCCAGAATACTGACCTTGTGTGATAAAACCAGTGATAGCTTTTAAAAAAAAATGTGCTCCGTTAGCTTGGCAAGCTACTAAGTTACCAACAATTACAGGATGCCCTGTGCATGCCACCATGCAGTGCTGTGTAATATCATATGTGATATGGCATTTTTATGTCGGTTAATTACAGGCCAGGTTAGACAGTATGCAAACAAGGGTATGAGGGTCTGTTCTCAAAACAAGGCCAGTCAATTGCGGCAAGTGTGGAACACATTCAGCTATGTTGCATTAGAAAATATTCAGATGTACGCGAAGCTTCACCAGACTTCTAATTATGGGGAGGACTGCCACTGAAAACTTCGCTGTCGCAACATTTGTTGGAATGCAAAAAATGTTTTTAGTAACGCATGTTCTTTTTTTGTTTCCTTTATTGCCACATTCCCTTCTCCCCCCATTTCCTCTCCCCTCTTTTATTTTCCAATTTATTTTAGGCTAACCACTTGGCTTGCCAAGGGCTCTACAACGCTGGTTCCATTGCGAGCCTGGTCGCCGATCAGTCCAACTTTGTCCCCACCCACTCCTACTGATTTTGCTTCCTTTTTTTAGTCATGGCACTGTTTTACCTGCCTTAATTCCTTCGTTTTCCTTGCCCATTCTGTTTGGGGAAGCACCTTGTACTTTGTTTTGTTTTCCTTGATTATCTGCCGACCCTGCCTGTACAACTTTTTTTTTTCTTTACTCTTTTGAATGCACGAGAGTCCCCTACACTTCTTGCGATTGCACTGCTTCGCCCTTGAGCACCGCTTTGCTAAAAAGAGTTAATTACTGTTGTTAATGTTGCACAACGACTGAATGAGCCAGTTGATGATACCTTTTGTGATTATGGTACCTTGACGTATTTTTGTACTTGTATGCATGGAGCCACTTGCTGCTGTATAGCTGATTGCATTGTTTACAAACTTGTTCACATTTTAGCCAGATTTTACTTGCATTTGTGCAACCTGGCTTTACGTGCAATAGTGGCCCAGTTTCTTAATACACTTTGACATTCCTCTAGAGACCATTGTTTATTTGCACACTTTTCAGAATGTTTGCCTGAACTAGTTATAACAAAATGATCTATCGTAGAAGGTTGCTTGTGGTTACGAGAATGTTTTGTTTGACACTGCTGCTACGCATGCTTGTATGTTTGAGAGTTCTTGCAAGTCTTAATATCTGCACGTGTTGCATGCTATATTAGGCATTCCTTCTGACAAGCGTGTGCTTCTGTTTTACGATGCCTCGTTTATCACCAGATTGGACCAGAACGTGTACACGCGGTTTTTACGAAAACTTTGCATTGCACGACTTGGTTTGCTCAAGAGCTCTCTGAATATTTAGTTTTTTGCTGTCATTTTAATTTTTGTTGGAAATGTTACGTTTTGCATTTTTCTTGCCATACCTCTATATACAAGTCCCTTTATTTACGAAAGTTTTTTGTAGGCAATGTTATGTTTTGCATTTTTCTTGCCATACCTCTATTTACAGGGCTCTTTATTTACAAAAGTAAATTGTGTACAGAAAAATATTTTTTATGGACTTTACTCTTGTATTAAAAACGCATGATTACACAAGCCTTGTGCTAAGCGAACCACCCATAGTAGGCAACAAGTTGTTTTGATTTCGTTATCTGCGTTACTAGTTATATGCCAGAAATGTGCCGTTCTGAGAAGTGTGCAGCCTTATGTAAAACGTGCCGCAAGCTGGTGACGTAGATTTATGTGAATCTGCGCCAGTTACGTGAAACTGTCGCACTTTTCAAAGTCTTCTGCACTGTTATATGCCAGAAATGTACTGTTTTAGTAAGAGTTGCCTTGCTTATGAAAAATGCACCTCCTGCCAGTGATCCACACCTAGGACGTAAAGGGTATTTGTGTGCAACTAAACTGTTGGACAATGTGTTCTGTCTTCAACACAGGCCAACCATGAAGCTTCTCTGGGAAAGTACGGCGGTGGCGTTACCGGAGCGGCTGCCTCGGAGATCCTCTTTATCAAAAACCACGAGTACTAAGGGGCCCCTGAAACTTTCTCTTTCAGCTAACTGTCATAGCATTTTTTCCTGCACCTTTAAGTGCTGCTTCCAGTTAGTCTTATCAAAATTGTACCCCCTCCTGTGTGGCTTGGACATTCCCATTACGCTAGCTCCGTTATTTGGTGTTCCCAAGACATTTGATGTCCTGTGCACAATAAAAGTTGAAGAGCTGACCCCTCGTACTGTTTTTGCTTACGCACTCTGTAGGTACAACTGCATTTTATGAAAATGTGCAGTCTATACTCTTGCATCTCTCATTGCGAAATTAGGAGCTGCACAAATTTTTTCATTTGTGCAGTCATAAATTCAAGTTCAAGAAGTCCCTTCACATGGCGCTCCACCTTCATACAAGAATGCATATTAACTGTAGCTGGCACTTCGTAGTTGCAGTCCAGCATGGCGCTATGTTCACCTGTCACTAAAAGCCTGGAATTCGAGACGAGGCTTGTTTCAGATAATGGGAGATTCCAAAAGTTCCATGCACACAGTGATGCAGGATGAAAATGCTAGTTTGCCATCATTTTTTGCCTGCATTCGTTTCCAGAAGATGCAGGCAGAAGCAAAATGCAGGTATGTTAAAAGTAATGCTGTTAACACACACTATCAACATGGGCTCTGGCAGTGATAATGGGGAAAATAGAACTGTGAAGAAAAAGAGAGTGCAGGTTTCTTGAAGCCTTGGTGCACTTATTTGCACGCACCATCATTAGAGCAGATGCTAATTGGGCCCTATGTGAATTTTTGCATTTATTGGCCTTCTCAAGTTTTACAAATGAAAAAAGTATTGTACACCTGTAAAAAACTATTTTGCTTGTCTGTGAATTTTCTTTTGTTGATATGTTGTGTTTCGTGAATCACAAGACTTGTTTGCTCGGTTGGCAGGTTGGCGTGTCAACTATGGGAAAGATAGACTTCAAATTGTGGCAGGCAGAGAACAGAAGCTGCAGCGAGCCAAGCCGAGTGGGACGCCCGCTACGTGCCAAGCGCGTAATTATAGGCCGCTTTTTCTATGAAATTCTTGTAGTTGCGATTTCAAAATTTGCGAGTCTTCTATAGTACTGTCACTAAAGTACATGTGATGGACTAAATACTTCTAAAGATTGTTGCGGGGAATGTTGCTGGAGCCAACAGTTTGACAAGTAAAGTTTTCTCTATCAAGGCAATGCCTTGTGAAACCACAGACAGTGAAGCTGCAGACAAATGACATTTCACCAACTAGCAACACTGCAGTGGTGCCACCTATTATTTTAAAATCTGTCATTTTGGGATTCATACATGCACTAATTCTACAAATTCACTGGGTGCCGCCATCGTAACCACAGTATGCACATGCTGCAGGAAAGGTTTTCTAGCTACGTGTGATCATTGGTGCATTCAGTAGCGTAGGCGCAGTAGTTTAAATGGCCAGAGACGCTGAACAGAAATATAGGGACACTCCTCCCTATGTACGTGCGATGTCTGCAACATGTGATGAAACGTGCATAAGAAGAGCGCACTACACCATTTGCGGTCACTGTGAACAAGGCTCCCATGGGGGGGCTGAAATATCTTTTTAACTTTTGTGTATTTTACCTTGGTCAGCATTTTCTTTACTTTGCACTATGTTTGTACCCGACCAGACTGGATTCCATTGGACTCTTGACTGTAAAAAACCTCCCTTGAGCAATAACTTAATACTTTATTTCACTATTTACATGCCATGCGTAGGAAATTTGCAAGTTCACTTGGGTTTTGGAGGCCATGCTAGTGCAACTTCGTTGTGAAGGCTCTCTTGTATCCACTCCAGGTATTCAGTCAGCAAGTCTGTTCGATTTTCATGCAAAGGGAGCAAAAAAAAAAACATTGTTATGCATTTTGCTAAAAGTATACTTCATAGACCCGAGTTTTTTTGTTTTTTTTTAAGGCCCAAACTGTTAAATACGGACAACAACTAGCACACTCTTTTCTTGTGCCCCGTGCTTTTTCTCTCATAATGAAGCTTTCAATGCCTGAGTGTTATGCACGAGACGCTTGGGCTTCATTACTCGCAACAAGAATGGTGTCAGCATTTTAAACCATGTTTTTATTCACAAACACCAGGCAGAAACATACAAACACTACAATAGCACAGTGAAAATGTGACATTGATGTGTTTAAATATGCCTTCTTTACAATTGCCATCTGTGAATAGAGTATGTTAGGACCTCTCATCAATGAGTCATTGTCTCAGTTTGAGCAAAAGAAATTGAAAAAACGTCATAGCATGTTGATATTGCCAGTGATATCATGAAACCTGCACGTACTTCAATGTTCCGTAAGTAGTCGTGTATACAGCCTTTAATGTTTAACTTACGATTGTCATATGAACTTGTATTTTGTTTATATATTATGTAGTGCAAATTGCCCACTACAAAGTGCATACTTGATCTTCCTCTTTTTTTTTTCTTATTTACTGGTTTGTACAACTATGATGAGCCATCGTAGTACCTGTACATAGTGCCCACCTGCTATGGATTCAGCAGATACTGGTGGTATTTCAAATAAATAAATGAATAGTACTATTGGCGGCAAATAATGGACCATTATACACAACTGGCTCTCATTGCCAACTGACTGACCTTTTGCTACACAGCACCAAGTACAAATTTGTCTCTGAAAAAAGGCTCATTAGATTACTATTAGTCCTTCTATCTGCTTTCTCTAATTGTTGACAGCCCACCCATATTTTGTGGAGGGCTTAATTGGCCGATAGTGAAAGAAGCAAGCATTCCACTACTTGAGCAGTCAGAAAAATATTGTGCAACTTGGAAATCTTGAAACTAAACACCAATGAACAGCGCGTCTAAGGGGCCAGCTTCACTGAAGACTGCCGACGTAGTCAGAAATGTCCTAAAACCCGATCTCCCGACTCGGCCCCACCACCTCCTCTCCAGTTGACCACATGTATGTCCAAGGGTGCTTGCTCGGGCGAGTCGGTAGCTATTCATTGTGACGTTATTGTGCACTGCTTGAAAAACCAAGACTTGGGAGACGAAGAAGAACCACACGAACACAAGCGCTTGTTCTCATGCGGTTCTTTGTCTACTATGTCATCATCATTTAAGCGATGTGCAATAACGTAACAATGTACATCTCCAACCTCGAAACTTGCCCTCACTATACTATGCTATACCCTCCTTTCTTGTTTCCCTCCTCCTAATGAGTGAGAAATGACTCTAATGTCACACCTCACTTCCCTTTCCCACCCTTTGCTATAATATACTCTGAATGGCTACACTAGGCTTCACTCTCCTCCTTTCCCTGTCCTCCTCCTACACACTGCTGTGCTATGCCTAACCCTCTCCACCCCTCCTTTTCTTCCCCACCAGCACTTCCCTTTCAGACCACATTGCTATACGCTACTTGGCACATACTCACTAGACTAGATATTGACAGCTTATTCTGTTACACGAATAAGACAAACTAAGCTCCTCTGTAAATGGTTGACATCTAGTTTCCCGTGTCACCACATTGCTATACGCTACTTGGCACATACTCACTAGACTAGATATTGACAGCTTATTCTGTTACACGAATAAGACAAACTAAGCTCCTCTGTAAATGGTTGACATCTAGTTTCCCGTGTCAGCCAGCATGAGCACGCTTAAAAAGCTGTAATATTGCCATGCATGTGGGCCGATGTGCCATCCTCAACCGCTCATACAAATGTGAATATTAAGTCAAGGGTCAGACACGCTCTTGATCACAGACAATGCAAAGAAGCAAACAAGATTCAGTGAAAATTACTTATAAAAAGAGGGCCATATAATAGTTTCTTAGGTTAAGCAATTCTAGAAAAAGATGTGTTTGAAGAATGTTGAAAAAAAAAAGAAGCACGAAACCTAGTGAGCAGGAAAAAATTGCTGCAATAGCTTGTCATACAATTTGAACTGTAAGCTCAGGTGCAACCAAGAGTAATCAATTTTCATGAAGTGCTTGAACTTTCCTGAAAAGCAAGTGTTTTGGCTGACACACAAAGAGAATTTTAAAAATTGTTGCTGCTCTTAACATTTACAGTTTGAAAATTTTTGTCTTCTCATCACAACATGTTGGATGCAACATGACACATACAGTTGTGGTCCTAATTGAAGCCAGTCTGTATCAGAGCTTTTCACCACGTGTGGTGACAGTCCAATTACATACATAACAAAACTTGAAACCATGCTTGAAAACGTCACCTGTTGGCACTATAGTGATGTTGAGAGTGATTTGTATCGGTTCAAATGCAGCTGTGTCCACACAACGTAGTGCAAGAATGAGCGAAGAAAATACTTGAGGGTGTGTAGAGCTACGTGGTTTGTTTCGAGCGTTGTTGAGACTGTGATTGTCACCGAGGCATATTCAAAAATTAGAAATAGTACAATGACTGGTCACTCACACTTTGGCTCGCTCTCCCACAAGTCGCACAACTTTTGTCTCGAGTCGGCAGATCTGGAAACCAGGGTCTGCAGTAGGTGTTCGGTTCGTGGCTGCAACCTGGAGGCCAAAAAAGGGGGTTGGAAACAATACACACAACAGTGTCTTATGCTATTCCTGGGTGCGGGACCCATCAGTGCGCCGAATGCGGAAACTCGAACCACAGCAAGGAGAAGGCATGCCTGGCACATGTGCGAAGGTCACCTCTGAAGTGCAAGAGCTGTCATGACTCGTGCCTCCCGACTTGCTATAACTGCTGTGAGGGGCACCTGGGTATTTCAGACAGCGTTTCAAATACAGTTGAATCCCTATATAACAGACATGTACCGGGGAGGAACTTTTCTGTTTTATATAGAGTGACTCCTATGAGCAGGGCACCACGTACGCACTTTCTTATCAACCACTATTGCTATGTAGGCCCGCTGGTGTCTCTTATACCTATTGGTCATCAGTGTCTCTTATAAAGGAGTTTGACTGCAGAAGGAAAAGAAAAGCCTCTGAAATGAGCCATCTGCTTTAGATAGAATCAAAATAGCAGTGCCAGTGACAGAACAGAGTGAAGTTTATTACAAATAAAGTACTATATCAACGAGCTTTGACATTTGACAGTTTAAGATGAGTCATATACAGCAAAATGCTAATGAAGCAACCAAGGCAATTTTCTGTGGCTGTCACCCTGTCATTTGTGTTTCAAGAGACTTCCAACTCGGCCAGAGGAAAATGTTGATGTAGCTGTGACTGGTGTGACAGCCGTTACTGATTACACGTTTCGTAAGCACTAGCGAGAGACCTAAAGATAAAATTGTAGAACTGTCTGCACTGTTATACTTTTGGACAACTGATGGAGATGAGAACAATAAGGATAATAGTACCACCTCAGTTCTGCACGACAAAACAGACCTCGCATCACCAAACTGAATTCACTGACCGTGCCCAACTCTTGATCATGGTGATGGGTGGTGACAGGAGTAGCTTGCTGTACTTCTTGAAGAAGGGAAGTACATCTCCTTGGAGCAGGAAACGTGCAAACCACCGGAACTTGTCAAGGCCTTCGCCGAATTCTTGTTCCACAGCCTCCATCTGCCACGCATGGGGCCCTGCGATGAGCATGCTTGCAGCTGTTCAAATTCTGGTGCATATAAAGCAGGAAAAGAAGACACTATTGCTACACGCGTTGTATTAGTATACTGTGGTGAGCCCGTATGGTAAAGTACATCTTGCTTGGGGCAGTACATGCAAAGACACAAGCACTGCATCACATTACTATATGTTGCACAGTTTGCATACCATACATTACACCACTCACATTTTGTTTTACACAAGGCCAATTTGTAGTACATTGCCAAAATTAGTGCCCATGATTTTATGTAGAAAATAGGAAGTGGTTATATACTAATGGTATTAAGCTAACCAACAAAATAAGGTTAACACAATTATCTGGGTGCACCCTGCCATCTTCGTGAGGACTCGACAGATTGCAGTGCAGGCGCTTGGGGTCTACACCTGCTTGTCGTCTTCTAAAGCCCGTACCACAATGCGAGATGGTGCATTAAATGTTCACCAGCAATTACATGTGCTGGAGAACATTTAAAGCTAATATATTCTCTTTCTTATTTTACGTGTCCCGTAGAGCTTCCTTCTATGAACTGAGTTGCCCTCTGACTGCATTGAGCACATGTCTAAAAAAGCACGTTTGCACAAATATGTTGAAGCCCCTAAGCCCCTTTTGAATTTATTTTTCTGAAGTAGTATTTGTCTAGGGTGTGAAGTCTGTTTTCTGTGCAGTTAGCAAATACGAGACTGCGATCAAGAACTAGCTTATTTCGCTTCTTCATACGTTTGAGCGAGTGAACACCTTCGTAACCTATATAATCCAAAATAGTGAATGCAACAGTGTATTTAGTGCGATGCTCGCTGGTTGTGAAAAGTGTGCAATCATACTAAGATCTGTTAACCAGTATTCCTGGTATGGTAATGTGCTATGACATGTTGAGCAGAAAAAACAGAGACGAATTCAGAAATGAATAAATACTTTCACAGTTTATTTTATCGTGGGCTTTGTTTTGTTTTTTCACCTTTTAGTAATAACACCACACAGTATGTGTATATATATATATATATATATATATAAATTATTACCTACTAGCTTAAAATAAAAGCTGTGCTACATATTTTTGGAAGTGCCATCTAGAACTGGAAGGCATCATCAGCCGAAACGAGCCGGCGCGTAGCAAAGAAGTTTACTGTAGATGTAATACCCACATTGTTTTCTGTCGCAACTGAAACTAGCGGGCGAAACTCCGGCTGCCAGTGAGGCGCACCTTGGTATTTCACCTAGGTGCCCCTCACTGGGCCAGAAGTCTGAAAATCGAAGCTTCCTATTTCAAGATAATAAAAAGGGCGTGGCTACTGTTCTCACCGAATGTCGACGTCACATAGCACAGGACCTTGTCTTTCTTGCGGTCATAGCGAGGCGGTGGGTCTTCCAAAGGAGATGAGAATGTGCAGTACTTTGGGGCATAGATCGGCAGCCACTCGGGTTCCACCTCAGCAACCACTGGAATATGCATTGATTAAGAGTAAAGACTACATCACTCAACTAAACGTGGTCATAACACATAACACTTGGCATAGCCACGCTACCTAAGTAGAATGTATATCAAGCTCCCCAAATACATAAATCGGCAGTTCCTAAAGGCTCCATACAACAGCGTTTACCAAGCCAAGAATAACAGTTTGCATCAATACTTAACAAAAGTGTGTACTATAATCTGAGATAACAAAGAACCTACTGGTGTAGAATCTTGGGTATCCTAGCACAAAATGTTTAGTATAGCAGCCTGACCTAGCATAGCCATCACTCCAGGAATTCACCCGAAGTAACGCGAATATAATCCAGAAGAGAAATAAAAACAATGCAACGATATTACATAATGCAGTTATTCTGAGTACATTCTCAAACATGTGCGACAGGTTTATCTTTGGTACGATCTATACAAGGCCCGTGAGCGAGGCATAACTCTGGCTGTGACCAAAGGCAGTCAACAGAAAGTTTGCTGACTCTTTGTTGATTTCCTCACAAGTAATGTGAAGTGGCAACAGTTAGGTTCAAAGTGCTTCAACATGTTGCCGTGCTCACCTCGCATGAACATCCTGGATGTCTCGAATATCTCCTGGTAGAGGACAAATGGCGGTTGCTTGCTGCTAAGCACCGAGTTAGGATGTATGAAAACAGGGCCATCTACTTCCATGCTCTGCATGATGAAAGCGTTAAAGTCACCAACAATACACGCATGCAGAAATTATTTATACACACGGCACTAACATAAAGTTGTATCCTGTGCTTGTTTTTGTTTTTTGCTGGTTGCCGAAGGAATGGAGATGAACCCATTTTCCCAATCAATTGTCGTCTCGTTACATTAAAAACGTAGGCTTGGTTCCAGTGATGAAACCAAGTGCACTTGGCAAGCACTGGCATGTGCAGCCAACTTTTTGTTTTCAAATGCACTACGGCTGGCGCAGCCATTGCTTGGCCAAATGTACAGTGCAATTGGATTGAAATGCAACACCAAAAAAATTAGTATAATAGTTCTTATTCACAACTGCTTGAGATAACTGCACCATATTTCTATGAATCTCGTCGCTAAATGTAACATTGGCTCTGATGTAAATGTTAGAGTAAAAATCACTCGGATAACACACAAAGTGAAGACGGTAGAAGTGAAAGTATGTTCACCACCGACTCCTCAATAGTTGTGTTCCAATCTACAGCGCTGAAGAGTGGGTGGAAAAAGCACATTTACAAATTTACACTGCATTTAAAAACGAGCGATGAAACAATTAACATTTCACAACAAGCGATTATGCAAGGCTCACGCGGCTCACCTTATATGCATTCTTTGCAATGGCGTTTTCCGTCTCACTGCATCTCTCTTCATCAGTCATTTTCCTACGCGCAAAGGCGAGGAAGGGTAAGATATAAGCAGAGTTTAATTGCGAAGACGGACACACAATGTCCTGGCAATGTGAGACAAAGAAGTTGTCCCGTTCTGTTAAATTTCTACACTCACTTTTCACTATACGGCACCTCCAAAATGTATTTACACCGAGTCTCCATGACACTAATATGTTCCCGTAATGATATGAAAGGATCTCGAAAAATTGCTTGTCTCATTAAAATTACACTCGAGAGACGTATGACGAAAATGAAGAAAGCCAAATGAAGATTCTCCAATTCAGCTTAGCAGAGTTCACATCGAAAGTTGCCTCCATTGAATTGTTTGCCAACTTATTTATTTACTTAAAGGTAGTTTTTAGGGCACAGAAAAAATATTGAGTAAGAGCAGTGTGGTGTGCATAAAGGATGCATCCAACATAAACTGCAAAGAAGCGACAACAAGGTTTGTAACAATACCTTAACTTTATCTTTTCCAAAGACTTATGCATGCCCTCACCACTTCTAACATTTACAGAAGACAGTTCAGAAATAGGCGTTTACAATATAGAGGGAATGCATTAAAGCGTGATTCAGCTTGGAGATCTTAAAACTTGTCTTGGTGAAGTTTGGCTAACTTTTGAACATGGTTCAGCAACCTGGCTCCTATGAAAATGATTTGCGGAAACAATACAAAGTTTCTCATCGAAGCTCAAATTCGAACACATCCTGCCACGTACTTGGCAATGTGGTCACTGAAGCCCATGACCAGAACCTGACGAATCAGTTTCGCCTGTAGGTCTGTCGGTGGCTCCATGTTTGGGTCTACTGACAGGTTCAGGTTGGGAATGAGGAGGTTCACTGAGATGCAAAGAGAACAACGAAATAAGTCAGACATTAATTACAGGCTAGTTAATCATTTATGGTTTTATTTACTTTGAGTATCAACTTGCATAAATTGAAATATTGAGCAATTTCAGGGTATTTGTCACGTAATATGTATAGCACAAGCTTCTTTGTAAGTGCTACGAAGAGAGTATGCTCCATTACAAAACATACCATTAGTAGTACCTCTACAGCTGCCGCTACTAATATGGCGACTACTATGCTGCTGCACAAAGCAACTTACAGGGACATTATAAGTGTTTAATTAAATTATTAGCAACTTTTATACAGCACAACTGTCGATCACATGAAGCATGACTTCAATAATGTACACTGTTGGCACCCATCCAATACATGTAATCTAGCTGCAACTGTAGATGATGCAACAGTATGGCCGCCTATAGAAGAAACCACCAACAAAAGGCCACCAAATACCATTTGCGAAAAGGAAAAGTGCAGTTATCACAAGGCAATAATTATCTTCTGTGCATGTAGAGGCACATGACTTATCTCACAAGAACACCTCTTCAAAATAATTTCACCTTAAACAAGGTACCTCATATTAACACAAAAACGAACAGCCAGGATCACATTACACTGACAGGGACAATGAGCTCTTTTTTCAATGCCATGGTTGACACTGCAAATGACATGCCAAGACTTAAGCTGATAAAATTGCCAGACAATTCCATATTTCTCTCATTTTGAAGGATGCCCAGGCGAGGAACAAGTATCGCGTGACGTCGCAAAGACAAAACCTCCTGGGAGGCTGCCGCGCACAGCATGGAACTCCCAAACCAAATCCTGGTTGTCCTAAGGACCCAGGACATCTCGGAGAGGCTCCACTTCCCAAGACCACCCTGGGTGCAGCCACATGGCTTAGCTAGCGGGACGCTTTATGATTTAAAACAAGGCCTTGTCTGGCCTTTGCCACTTTTATATTACAAACAAAAAGTTCTTCCTCGCTCAATCACTTTATAAGCAAGACATACACTCATTTGTGAGCTGGATGCGAAGTTTCCTGATCTCAACCATCGCCTTATAACGCAGACCGTGGCTCTCGCAGAACCCAGCCGTGCAGCCGACAAACTCGGATGCACCAACTGCTTTCAGCAGCACCATGACGTCCCCAAGAGCTAGAGAGTGACCCTGCACGAAAACAGTTGCGTACAGTGTAGCAGAGGTTAGGCTTGTCTATCACAATCATAAGAAGAAACAAACATTCAAGCAGGAGACAGCACGGGAAATCGAATCATGTCAAACTCAAATATAGAAATAAGATATAAGAGAAAATAAAAGTAACCAGTTGCCTGCTCCTAAGCACGCACACTACGTGGCACGTCAAATCGGATTAGTCGGATTTGACTATTTGGCCACGAGCAGTACATATACTCTGAGGCCTAATTTTGTTAACGCACTAGTACAGTGAAACACTTCTATAATGAAGCTTGTGAGACTGCAATAATTTTTCATTATACAGGTCACTTCGTTATATGCATAGCACACTTCAACGACCTCAATAAATCAGATAAACATACTGAGAGATAAATATGTTTATTTACAGCATATTTGAACAGCCCCTGAAAAAAAGGTGCATTTTTTCTACTGCATAGTAGTATGACTTATTCAATGCTCAACCACTGCAGATCTGATGCTGTTCATGTTCATGGTGCACTGCAGCGCACGATTAGGGAGTGAGAACACAAATTTATAACACGTAAAATGTCGCAGATTATTAACAGCTAGTCAAAATTCCATTCTTCTGTAACTGGACGTCGCCCCCTAGCCTGCGGAAAATCACCAAAACCTTGTGGCGTGCCTCCTGACCATAATTGGCCCAGACTGAAGAGCAGCCCGCTGAGATATCAGTAATTTTTTCTTTGTTCATAGTTCTTTAAAACTCATTGTGAAATGACTTGACAGCCTCCCTGATCCATTTCATTTGGTTGCTGCTCGTTACGTGTGCGGCTTAGTGTATTCATTGTAAAGAAACAATTCAGTGATTGACAGCATATAAATTGCTTATTAAACATGCAAATTTGCACAAGTGGTTCTCATTGTAATGGTGTTCACAATACATAGGAAAGGTAGGAATGTCATGGGGCCACTTCGCATGTTTTCATGTAAAGGCTATTTCGTAGCAGAAGCTTTCGTTGTGGCAGCACATGACTGTAAGTACAAATACTCCAGGATAGAAACGAGAAGATGAACTATGAATATGTAATTAACGAATTATGTATAATTCAGGTGTGTAAGATGCTCACCTGTCCTGCCCACATTTCTCTGACTTTCTTCCACTTTGCTTGCTTATCCTGTGAAAGAAAAAAAAAAAATCTCAGAGTGTACCCATCATTCTGCTGTTTCATAACCAGACGTAAAAGTCTGGTTCATTCTTTCAAACGAGTACGAATGGCATTTAACTCGAACAACTACTATTAGTGTTTTGGTTGTGCTTGCATTGCATGCCACTGTGATTCAGCATTCACTTGGAACAAGAAGCAGCATAGAATCCACAAATTTGTTCATTCATTCATGACCGCAGATTTCAACCCATAGAGACAAGTACGAGGCAGCGAAACAAGAGAAATGATTCAATGAAGCACCTGTTTCCTTTATAGATCCCTACAACTGAACAAAGAGCATGCACAAGCAGCAAACGTCAGATACAAGAAGTTACTAGAAAAAAAAGTTATAGCAATGCTAGTTAGTCTCTCCACAGCTCGTTGAAACTCAACAACAATATGACAAAGGAATCAGATGCAAATTATCACCAATTTATACACTCATTCACACATGCATTTAGAGTAGACTTCTAAAACAAATACTGAAGAGACTAGAAAAATATGTTTTACGAGTTTTGAGATACAAACAGGGGTGCAACATTCAAGCATGAAACCAAGCATATAGAAAGCAATTCCATTTAGAAAGCTATTGCATTTAAAAAACTTCCATTTACTGAGTGAGTACTGTACTCGAGCTTACACTTCAAATGCAATCTGCCTCCCACACACTTTGAGCACTGTATGTGTCAGATGGTCCATGACTCAACAACTAGCCTGACAGCAAAATCTACTGAATGCATTATAAGGAAAAATGGTGCAAAAATACGAAAAGACTTTAACCACGAGAACACATGCCCATTTTTCAGTTGTCTTTTCACCTTTATGTCATGCCACTTTTTTTAAATAATGCATTCGCACCAACTCGCTGAACTGTCAGTTCCACTAATGGTGAATTACAATGGCAGATTCGGAGCACTTCGGGTAGCAGTTTTTCTGCTCTGTGCGAGCAAATCTGTCCCACTGGCCGATCTGGAGCAGCTCCGCCAACAGATCCACTCCATGGAGGGGCTAGCCCTACAGCACGAAAAACGGCAGATTGAATTGAAAGTTGTAAGGCCCCTTGCATGCGCAGAGAATTGTGTACAACGTGACCATCACAATGAGCCTGCCGAGCGCACCCGTGAAGGGGAGTCGTGGCTCCAAAGGCAATAAGAAGTGGTGCATTGTAACATCAATGGTTGCTTACACGCGAATGCCAGGTGCTTCTGGAAATGAATGTGCACAAGCGTCCCTGACATTCGCTCTGGTGCAAGAGCCTGTGCTACGTTGGCAAATAATCTCAAGTTGTGCTCTGCAAGAGTGGAGTGCTCCGGTGCAGAATCTTCCATTGAATCTTTGAATCTTCCATTGGAACTCACCAGAAATGGAAACCTTACCTCCTTGCTGCCCTCTGTAGAGAGAATAACCCACAGAGACGAACATTTGTGGGTACACCCCAAGCACAGATGATGACAGCGATATTAACAATGTCAACGGCATAAATACCTAATTGATTTTGATTTGTGGGGTTTAACGTCCCAAAACCACGCTATAGGCATAAGTACCTGCTTGTTGGCTTCTGTAGATGAGAACCCCATAGAAATGAACACTTCCTGCACAGTCATGGCAGCCACGACAGCGATGATGTAGGGCAGCAGGCCATGTTGGTGTGACAGGGCCAGCATCTTGGCGTAGCGGGGGCTCACAGGAAAGCATGACATGGCACGCCCTAGGGGTGTAATTCGCGCACTCCACTCCCCTGAAAGGTACAACAAACATGGGAGGCTAGAATCATTTATCTGGCTTGCAATCCAGAAGTACTAAAATGGGTTACGAACAGAGAAATTGAAGGGAGAGGGAAAAAGAGACAGACGGTAAATGATGGGAAATGCCACTGAGGAATTGCAGTAAACGCATGAACACACGCTCAATCTTAGGGGGCTTCCATAATAAATGAATAACTGAAATACTACAGCCCTCCCTCATGGACAATGCGAAAGTACATGCCATGTCCCACTGTGCCTTAGTAGAACACTGTCACAGGTCCCGTTAATTCGGGAGGCAATCGCCGGGCTAATTCCAAGGGCCGCAGTATCGGCCCCCTGAACCGCACCACGAAAGCGTGGACAATTTAGAAGTGGTCCTTTTTGGCGCGCCAGCGGATGCCGGCTGTGGCCCAAAGAACAAGTCAGAGCCGAGAGTTGATAAACAAAACAAAATTATATTCTCAATAATAGCAGATAAAAACGATACAAAAATATGCACACTCGACAATAGTTGAATACAATATGTCACCAATCAAACAATGTACTACACAGTACAATCAGCCACACTTGAAACAACGGACACAGACAACAATACGCACTACAATGCAGTCGCATGCATCGAACAACCAAGACACTTAAAGACTAAAGAGTTCGAAAACTTATTGAGTCCAAAGTCCTTGGAACAAAAGACTGAATGATACTCTTCCGAGAATCACTCACTCAAAGTCCAGCATTGTTGTCGTTCCGCTGCCCCCAAAGTTTCTCTTTCAGGAAACCTCGCGTCTTCAATTGGCCGCTCTCCAGGCTCCAAACTTCTTCGCCAGAAACACGTCGGCTTCACACACGCAGCTGTTGCCATGCGTCTTCACTCGATAGCAGTACACACACACTCTTGCCTGTAGCTTGAGCTTTCACTCCTCAGGTGGAAATCCTCTTCTTCTCCCCCTTTGTCACGGAAGACAAAAGGCTTCGCCCACAAGGCGGAACACCCTACGCACTCTGGCGCATACTTTCTTCTTTTCCTGCTTTGTCACTAAGGACAAAACCTTCACCGACTGACGCGGCGGGATACCCAACGCACTCCAGCGCTAACTTCCTTCTTCTCCTGATCTCCCATCTCGGCTGCTCGACTAAATACCTTCCGCGCGAGATTCCAGAAAATTCTCATCATTTCGTCGGCGCGATACGCAGTGAAGGCTGGGGGAAAGAGCGAGACGATACGGGGGCCGTCCGCGACGGATGACGCAACCCGGCATCACCACGCCCCTTTCGATCGAGAAATTTCCAGGGCTTGCTCGGCCGCCGAAGCGAGGAGGTTTCGTCGGCGAACCTACGCTTCCGAGGGAGAGAGACGCGCGCCCTGGGAGTCTTAGGATGTTTGTTTTCTTTTTTTTTTATCGTTGACCTCGCCGCGTCACTCTGGCGTTTCGTCGCGAGAATTTGGCGGCGCGTCCTTTTTGAGCGCTCGCTTTGTGACAAACACATACCACAACAAATGAGGCCCATGTAGACCTTATCTGACACCACCACAAGAAAATCAAAGCACATACACTTTGGCAGATCCTTGAAACGTGTCGGCTTGGGAAGCTCTTCCAACGCGCCCATCAGGATAAGCTTCTTTTCAGCAGCCTGAAAAGGAGGAGAGGGCCAATGCGCATACTTTTTGAGCATAGCACTAACTACAGTAAAATGCAATCGGTAACATAGTTTACCTTGAGGGCTTCTTTGTCAGGCGGTGAAGGGTAGGGGAAATTCACGACCTTGTCAATGTTCATTGCCTGTTAGTGTAAAAGAAAGGCATTATAACACCAGTGGTAAAATATAGTGTGAAAGTTTATATTTCACACATTCCTACACAGCGACTACTCGGACCTCATTATAACAAACTTGCATCTTACATAAATATAAGTTCGTTATATCCAGAAATTCGTTAAAAGGTTAAAGACTAGACTAAATCTATTGCGAGACTATTTTTCATTTACTTCGTTATAACCGATATTTCGTTATATCTGGATTCGTTATATCGAGGTTTGAGTTACAATAGCTGCTTTTCCGTTTAGAGCACGGGCTTTTCAAGAATAAGTCATCGCAGATAGTCCTTCCAGTTAAAAAAAAACGACTAGGCAGACATTCAATCACTTGTCAAGTAATGGTGAATTTTAGCATACTGCTTGCTGTCTAATAGGGAGATACAAATAATCAACTTTAGAACCGAACCGAGTACAAATTGAATAATGATGACACCAAATAGAATACGAATACAAATAAAATATACTCTTTGAACAATTTTCGAATAGTAAGACAACCATTTTAAAAGCAGCTCAGGACTGGGAAGGCAACGATTTTTAAAACAGCCCAAAATTTCCCCATTTTATTTAAAACAAATATTTACAAGCTCTAACAAATGAATGTTACAACTACTTATTACAACAAAAGTTACAAAAAAAGAAGCAAATATTTAAACTGAGGAAAGCTCATACACAGCGGAAACGAGAGGCTTCAAATAATTTGATATTTTCGAATATTCACACCTTCCTACTGCTTACCATTGATTACTAAGACAATTAGTAAACTAAACTCTGGACACAAAGGCAATGCTCATTGAGAGTGAAAGACATTCTTTGTTAGTTTGTTGCCTGAAGTTAATATATACTCAACCCTAAAACATGTAGTGATCATTTAAGTGAAGCATTGACAAAGACACAAACCTTCATTTGTAGGACTAGGTCATCGACGGGCCTCCGAGTTATTTCAGGTGGTGTGAATTTCTGAAATTCGTCGTTGAACACAGCTGAAGAGTACAACCTATGTGGCGAGAGTCAAAGGGGGAGAATGAAGCTTTGTCATGTTTTGTGCTCTAGCTATGACAAAACTACTAAAAAATGAAGGCACGGGCCTGCTAACCTGTAGCAGTGGCCGGGGCAGGTTCTGCCTGCTCGGCCAGCTCTTTGGTCTGCAGATGCTTTGGAAACCCAGGATATAATGAAAGCTGATATTCCGGTCACTTTGTCGTAGACACGCATTTTCACCTGAAAAATATGGCAGAAGTGTCACTATGCATCCTTCAATTCACACGAGTGAGACCGTTGTATGTGTAAGACACGTGCTAATTTCCTAACTGACATAGACACTGACGTAGTGAATAATCGGTTATCGTGTCGAGCCCACGTGCTGAGCCTACGCCAGAAGCATTACATGTGCATGATGGTTATGTTTTATCATCAGGTATTTCTTCTAGGTCAGCAGCAAACCAATAAAACCTGTATTATTGAAATTTTATTACTATGACAAATCTCCAATATATCCTCATAGCTTGAAAGAAAGCATTGAATAACGAGCAACAGGAAAAACAATTCAGGAGATTTTTTCAGAATGGGCCAAATCCAGAACCGAAACCAGTTCATATAAGGTTCTATTGGTACTACATACTCTCCACTTTCCTCTAAAACAGTAAAAATTATCTTAACCGCTTAAAAATTATTTTGCTGTTATAAAATCATTTTTATTGTTGAGGAAACTTGAGAGTACGTATGTGCCAATAGAGCCTTATATGAGCCGATCTCAGATCTGAATTTGGCACATTAATAAAAAACGCTTCTTTAACCCTACTGTACAACAAAAGCTAGCAGGTAGTAAAATTCGAAATCTTGCCTTGCCGGTGTCCACGACGTATTTAACATTTGGAATGGTCAAGGAAGTTTCGCCAACGTTAGTTGCGACAACACATAGCCGGGTGCCTTCTGGTGGGGATTGAAACACCTGCAATCATCGGAGGTGCTACTTTTAATTACACCTAAAACGGGAGCTTCACAACAACACGCTTGAGAAAAATGGCAAGCTCAGCTGAACTAATACGATCAAATGTTTTCACAACTTTCCACAAAGCAAATTTTTCTCAGTCCAACCGAAAAATGCTCCCCTGCCAAATGCTTTCAGTCAGTTAGGCATGACAAGAATAGTTTTTATAGTACCCTAGTAAAGCAAGGTATTATATGCATCAAAACTCTTGCGCACTCTTTTGGGAAAAGTACGGGGCATGAAACGATCAATGACAATTTTTAAAGGTAAAAGGAAAAACCCAAGTATTTTGGAATTGTGTGAACTTCTGTAAGACAATAAACACTACAATTAATGATAAGGGCATTAGAAAGTGACAAACCTTAGCTTGTTTTTCTGAGGGAAGCAAAGAGAACAGAGGGAGAACCGTAAGCGGCTGCGTGTTCCTATTTGGAGCGGCTTCCTCCATAAGGTCGTCCTCCTCAGAGGAGGAAAGGTCGCCATCCTCCTGTTTGTCGTCCTTTACAAGTTCTTCCAACTGCCCCTCATCTAGTGGCACCACAGAATAACTGAAATGATCCCAAGAGTCATGAATATGCCATTAGAGCCAACTGGCAGCACTCTCTTTGACTTGGAACCAAACATACACCAGCCACGTGAATGAAGTAATGGCAACCATGTTTTGAAGGGGAAAGGGCACAAGCAATGCATTAAACAGAAACATTGAAAGTAAGTTTGCAGTCCTCGCCACTGCTCGGCAAACACTTCGTTTCTAATAGCAATAAAACAGTATTAGACTCCTCACTAACCTTTTGAAACATGAACAATAACATTTTTTGAAGCTTGTACAATAAGATGTCTTGCCAGAATAGAAAAGTAATTTCTCACATCAGTTTCCGACAATTTTAAGCAGCATGCTTTAGTCACTTCAGAGTTGGCATAAACCTACTAGAACCAATGCCACAACAAGGTTCCCACTCATGTTAAAAGGTTTTCCATTACCACGTTTGGGTCACGGAACCAGGATGACAAGTGCAGTATGTCGGTAGGCCAGACATGTCAGCATAATATGACACTTTTATATGGCACAAAAACTGCAAAAACATTCTCTAAAGTAACTAGACAACCCTGTTATTCGAGAAAGCTACTGGGCTCATAGAAATTTATTTTAAACTTGTGGCGCTTCAGCATAAAGTGCCTGAAGCACACAAATAGCCAGCAGCAATACAAACTACTCGGAAAATCCTCTGATGCGCTGAAAATATATCATTTTTTGCAATCCTGGTTTGCTCATAACAGTGAATGTCTGTGCCGAAAGACTGCATTTTTTGGGATATTGCAAACCAGTAAACATAGATGCAACTATAGTGAACCACTTCTTGCATTTCCCTTGGCGAGTGCTAGCACCAGAAAATTGTACAAAATTGAAAAACATTTTAAATGCTAAAATGCTCCCCGAGTTGTAATTCACCACTTCTATTGTACAACGCACAATATAGCATGGTGCTAATAAGAACATGATTGCACTTACTCATCTAAGTTGACGCTCTTTGTCTTCGCCTCAGCTGTTTGAGGAGTCTCGCCGCCATCGTCATTCTTGCTCTTACTGGAACCTTGCTTTTGATTATTCTGGTCTTGACTGTGATGACCAGAATTTTCGGGAAACCGTTTCTTCAGCTTGCGGCACAACGTCAGGACCTCTTGCTGTCCTGTGACGAAGACTAGGATGCCTCCTTCAGGCAACTGCTGGTGTATCTTGCACACCTGGGGGGAAAAAAAAAGTTGTTTTTTTTTCAGCATTGCTCGACGCTACCAAAATTAATATGTGAAAGACAAATTCTGCCTTAGGTCTGGCCAGTACTATCATGAGTATTATGAGAGGCAAGATTCGAACATGTGGCATACAGCTTTGAACTTGATGTTGGACAATTCGCAGTGGCAGCTGACGGAAACAGTGTGGAAAGTGCAGCACAATTCTGCTAACCTTGGAGCTCCCTCTCATCTTGCTGACTATTAGTGTTTTAGTGTGTGGGTCACAACACAGCAGGTGTTACGGTTTCAACCAGTTAACTGTGTCATACCATACACATGTCGTAAAAGCAGACGCACAAAAAATGCGTAAAAGCTGAGAAGAGGAAGGAGAGACAACAATGCATGGAAAAATATTGCCCTTTCTGCCTTATTTCTAACAGCCCCATGTGAGTGCTGGGCGAACTGGAGTCTGACGTTATTCAGCAAGCGTTTTTATGTTCCCTCTCACAATGCTCACGATAGTACGTGAAATGCTGTTCAACAAACAAGCCCTGTGACATAAAAAACCCACACACATCAGCAACGAAAGATGTTGGGTATATGACTCTCGTTTCTCCCATTGTATGCTTACCACAAAATCACAACTAGTTTTATTCCATTAATAGTTTTTGTGGCCATATTTATTCAGAATCAACACCATGATGCACTGTAAACATAGTAATTATTCCTCAACCAAAATAACCAGACATAAAACTCCTTGGCAAACCAACAAATGTCACATGGCAAAGTTGACAAATTATATAACATGTGTGAGAACAGGTCTGAGATTAAGACGTTCACATGCATAGCATGGCAACAGAAAGCATAAAACAGGGTTGATTGGTGGATCATTGGAGAGGCCTTTGCCCTGCAGTAAGTGTAGTCAGGCTGCTGCTGCTGCTGCTGCTGCTGATGATGATGAACAGGTCACCTCCGGAAAACCATGCAGTGTGAGTGACTGTATTGGTGCCGTGCAGGACAATTAGTGAAATTATCTACTCAACGCACACAAAGACACTATGATGTATAAAGCAATAAAAAATTGTTAGACATGACATATTTGTCGCACGAAACTAGTTCAAGCAAGATTAACAGCTTGGAAAATCTCGGCCAAAGGTGTTTACCTTGCGGTACGCTTCGTGCATGTAGTCATCAGGTGTCCGCTTGTTGAAGTGAACGGTCACAGGGTGCTGCCTAGAGTCGACCTGTAAACAAATAGTGTATTTCAGCACTAGTTCACAAAAGTTATGTATTTGATAGGCACATTATACTGAAGACAGGCAGCCAGCCAGAACTCAATTAGCACCAAGCCTAGGTTGGTATGCGTGCACTAGGCCAGAGGAAGCTAAGCGGGGAAGCACCGTAATAAAAGTTCAGTTTGCAAGCGCTGTTATTTAAGATAAGGCCGATTCATCAACGAGGAAAATTTTTTATCCCAGCCTGTCACCAAGCAGTACTGAGCAAACTTATAAGACAGTGTCAACTAATTGCAATGTGGATATTGGCAGGTTTAATAGCACTGATTTTGCATGCTTCTAGGTAATATCCTATACCACTTGATGCCAATAAGTAAAAGGATGTTCCACATGTACCACCGTCATCAGAAGTTAGGTTGGGTTTAGAAAGGTTTATAGACATATAGAAGCCAAAGAAAATTGGCAGGTCGTTGTGCACGTTAGGTTATGGGTTCAGTTTCCACTAGTGACAATTTTATTCTTTTTCATTTCCCTTTCCCTCTAATAGAATATGAAGCTTCTTGCAAATTTACTCCAGACCACCTAATTATTTCTAAATTTCTATTAGAAGAGAAACATTCCCTTTCCTTATGCTTTCCTTCACATAGCTATCTGCTAACTTCACATGCATAATATGTCTATATATATGCAACCTTACACTTTCCCTGGCCTCATTATCTGTTTGTTTTCGTTAAGGTTGCGTCACAAAAAAAGAAGCATCACAGCGTCACAGAAGGAAAACTTCTTACAAACTGCACTTGATGCTATTTTTGTGACTCGCATTCAGTCACCGGTTTGCTCTGCTGTCACAAAGTTTAGTACAGAAGTTCACAGCAAAAACCAAGCTTACGTGGATGACAGGTGGTGGCCTTTTGAAGAGGTGAGTGTTTTGCGTGAAGTCCTCCACCCTGAGTGTTGCAGACATGATGATGAGTTTGAGAGGGATTGCTTTCTGCATTAAAATAATGAGTGTTAACTAGCAGAACAAGTATTATTATCTGCAACGTTTCAGTATAGCATACCAGACTAGTTTAAACATCATTAAGGGACATTAAAAAAGAAAAAGTACGCCGAGTTTCATTGCTAAAGTATCCTTTCACGACAGAAAATAAAAGCAACTATTGCTCTGGTGCAAGCTTAAAAAGCTAAGAGAGATGTTTGCTCTAGTCTAGCTACTTATTTTCGCCACTAAAGACATACTAGATGGCACTGTAAAGGATCCACAGGCCAGGCATGACAGGTTTAGAGATATCTTAATGCAAAAAATGACACAGCCAAGAAAATCACTCGGAATGCAGTAATAGAACACTGACATAGAAATGCTGAAGTTCAGACACAAAGTTAGAAAATATTTAGTTGTTTCTCCATCATACTCTTTTCCCATCTAGTAAACAAGCTCATTTAGATAAGTTAAGAAAAATAGTTTAAAATGCGCTACTAGTATAAGTTCACCTAATGCTTGCCTTTAGTGTCTTTTTCATACAAACCAGTTGAAGGAATGAAAGTTAATAATCTACAACAGCTGCAAGGTCTTAAATTTTTCTTTGTTTTCTTTTGTAGCATGGTTACACAAACCAAACTTGATTAAATAATTTCAAATAATTTAGGTAATATCAAGTTTTTACCTTTATTCTTATGTTTCCCACAACGCTGCTTTCAGATCTAAATATGTTAGCCACTCTATATAACTTACAATAAGAGCTAAGATAAGGGTGTACAAACAAATAATGAACCTTTCTGTACGCCTCTTCACCAAGCAATAACTGCCAGAAAACATTAATACTAAATAGTGCTAGGAAGACGCAGTGTTCATTAAAAATTATAGCCCACTTGCAAACACAATTATGCAAAGACACATTCTCCAAGAAGCAATGATGTTCAAAACAGAGGTAACTGAATCATCAAAACATTATTATACTGCTGCTTCTTTGTGCTTTCGTGGCATCTCTTAAAATGGAATTGCTGCTCGAATGAAACTACCACCTCTAATTTGGATGGTTTCATAATTGAGTACTGCCACTCTGTTCATCTATCAATAAACAGAACTCCGGTTGAATGGAAATAGTATTTTCTTGACCCCTTCAGGTTTCGTTCAACGAGAGTCTTCTTATTATGATGCCCTTTTATGTCTCTAAATTGAACAAAATTAGCTCAGGTTTGGTGCAAGGCTACTCACCCGCCTTCGCAGCGGCACGATTCTCGACAGGAGGCCAATCAGGATGTCAGAGTAGATGCTCCGTTCGTGAGCCTCGTCGATTATTATCGCGGAGTAGCCAGTCAGGAGAAAGTTCTGAAACGAGTGAAAGAGACGCAAAAAAGAGTGGACGACAGAAATTCTACATACGATGGCGCCAAGTGCCAAGAACAAAGGCAAGATGACAAACGCTGTCCGGTGTTCTCGATCTCATTGCTTTTGAGTCTCATAACCCGCTCATAACCCGCCCATTACCCAGACGAAAATTCAACAACCCAGGAATCTTTGTTAGGTACAGACTAACGCCTTACAAGCAGGCCATGCTAAAGACATCTGCAATCAATGTTACGCAGGTGAAAGAACGCGTTCCAATTAGAATCCAACCAAAGATGAACTCCGAGGACTAGCAACTGTGGCAACAGCACAGCAAAGAAAAATGTCCCTCTCGATGAAGCAACGGAAGCACCGTGCACAGGTATCAAGTTTTTCAGGCTCTTTGTGATCCCGAAAATTATGTACCAGCTATTCACCTTTACAATATACAGCTGTAAAGTTTTCACAACTGATAACAGAACACTGACTAGCCTTTCAGTGTCAACCACACTCACGGAAGAAGACGTATTTATGAGGTGAAACTCACGTTAGAACGGGCGCTCCGACAAAGACATAAAACGCTCCGACAGAGACATTTCAGTTGTCAGCGCCTTGCAGCGCAAAGCTCCAACCACGAAATTAAAAAAAAAAGGCAACGCTACCAACCGAGCGCCTCTGAACGCACTCTGCGTTCCGGCTCCGTGACTGCTGCAAAACGCAATGCGTGTGCGTGACCGGTTCACTTCGAAATTGAAATGATGGCAATCCCTTGTCTACTGCAAGATGCCGCCAGTATTATTTGGCCCTCCGGCAATGTGACATTATCTGATCGCCTCAAGGAGTGGAGTTGTACCTCCTAAATGTTTCTTCCACCGGGACCACACCTAGGGATCACTGCTAGAATATTTACCACTTCCAATTTTACTATTTGTGACAAGAATATAACCAGAAATTTTTCTCAGGAAGTGTCAGACCCCTTTAATGTATTTCCGAGAACATGATTGTGTGTGTGTGTGTGTGTGTGTGTGTGTGTGTGTGTGTGTGTTTGTGTGTGTGTGTGTACATAAATACACAAAATGTTACATTTTCCAATGTAGGGTGGGAAGTGGAGCGGATTGATTCACCTCAACTATCTTCCTGGCTGTGACCTGTGCCATAAACCAAGCTGGACTTTTAAGATTAATGTGTCAACAGATTAGCTCGTAGTGCATTAAAAGGACATTAAAATGAAACAATGTTTCAGTTTAGACTGATAAATATTAATCTAAAAACACTAGTCATTACTTTCACCGTCATAGGCTCATTATTTAAATATAAAATCAGCCTCAAAGTTTCATTGTTAAATTTCACGCTGAATCTCTGACAGATCTGGAAATGTGTTATTCATATTAAGGTCACACTGACTCATCGAAATGTTCTGAAACTTGGAATACTAGGTCCCTGGCCCCATCAAAAGACAATATGCTTTATATTTACCAAATAGGATTAGTGCACACCCTAATAGCCATTGTTAAAATCTATGAAGTATAGGCAATTGTTCTGCGAACTTCAAAAGGACATCAGCAGCTGCATTTTTTTTTTGCATTCTCTTACTTACCAGGCACTTTCCAATGGCAAGCATGCTGTTTTTAGTGTCATGAAATAGTCATTTACCATTACAGGAAAAATTACGTTTTTTTTAAGTGTTCTTTTAGGCTTTCTCACATTTTCACATCCCATCAGTAATTGTTAGTTTTGATGACCTGGATAACCAAGAGAAAATGCTATATTTACCTGGGTGGCATGGCATGGAGCTGATGCGAAACACATTGAGTACACTTACGTTTTGAATCTCTTTCAGGAGGACGCCGTCGGTCATGAATTTGATCTTGGTGTCGCGAGTGACATTGCCTTCGAAACGGATTTGATACGAGACCTCGGACGACGAAAGGCTCATCTCCTCGGCAACTCGCTTTGACATGGACACGGCGGCCACACGCCTGGGCTCAGTAATACCCACAATTTTTTCCCTGCAAGACAGTAGGTAGCAGACAGCTTATAGTCAAGACACAGCGTTTACATGCACTACAACAGTGTCAGGTGAGAGTAGGTCAATCAAGTGCCCTTCTAATGCAATTGCACCTTCCCACAGGCCTCGCCCTACTGGGGCACCAGCATGTTAAATCTCTCTCTATAGAGTTTCAGATGTTGTGAAAGACACTAGACGATGCAATTTCTGACGATGAAGCACTACTCTATGGTCATCTGTTCTCATGTCCTGGCCTCTGCCTTGTTGAATCTGATGCTACCGACAAGAACTATTTACACATAGCAGTAATTCAGGTACCGTAAAGCAAATTGTAATTAATTACATCCTGTATTATTGGACATCATCTTTAAAAGCTTCCTTTTTGTCATCCACAGAACTGCTACACCTATTTGAGTGTCATCGAAAATAAAAAACAAATAAGAAACAGAATAACAGAAAGCTGAGCTAATTGGTAGTGATTCATGATAAAAAACTAGGCGTGCAAACACGGACGCAAGAGAGAAGTCAGGACAGCATGGCATTAGTGTTGTCCTGACTTCTTGTTTGTGTTTGTTTAGTGCCTGCATGCCCCATCTTAAAAGAAAGCGAAGCAGGGGGTCCTTCAGTTTCGGTCGCTACTCAAAAGGATAACAGCAGTAGCTAGCTAACCCATGCAGCTAGGACAGCACCGTGGAGTGGGTAACTGTTCATTTGCGTGTCCACCTCTAAGCATTTTACAAATTTAATGAAGCGATTTGGCGAGTTGCCAGTAATTTGCATACCTGGCGTATCCAGCCTCGTAAAGAAACTGGGGAACCTGTGTTGTCTTGCCCGAGCCAGTCTGGCCACAAATCACCACAACGTCGTTTTGCGCTATGGCTTCCATTATTCCTTGTTCTTCTGCCAGGATTGGAAGCTTGTGGCGAGCTTTCTGAAAGGAGACAGCAAACACACAAAGAAATTAAAAGCAATGTGGGTGCTGAATAACCCTCTCAAAGCAGAAGTATAGGGACTGCAGGTGTACAGACAGGTCCGGTCCACTGTGCAGGGCATGTTTGGATTTCAGTGATTGATTGATATGTGGGGTTTAACGTCCCAAAACAACCATATGATTATGAGAGACACCGTAGTGGAGAGCTACGGAAATTTCGAATACCTGGGGTTCTTTTAATGTGCACCCACATCTGAGCAAATGGGCCTACAGCATTTTCGCCTCCATCGAAAATGCAGCCACCACAGCCGGGATTCGATTCTGCGACCTGCGGGCCAGCTGCCGAGTACCTTAGCCCCTAGACCGCTGCAGCGGGGCCGCATTTTACTGTCATGCAAAAGCACAGGAACTTAGCTGTCCATAATAAACTCAAACCTCAGTATAACAAAGTTGGACCTCACATAAAGATAAGTTCGTTATATCCAAAATTCGTTATAGATGTATATTCTTAACATTATACCTATTCATTATTAAGAACGACACATTTGCCGAACAATCAGTAATATATCTATTGGAAGACTATTTTTCTTAATTGGTTTGTTATAACCAATATTTTGTTACATCCAGGTTCGTTATATCAATCTTTAAGTGTACTATTGGTATTTCACAGTTTCGATTTCTTTTAACAGACTAGTGACATGCAGGAACCACTGCACATGCGTGGTAAAGCAGTGCGCATAAACACGATCGGCCTTCGTGCTCACCTCCCACTGTTTGCAGCTTGTGTTGTGTGATTACAACTAAGTAGTTTCGGCAGATTGAAACATTTAGAAGGTAAGTGGTTCACGGGGTTTCGCGTATTACCATTCTGCAGTTAGTCATTCAGACTGGAAAGCTTTCCATTGTGCTAAAGAAAACAGGCACCACAAAAATTGCTTATTGGTCTCTTTTAATTGCATAACATCTACAGAGAGGTTGCAACACTAAATGTACTGCTTCGAAACAATAAGTATGTTTGTTTTTTCTCCACAAAAGCTACCCGCATAGCCTTTAGCGCAAGCCTTGAAGTGAGAGCAATCACAACACTGTGCTAGCACACCAAGTCTAGCACAACGTAAACATAGCTGTGGCTCACAAACAGCAATGAGTTCAGCTCATCACACGAAGTTTCACAAAGATATCTCACATAGCCGTCTGAAAACGCATCCCCAGTTTTCTCAGATAGGCTAACTCGTTTTCCGAGCACAGAGTTTACACAGGTGCAGCGTGCAATGAGTTTTTAAGCCTTACAGTCCAAAATCACTTATACAGTGACCAGGGTGTCAGAATGTTTTTTTTTTTTGGTTTAGTTTCATACCACCACAAAAAGTTCCGTTCCGTTTCTGTTCCGGAACAAAAAAAAAGTTTCGTAACGGTTTTATTAGAGTGCGAAAATCGTTAGGGTAACAATAAAATTGATTTTGTCCTATAGCTACTCACAAGAGTAAGACACGTTCTTCCCAAGCTCTTGGGAGGAGCACAACTAATTATACCACGAATTCCTAGAAATCAGCGCAAACCAATGTCCTTCTAAATTATAGTAGACTTTCTCAAAAGTCAATTATGAATTTTTTTGAGCAGGCACTCCCTTGTGTCAAAGGAGTGTCATGATCTCAGAAGCAACCCCTCATCGAGTGTACCTCTCACATGCGAGGTCGCTGTATTTACAAAAACCAACTTCAGTGCTAAGAACGCTTTCTCCAAGCTGGCATGCGTTACAGGCACACAAAAGTCTACCTGAGTTCATACAAAGATCTCTGGTTGCCACTGCTTTCATTTTTCGTGCAATTTCAACACATCACTACTCAGGAATTTTCACCGAGATACGTGCTAGTACTCTATAGTCCGAGATGTGCATTAGTGCTCGTGCTGCATGACCTCTGTTATTGTGAAAGTCAAGCTTCCACTTGAATAAAAAACAATAAAAAATTTCGGTTTCACTCAAGAGTAAAATGACAGATTCTATTTCGGTTACCTTTTTGTTCCAGTAAAAATATAGTTTTTTATTTGCGGTTTTCGTTCCGTTCCGATGTTCTGGTAGTGACACCAAACATGTTACTAAATATTGTACAATTCCCTGCATAATATTTAGGAATTGACAAGGCTGTTGTTACTGAAAAGATCTCTAAAAAAATCTGAATACGTTCACAGATCGAGGCATCAAAAGTGCTGTGGTATTTCGGGCACTCCACAGTAATTTTACCTAAGGAAATGACACAAGAAAGTAAATTCTTATCAAACTAATCCCAACAATAACTTTTAATTTGCTGATATTACGACACAATTATTAGGCTTACAAACTACTACTTCACTTGAGTGCACTGGCTTTCTGCATATCTTTTTTTTTCACACACTAGCATTTGATATCAGGGTGACCAAGTGAATACGCTGTCGTGTTGCGGCTAAGTGGCTCCGGCGAAGAAGCGGAAGAAACGCATGACGGGTGGCTGGTGCGGCAGGCGGGGACACCAGGTAGCTACTGTACGGCAAGGTTGGCGTTGAGCGCCGAAGAACATACATTCGAGTGCTCGTCACACACTGCTCGAACACTTTTTTTGCACAACACCTCGTGAGCGCCCTCTCGGTGTGCACGATAGTACCATCGCTGCTTAGCGAGGTGCCACTCAGCAACTTCGATAACCAAACCAGAACTAGACAGAACAACCCACAACAGAACATATACCAAAAACGAAATTGGACCACTTTAGAGAGCAAGGAAATTGACTTACTTGGACCTCTTCATTCCTGTGAACAGGCATAAAAATTGATGGCTTGGAACACTGAACAGGTTCCACTTGAGGCTGCTGTTTGCTTTCCGCTGGTGTTGCGGCCGCTGTGTCAGTGTCAGCATTTTTTATGCTCACATTGGCTGCACCTTCTGCCACGTCATCACTTTTTACATTGTCACTGCCCTCTTCTCCATCTTCTTTCCCTTCCAAATCATTCTTGCCCCCACCAGACACCTCCTCGCCAGTGGACTGCTTGTCGTCATCCGTCTCATCATCTTCAGATTCGGATGACTCCGAATCGAAACCCAAGACATCGTCCCTGTCGATGCGGGCTCTCTTGGGTTCCATTCGCCTGCTTCCTTTGACGCTGCTTATTCGTGTTGGCCCCTTCTTCTCGTCCAACTGAGGCGCTGTTGTGAGCTCGCTTAGGCTGTTGGAGAGAGAGAGAGTAAAGATCTCTATAATTACAAGGCAGCCAAGGATAAGTTCCTTTGGTCTGGGATGCCTTGAGCTCAGGCACTGTCACGGGACGGGGCCTCACAACCAACTTTAGTAGAGGTGCCAATCCGGACTTTGTGAAATTCTGCCCTACATCAACTCGGATTGGCCCAGAGAACTGGTATGACCTCTCTGGTTGGCTAACAATTCCACCATAATAAAATCTGAGGCAGCCAATTTGAAGGTGTTCAGAATAGCACACCTGATGTTGGGGCTTTTTTGAACCAAGAACAAGATAAATACCACTGGGCTGTCCAGCCTCTAACAGGTGACAGGAGAGGACCGCCAATTTTGTATAGAATGTGCATGCAGTGTGGTGAGTGCAGATGCTTTAGTCCCCTAAAAAATGAGATAAAATTGAAGCAGAAATACCACCGAAGTTGCGTGTAGCGAGAGAAAAACAAAATGAGGCAGCCAGTAGGAGGTATCGTTAAAGTATAAATTTGCCTAGAAGGTAGCAGGTCGAGAGAAGGGGAGATGTATCATCCGTACAGCCAATTCAGTGCCAAATGTACTGAGAATTCTTTGTAACGTACGTGTTTTATGACACAGAAACAGGGTAAAATAACAGGGCGAAATATAAATCTTCTTGCATGTCTGGTTTCATTCAAAAGGCATAAAAGCAGTGACTTGTCATCAATCACTGAAGGCGAATCACCAAAGTTACATGCAGAAAACATGACTGTAATGAAAACTACGTGCTTTCTATCACTATTGCCCTTCAACTGTATGGCAGAACTGTGCAGCATTGAGACCAGAACTGCTTCTTTTTAATTTACATAACGACCAAGCAATATGACGTAGCTTTTTAGAAATCACAGCTCTGGCAATCCTCTTACCGTTTCAGACCTTTGGTCTGCATGGCGGACGTGGAAATCAGCATAGAAAGCTCCTTCTGGCTGGCCTGTGATTTCTGAAGTTCTTCTAGAAGGTGAGCCCTCTGAAATGAGTGATAAGGTGAAAATTATATAAATTATAATAAATAGCATTACTGAGCAGAAAATTACTTGAACTGCAAATATCTGAAGAGCCTGTAAATAGATGATTTTAAAGGAATAGACATATAGGTGACACAAAAATTAATGAAAGGTCAAGTACACTGATTGGAACATTTTGTTATGCAGTCAAGGAACTTTGCTAATACATGTGTATACATAGAGCCATTTTTCGGAGCTGCACTTTTTATTTCCCTTTCCAAACCCTAAACTACGCCAAGTTTACATTCAAACATATTTTCCTAATGGCTGCACACCCCCCCCCCCCCCCCCCGAGTTATAATTTCTGAATTCAATTTCTATATATTACGTGACATGTATGCTTTTTCCCCCTAATGTGACTCAATGCTAAAAAAACTAAGAATAAAAATTTGGGAAAGACTGCAAAAAAAATAACAATACTGACAAAAGAGACATGAGTAGTTCGTTACGGAGACCTAAGTAAAAATGCAGTACCAGGTGCTAGTTGTAGAAGACAGATGCAAAAAATGTTTAAGTAAAAAAATGTAGTGCTACTCAGCCCACTGCTGAAGCGTAGTGCAATTGATCGAATTTAGAACTTCCATTGAGAGATCACAAACCAGTGCAAGTGTGAGTTATATCGTACTGCACATGATTCAACAATTCTAGAAGGCATCTTCTAGAATTGAATGCATTTTTTAACTTACGCGCTGCAATTTAAACTGCCCTTTTCATTGATCCTAATATTTCAGCCCTTCAAAGCTAATTCAATTGTCTTTGCACATTAACGTATGATTTTTGGATAGAGAAATCTGAGGCGGTCAAGCACAATGTCTGGGATATTTGAAATGGTTGACCAATTCACATTTCTCTCGTTTTAAATTTCAACACATATTTGAAAGTTTGTGCAAGTACTGCTTCAGCCTGATACGACGGAAACACTATAAGAAATGTGTCAGTACAATGCGAGTACAAAATGATAATAGTAAATTTGATTAGGTGTTTAAAAACGTACGTTGATCTTTTTGCTCTTCTTTTCCAATATCTTCTGGAGCAGTTTTTTCTTCTTCTTGGACAGCTTTGGGGCCGCCTTGACGTCTTGTGGTTTGTTGGCTTCTTTCTTGCCAGCTTTCTTGGAAGGCAGTACCAAGGCATTGCTGCTGTCGTACTTGTCCTCCCTCACGTCTAGTCGCACTTCGACCTGCAGGCAAGATGGCAAGCCATGGATGGATCATTTCTACTAACAGTGCTTTTTTTTTTTTTTGCGAGGACGACGCTTAGTTTAGTTTCGCGTTCCTGCGACGCGGTACGTGCTATACCAGGCACACTGTACGTAGCATTGCCGATAATACAGAAACGACATCACGCGTTCTTAATTTACCGCGGGAAATGGTGAGAGCTGGCGAACTTCAAATGATTGACAACACACACGCAACACAACCATGAACACTGCACTGAAAATGAATTACCAACTGGCCCATATTTTGATCCTTCTGCACTGCACTGCGTCACACTGAGCAACAAGTTCATCGTGATCCTTACACACCAATTTAAGTAAGAACATTTTTTTTAACCACCACCAAAACTTTCGGATGTCACTCGATACCGTTTCCGCGGCCATATATCTTAGCAGACACTGTATATGCGACTACACTAGCAGAACATCCCAAGCAGTGCAGATACCCTAGATAGCGATTACTACTTTCGGGACGCTGCGACGTAAGTCACTAGCTAGGAACTGACCTCCGCTGGTTTGTCGTTGTCCGTGGACGCTTTACCTTCCGAGCCTCTTGCTTTGGCATCGTATTTGCGGCGCGATCGACCCATTCCGCTGGAGATCGCACAACGCGACACGACACTAGAGCGTACCAGAAGTAACGACACTCAACGAAACGCACGTGGATCGAGTTGATGCGCTGAAAGGCACATTGTTGCTATCGTAACAATCAAAACTCGCCAGAAAAACTTTAATATAGCGCCCAATTTAAGAACTTTTTCGTGTTATTGTTTATTTGCCGCATCTTTTATTACGCATTTTTAAGCTATTTTGTGCTTTGTAAAGTGTTTTATAACTTTTAAATTTGTTTAAACAAAGTACAAAAAAATTTGCGATAGTGTAATTAATGTTAGTGCTTCTATGCACGCCTCACCCATGCATTAAACTTTACTTACTACCGCTACGTGACGCTGCAAACTTAATGACAGCGTCTCCTGCGCCGCGCGGCGCAGCAGCCAGCCAAAGTTTTAGTAATTAAAAGTTTAGTTGCAACACACACCAAAAACGTTTGTGTTTTTTTGTTTTAATGGTAATAAAATTACGCGCAATTGATATATAACACGCTTTATTTTAATTTTACTACTAGTTTTGAATTTGTGCTGGCGCGTTGTGGCGAAAAAGCTAATGTGTACGCTTGATGACTGTAGTTCGAGCACTATGGTAAGTTAAACTTTGCCCAAACTACGCGCGCTTTCCAAAAAAAGCGGCGGAAAAAAACATCAGCTAACATGAGTTTCGCTCAAGTTCACAGCGATGTAATGAAACTCCTATTTGAGAACCTTGCCAAGGAGTTCCGTGACAAGAAGACGGGTACGTAGTCTTTTCGGAACCTAAACGCCAGCCCAGTATCAAAATTTCTTGAACTGTGTCCACTGATTGACCAACCTCGTTCGTGCACGTGTTGCAGTTTCTACCCAAACGCTGAATGAGTGAGTATCACCGCATTCGTGCGCTGCCTTCTCAATAGCGAGTTTTTGCGCTACGTGATGAAGACGTGAGATTTTTTTTTTTTACTTGAGCTTTCCTTAAACGCAACGCATGACCACGCAGGCTGGATCACTTCTTCAGAGCCCCCCTACAGCCGGCTATGAGACTCATTGACAGGCGCCGTGTCAAGCGGCTGACCTGCCCACGAGGACGGGTAGTCTACCAAGTCTCTGGCGAAACACGGGCATTCTACACTTGCCTGCCGAGTAGCAATTTCTGCGCCTGCTATTCGTATCTGCACCAAGGTATTCCACAGCCGTTGGTCACTAACAACTGTTGTGGTGCAATTTTGTACGCGTTCATTTTTTCACCCGTTCACTCATTTCATTTATTTTTTTTAATTCGAAAGACTGCCCTTTGGTACAACCAAAATACACAAGAATACCAGAGCCTCATCACAAATAAACAGACAAGTTACACTCGGGCATCAAGGACCGGTGGAATGGTCCATTTATCCACCCTTGTATCCGGTGGGTGACCGGGACGGTAACCGGCTGTTCTGAGACGCCGAAGGTGTGCTTGCTCTAGGCCCGGGCACCACCAAAGCAAGTGTGTCACATCCACTGCAGTTATAGGAGCGTCGCAAATCGTCTACACACTGGTAAACTTTCCCATCTCAGTCATTCAACTTAAAAAAATGCCCATGAAAAAGAAGGGGGGGGGGGGGAAACACACACCTTAGCTACAAGTTACTTGGTGTAGACTGGTTGGTATTTTCTGAAATTTCACGTGTGTAAGCTTGGGTAGGTTCCACCGATATGAGTGGGTTAATTGCTTACAGCAAATTAGATTTTGAGTTTATTGCTATGTTTAGTACTGGCAATAAATGAAATCACCTCGATGAAGCATCTTTTTAGTTCACCTTGGGCTGTAGCAAAACTATGTATATGATACAACTGTCAACGCTTCTGCATACACATGTGTTGCTTTCAAAGGGGCTTTGCAACTCTTTTCCAAGTAATTGTTAATTTTAACTTTAGAGACTATAAGTGGCTGGAGAGTTTATTTTATCTGTTTGAATTGTCAGGCATCTTGATTAAAAGAGTTGATAGCCTCACAAAAAGACTGCTGCAAAAATATTCAGAATCTGTCAAGAATTATTGGTATTGCAGGGATTTGCCACTCGCAATAAGTGCTTCTGCTTTCCCTTCGTGCAAGCGTGCGGGTGCATTGTAACACCCCACGGCTGCGGGGGTAATCGCATCCAACGATGTTCAAATCAGCCAACGATAGTGGACTTTGTGTTTATGGTGCAGTCACTTGGTTTTACGGCATCATTTTTCCAGAGAAATGAGCTATTTCTGGCTAACTTTGTAAATTCTAGACTGTTCTCAGAAGCCTCGACGACCAATCGACAGCGTTTTCTGATCATGCTGAAAAAATGTTGCAGGGCTCTCCAAGATACCTGGAACGGTTGATCACGTACCGTTTCTCATTGTGCATGTTAAAATTGAGCTTACATGCTTCTAAGCTGCCAAGTCCTGAAATCAAAGGGGTACTTGAATGTTGTATAGGCCTACAGATACCCTCAATACACATTTTAGTTCCGCTTTGTGCACGCGTGTGCTGCTTAATGTGCTGTGTTTATCTCTCTTCCCTCTCTCCTATCTCTATTTCATCTCCCTCATCCCCCTCCCATGCACAGGGTAGCAAACCAGCTGCGTATAGACTGGTCAACCTCGCTGCTGTTCTTGTCCTCCTATTTTCCTTAGTTCCGCTTTCTGCAGATATAATGTAGCTGATTTGAACATCACATCAGTAAGCTTCAGTGTCTTGCTTTCAGAGTCTTGCTTTTTCTTTTTTCTCTCTCTGCAGTGCTTCGAAAACAAGAGATACCAATGGTAAGAAATGATTTAGTGTGTGTCATTTTGCCAATGTCGGGTTTTCATAGTAATGCTTTCATTACGGGCCCAATTTTCGCATGAGATTATTGTCATTATGCCGTCTAGACTTAAGCTGTGGTTATATCAGACGCTTTATATTAATAAAAAAAATACCGCCAACTTCTCAGTCATACAGAACTAAGAGCTAGAAGCAATCCAGGTGCTTTTTGTCAGTGCTGAAGTCACAATATCTTCAAGATTATAGGCAGATGTGCCTAGTTTAGATTATAAATGGGGGCTCCCATATTTCTGGCACCTGGCCCTAATTTTGGCAGAACTTTGGGGCAAACAGAACTGTCGGTGCATAGATGCAAGAAATGCTGCGATTGCTACACTGTTACATGCTAAGAATGAAAGAACATAGGGAATCTTGAGGGCTTATTTTTTTGTTTGACACAACCTTAATGAAAGCCAGCAGATAATTAGGCCAAGGAACATACAGGGGGTGCTAATGGTGCTGTTTTAAGCATATTGTAGTAACTTTGTCATAGAGGTAAAGAAAGCAAAGTGGACGAAAAGGCAACTTGTGAGTCATTCTCGCCGCCAGCACTGACCAAACCTATAACCTTCGGATCACGCCCCCAATGCTCTTACCAATTGAGCTACAGCGGCGGATAACCCTTCGTTTACATTATTAGGTACTTATGCGCACGAAACATGGGAGTGTTAGCATCACTTGTAGTCATCCGGTGAGTGTAGAACATTTTCTTTTTGCCAGATTGTGTCACAATGCACAAGCACCTTGATTAAGCGGACAGCTAACCAGTAGGCCCTCACATGCTATCTGAAGACGCCAATTGTGCCAGAACGAGACCCGTCTCTATAATGAATGAAGCATCCTCGGCTTCATTATCTGCTTATTTTTATTAAAACATGCGGAGAATAGCGTATCAAAGCAGCTCATTAAAAAGGAAGTGAAGAAAAAAAAAGGTCTACACTGATTTTAGTCTTTTTGAATGCTTTCATATCCATACCTTCTCTCTGTCTCGTTACAGCTATTCCTAAGGCTGAATTCCTTTCCTGGCATATTGTGAGGGTGCGATCTTGCGAGCCTTTGTACTAATAAACATGTACTATTTCTTTCAGTGTAAGCACGTCCTTGCATCAAGACTGGCAGAAGCACTTGGAGCCTGTGAAGATGTCAGCTGCACGGATGACACAATGGTGTTCATGTTGCAAAGTCTCTGTTGATTAACAAATTCTTGAGTTGTCACTGCTCTAACAAGCTAAGCAGGTCTAATTAATAGACTGTGCTCAAACCTTGTTCTAATATTAACACTCCTGACATGTGTGCAGCTCGAATATTCTCTTTTTGACACATTCTCGTCGCCCAAACAACAAACTCAGTGGGTGAAGAGTTTAGCAATGTGAAACGCAAGCACAGGTCGATAAGAAGTGTATATATTTTATTCTGTAAAAAATATATATATATGTTCCAAAGCCAGCTGTCTGTTGCAGTTGATGGTCGACGATAGAAAAAATATGTTTGATTGCATAATTGAGGATATAAATCCAGCAAGCGGTAGAATCCTGAGAGCGCTTGGTGTGATCCCGAAGAGGAACTCGTGCAACAGGCCATCACCTCCAGCTGAGGCCCAGTTGTAGCAGATCTCGGGCATTACTCAGTGAAGCATATCTGTAACGCAAGCAAAGCATGCACAGGTGAAGGATTATGTGAACTTCTTGATCAAGATGAACTTGTCAGATTAATGCTATCCCAACAAAACTTAAGTATTGTTACAATGGTCAGCACAACACTAGCTTGGTGCTGAAGAAATCATCTCTGTAAATCATTTAAATATTGTGTATATGTATTATACATTTTAAGCCTTACTGTAATATTAGTTTCGTTCATCTCACTCATGCCACGTAACAAGTCATCCTGAAAAAAAAAGTATTTAAGCTGCATTAGCTTGAAGACTTTTTCTGTCTGTTTGATTAACTACTTAAGTTGTTAATAACGATGCTGATGACAAGCGTGACATTTGACCATAATATGCATCCAATCATATTCGTTGGAAGGGTAGTATATAATGACTACTTAACCAATCTAACAGTACTAGGTTATGGGACCATAGAAAAACATATATGTATTGGAATATGACAAACTTGAAAGACAGCTAAGGCTGTGCAAACACTATATAGTAGATTAAATATCAAACATGATATTTTAGTTAAGTTTATGAGAAGAAAGTTGGAAAAGCGGTAAAAGACTACCCGCAAAAGGAAATTAAGTGTCGATTATAGTAAATATAGCGACAATATTGAAGGAAGGAAATAGGTTCAGCTGGTATTCAAATAATGGAAGACCCTAGCAGAGGTACTGCACCGGCCGACATGGCAACGAGCCGACTGTGATCCTCGTAGAGCAAAACCTTGTGATATTAGCCGATAAAAACCGGCTCTTGGCGCATAATTCTTAGAAACGGAGGGCATGACAAGAAAGCACAGACATCGGCACTTATATTGTCCTTCATGCCTGTGCTTTCTTGTTTTGCCTTCTTTTTATTATATTGTTGTATGCTAAAAAGAAACAAACATTATCAAGCTCACTGTGATGACTGGATTTATAGTACAACTCAACCTTACTTTTATCACCCACTTATCCTGGTTATAATGTAAACAGAGCACTGCTCAAACAAAGCACAACATGGAATGACATATTGGCGAATGATTGTTATATCATATCTGTCCACAATGCTGCATGAATGAAAAATATTGCAATGGCAAAATGCACATGTATCCCACTAACAAACTTGTGCTCTTGTTAATGACAGAATGTCTGTATAATTATAGCGCCCTTAGTTCGGACACAGTTCGGACATGTACGCCACGTAGCTTTCACTGAATTGCACTGCCTTACCCAAGTGCTTCGCAGCTCTAGAGAAGCCTCAGTAGTCGCCTCCCGCTGTCGGGTCCACAACCACTTGCTTCTCAAACGCAGGCTGAGCCACCCAGTAGAGGGCATCGGCGTATATCTCCGTGCGCTGCGTCATCTGCAGAGCACGTGACAAACATTTTGAACACATGGAAGATGTCGTTTAACAATTGCCGCAGAAAGTTCGGAATCGCAGCTGCACACCACTCACCCTAAAGCCCCAGGCGTCACGGACCTGTCGGCACAAGTTCAGGTCCACCTCAGTGATCAAGAGGCCGTCGTTGATTCTCGAGAGGCCCTGAAGTAAAGTAAGAACAATATAGGTTATGGTCTGGTGCTCGACAGATGTGTTCAAGAGAAATGTATGCTTCTGAATTGTGAAGCTCTAGTTATGCTTATCGACGTAAAGCCCCGCGCCTAATTTGCGGGGCTCACATTCAGAGCTGCACAGCAGGTTATCAAGGATGTGCTACCAGAAGGCTTTGGTTGCAGGCTGTTGCAACCAACATTCCAATCTTTGTCTTGTGCTCAAAAGGCTTATTTTCATTGACAACTGACAACAGTCACATGATGGACTGCACCTGGGCACAGTGACTCTCTGCAGCCGATGTTGACAGCTAGCATGGCCTGCCTGCCACCACACACTGAAGTGCCTCGCAATCGGCACCATCTACGTCGGCTTGCACCACCAACAATGCACCACCAACGGCTTGCACCACCAACGTCGGCTTGCACCTCTGCTCTCTGAAGTGAGCAGAGGTGCCATTCTTGTGCATCTGATTAACAAGCTTTGCAGCTGTTCAGACGCACTGATTGCTCTCTGTTCTGATTCTTCACTGTTCTGAATTCTGATCACTCACTGTCCAATCAGAAATTGAACAATGAGAAATTTTACCTAGGATGTTCCCTTTTTGAACTTGTGATTGTTTGCTATTAGTTATGACTGGTCACAATGTTGTGGCCAACTTAATTGCACAAACTCTGTTAACTAGTGCTAATGAAGGGCAATAAGCTTTTGGCATGTTAGAAAACTTGCATAATAAGAACTGATTGTATGTAGTGAGAACAAACGAGCTTACAGGTGTGCGACTTCCGTCAGGAGCAGTCACGTAACTGGAACCTGCACCATTGTATCCCCAAACAGCATTATTAGTTGAAAATGGTCACATCTATCAAGAGGAGCATTTATTTCACATATATTCTTGTGTATACATAAAAAGCTCAGATTTTAGGCATTCTTACTGTTGAGACCTTGGTAAAATGAAAGTTAAAAATAAATCAGAAACCATATTATAGGAAGGTGACAAATTAAATTTTTGACATGAATTTGCAACTGTGGAGCAACAAACGAGCTTGAGTGTCGTATTTAATGATAATTTTGTAGAAATTATGCTTTCTTTGACCTTTGTATTTTCCAGTTTGTGATTCACAGCTAAATGTGTTAAACTATTACAATAATGGTACACAGATAAAATGACAAACTTTATTTCCCACTTATTGACATCTAATTAGTGGTACATGGTACCATGAAAATGTATGAATGGCAATTGAACGAAATGATGTACATACCATAGAAATGTCCAAAATCACGGTGAGCTATGGAGATGAAGAAAAAAAACATTAAGCACTGTGGGAATGTGTTAGAAATTCAGAAAGTGTCGGGTGTAACATAAGATTGCAGTGTGCATAGTCCAACCTTACCCAAGCAAACCTCACCTTGCTTCTTGTCACCGGAAGTAAATTCTCGGGGAAATACTTCCTGCATAAACGAAAGAGAGGCAACAAGAATATGACTGATTTGTACAGATTCATACTTCAGGCATTCTTCTCCTTTGCACATTTCAAGGTATGCAAGCACTTCATTTGAGAACAAGCTTATTCAAAGTGACCCGTAGATGCCCCAAAATGCAAACTACATTTGAAACAGCTGATTTTATAGTTTAAGCACGTTTTATTTTTCTTTCATAATTCTTGAACGAATCTTGAATGAACTGATCAATTGACTTACCGTTCCCACCCTGTTGATGGCACACGTAAAGTAGCTGTTGGCGATGGCGGCATTCCTGGCCTCGACGTGCCACAGTGGCTCGCTCAGTCCAGACACTGTCGCAGAGGGGTTGAACACAACCTCCGCTCCGTTAGCACCGTACATGAGCCAGTTGAGGGGGTGATGTCTTCCGTAGCAGATGTTGACAGCAATCTTGCCTGCCAACACACGTTATGCAAAGAAGCACGTTGACTGCCAGAGTGCTAAGGCCTTTAACGACAGAGTGAAAGCATGGCGTGCATGATATAAGTTCATCAATGTTTTTATAGCACTGTTCCAAGGAAAAAAAGGCATTTGAATGTCAAGTTGAGATAAAGAGTTGGTTGGGTGAGATGGTACCACTTAATTTCTTAAAAAACAAGTGTGCCAACAAGGTCAAGGTAATAGAAGAAGATAGAACACAGCATGCAAGCAGTCTTCCATTCTGTTATTGATTCTATGTATCTTCTTTAGCACGGCCATATGGTATCACCGATTGTGGTTTGAGCGCCACAGTCCATAAAATAAGCAACAATGTAGTCGCAATATATATTTGCCACGTCATTTCAGTTTCTCTTGAAGCTGAAAACATTGCACTGTCTCCACTGGCACAAAATGTGCTCTAATACTCGAAAACACTCGCAAAGTGCCCTGTATTGTTTAAATAGCATTCATTCGCAAATTAAAATGCAAGTGTTATTCATAAAGTCGGACAGGGTAGAAGTGAAACTCCTGTCGTTTCACCAGTAATGTAGTACAGTCAAACACACTTATAGCGATACCTGTTTTAACAACATATTGTTCATACCAAAGAGAAGCTGCCGCACCGTCAACTTTTGCATGTTTTTTATAACGAAATAACCCGCTTACAGCATGCTCGCATGCTGCATTATTGCATGCGCATGCATTGCGCATGCTGCAACGATGACTTATGGCTGTTGGGTGTCCATTCTGAAAGGTAATAGAAAACGAAATACTTGAAAATAATGAAGAAAACGAGATATTCAAGCTGCATAACCTTGCGCCTTTTCAGATTTGTGGTATGTTTCACAGCACAGCATTGTGGTATTGCGGCAAAGCTGGCTTTTGAAACCCACAACGACGCGGGAGCAGCAGTGGCTTCCTGTATAACATGCAGTTTGAGTAAAAAGTTGGCACTTTGAAGACTTTCAGCATCAGAAATTTCAGGGGTTGTCATACATTGGTTCTATAGGGCTTGTACTGGCCTCGTGAAAGCATCCAAATGCTCAAACATGTCCGAGAAAGCCGCAGCTCTGTCATCCTTGTCACTAATGTCTGTTGGCATGTCCCATCTGATGTTATTTTCTCACGACAGCCTGCCATCCCCCTATTAGGGGCGATGCTCCTTAGGGCATAGTCTAGTCTCGTGTTGTCATAGCCACCATGTTGTCGATGGCGCTGAGGGTACTCCAGTACTATCATTGCAAACTAGATGACGCTCGCTGCATTTTAGATGCGTGCTCGAGTGGGAGATGAGATTGTTAGATGGCGCATTTTTGCTTTAATCTGATCAAATGGAGGTGCATTGCTCTCGTTTAATCAGATACCGCTAGAGGTGCACCTAAGCTCGAATCTCATTGGATGTGGATAGGACGCGGACAAGGGAATGCTCAATGAGTTTCAGCGTCTCGTACAACATCGATTACCCACCTTTACGCAGCGTTATCTACGATCCCTGAGAGAAGATGTTGATTTATTGCGGTTTACCCTTGCCTTGCTCAACGTTCCATCTCTACATGCTCATGTAGACGACGTCGAACGGAACACCATACTGACCGCGGTGGACGTGCTCTGCCTTAGCAAGACGTAGGACACAAAACGACCATTCATTAAAAGATACATTCCCATCGTATGTACCGAGGAAGCAGACCGTCCCACGAGTGGTGTGGCCATCTACGTCAAGCAAACCGAAAATGCTGAAGATTTTAAATTACCGCTCACCAGTCGGAGCCACAATGACAAACATGCCGGTGTAAAACTTTTTGAAAGTGGAATCAATCTACTTACCATGTATCTAGCACTTAATGTATCAACCGGAAACATAAAAGACATCCATGCCTTACGAGACTATGCAAACAAGTAAAAAACAAACCGTTCGTACTGGTGGGTGACTTAAAGGTTGACATCACATAAAATAGTTGGCTCATACAACATATGGTCTTGCATGCATATTGTTCAGCCACATGCAACCCACAACCATCCGAGAAACCTGCACCAATTTCGTTTTTGCAAACTTCCCACTACGACCCACCGAAGAACACCTATCCCTCCACTTCACCGACTATAAAGCCGTTGTAATGAAGGGCGAACGGAAGCCACGTCTAGTTACCACTTATGAACAATAAAATTATTTCGTTGTGTATATAGTGTTTGTCATGTCTTTGGTGAGGTACTGGGCAAATTTTCATAGGAGATTCACGGTTTACCAATGAACCCTCCGAAGCTTCGCCCACTCATCATCATTCATCCTGCGGACATGCTGTCATTTTTTTTTTATTTTCATGTAACCTGTTTCTAAAAAGTATTGGCTATAAGAATGAAATTTTTTCATAGCACTTGAGTATTGTCATAAGTGTGTTCAACTGTAATATTTGGCTCTTTCTATCTATTTATTTATTTATTCATAATACCCCTAAAGGCCCTCGTGAGAGGGTATTACATAGGGGGGGTTACATGAGCAAAATTACAAACAAGAAATGTCAAAAACAAAAAAAGTTTAAAAAATTCAAATTAAATACAGACTAAGGTTGATATATATGTTATAACAAGTAATTGGTAAAGACAGCAAAAATAGAGAAAAGAATAGGCAACAAATCATTGGAATACAGATAAGCACCCAGTGAACAACCTATGAAAATGCAAGAAAAAATAATCAATACACTTGATTAAAAAAAAAACGTACACTCAAAAGCGAATAAAAAATATACACTCACTCATCACACCTCAAATAAGCTGAATCAAGGTAAAAATACTACACGTGTGCTCTGCACGTTATAGAAAAGAGGGAAAAACAAGTAAAAAAGCAAAAGTTAGATGATGTCAGTATTTTGAATTAGTTCTTGAAATTTCGTGGCGTTTTTTTCTAAGGCAATGTGTGATGGTAGATTATTCCAATCGATTGTGGTACGCGGAATGAATGACTTGGAAAAAGCAGATGACTTACAGTTTAAGCGTTTAACTTTGTAGGGGTGATCGCGGCGAGGAAAAATAACGGCAGGTGGCTCGAAGGAATCGCTGTGAAGTGACACGTGGTGATAAAGTTTATGGAAAAGTGATAGGCGTGCAAGTTTGCGACGATGGAATAGTTCGGGTAGATCTGCTCGGCGTTTTAGTGTTCATCAGTTCTCAATGAATATCACGCAAACAAGTCTTACCGAATTGTGTCTGGAATACTGGATGTCCGAGCTTTGACTCCATGTAGTAAGTAGACTGGAACAAAATACATTTTGGTAAGAGTTTATCTGTTCACTATACAGAGCTTTAATGCACCAAATTCATTCTTAATGTGGTTAATGTACTTCGCATGCTAAATTTTGCAATTTGGAAACAAAAGTGTCAACTTGTTTCAGCATATTAGTCGCAAAACCTCACCTCATTAAAGTCGCCCACTCGCGGAATGTGGTTCTTGCGCGACTTCCCCAGAATGGCTCCGCTGTTTGAGACCACCACGGCGGCGTTCCAGAGAACATCGGAGTCGTCGCGCTCCAGAATAGGGCAGATCACCACCATGTTGTGCTTTTTAGCCATCTGAAAATGTCGAATCAATGTCACGAGGGGAAGTCATTGAATAAGGAACATTACTGGGGCTTGACAGAGCGTAGGCTTGTGTGTGTTGGTAATCCATTTTTCTATTTTAGCGAAATTGTTAACAAAACGGAGAACAGAAGAATGCTACAGTAGTGCCATGTCCCTGTTATGTTAGCAAGTGCGCTCAAATAGTAAAATTGCCGGGGACAGTAGTCCGACAACAGGATTTGTCATTGCCAGGTTTAACACATCATCGTAAGATGGTAAAACAAGTTCTGAGAAATATTATAGTTGAATATAACATTGAAAGAGCATTCACTGTTTCATAAAAGCATGAAAACATAAGCTAATACCAATACGGAACTTTTGAACTGTAATTTTTTAGTATTATACATAAGTCGAGATCCTAAATAAATAATGACAAGTTGAAGGGTGCCCTAGCTAATTCACTATAAGTCTCTGCGAGTCATAGTTCAACCCCCCCCCCCCCTTAATGGATGCCTAATAACTTCAGAAAAGCATGTCAGGCTGTGTAGCTATAACATGCCATTGCACACAAACGTGACCAGAGTAACCATGGGGAGCACCTTAATATTGCTGCTGGCATATGGAGTTGCGGTATGGCTACATTGGCAAACTTTTTTATGCTAAGATAATGTCATAGATGCCAAGTCTTGAATATACATATATGTGCTTTTTGGCTGAGTTAAAATGTCTCAAACATTTTGGTACCTTTGTACATACTGTGTGCCGCGTGAAAACAGTGCGGGGGAGACTCGGTACAGGCTTAAAAATATGCTGGCACTCCTTTAAAGAGCCTAGCAACACTTTCTGAGCATGGCCAGATAATTATGCCTATCGGCAGTCACTGCTCTTGCGAAGATGTGACCCCCAACATAGCGCTGCATGCGACGTGGAAGTTACTATTAAGAATAAAGTTGGCTAGAAATCGCTTGTACTCTTCTCAGCAAAAATATGCCATAAACACAATTTGGCTTAAGCCATTTGCCGATTTAAGTATCGCGAGCTACATACTTGTCACAGATACTGCGGGGTGTTGCAACGTGCCTGCACTGCAATCTAAAGTGATAAACTTACGCATAATATAGAATTACACCAGCGTATTTGTTATCACGCTGAAAGCGAGCTATGCGTTCAAACGGGGAAAAAAAGTGCACAAGGTTGTGAAAGGCCCTCTTGTGCCTTCTTGCCCTCTTGTGCAATGTACCCCCCCCCCCCCCCCCCCTTGAGCAGTGTAGTTTTTAGTATGCTTACTTGAAAGAAAAGAGAGGTGCATGACTAATCACTGTTACTCCATTGGTATTTAATGTATTCTACAATTTTTTTTTGCGAGAATCAATTTGGGAGGGAATAAACTCTGATAGCGAGGCGATTCGATGGTTATTTGATAAAGTTCTGCAGGGCCTATTTGACCTCAAACTTTTAAATGCTGCATATAAAGCACATGAAAGTTCATGCTAATGATTTCAAAGGTACCATACAGAAAAAAAATTGATAGGTCTGTTTCACAAAGGCAGTAAAAGATCACCTGCTGACAGAGCTGAACAGATGGGCCGTATTCAGCAGATTCTGCAAACTCGCACCACGGTGTTTTCTCTCTGGTGCAAAATGCAAACGGCATGTCTGAAAGTAGAGTTTGAAATGAAAAATTAACTCTCACTAACGTCAATGTACAAACAGTTACGAACAACTAGCCTTGCACAACTACGCATGCATTTATACTTTGTGATCTTCTCACGTTACTCACGCCAGGTCTCCTGAAAGCAGATGACGTTAACTCCGCACAATGCAGCCGCCTCGACAATGGTCTCGATGCGGCGGTGCAGCGCTTCCCGCTGTGCGACCACCGGTTCGGTTGTGGGCAGCACGATGCGGTTCTGCACCAGGCCGAGGCGCACCACTCGCGGTGGCCGCATCTCCTCCTTCTCGGCCGTCATTTTGTAGCCCTTGATCTCGAACTTGTGCTCTTCGGCCAGTGCGAGAGCCTCGCGATCCAGGTCGAGAGCTCTGAGACAAAAACATGTTATCCATTGACTAAAACAGGAGCACTACTGTCCTCTGCTAAAATACTTCTATACACTCTGTACATTCACCCACAGCTGGAGTATCCATCGGTTATGGGGGACCCTCACCGTGTTGCATCAATGCAAAACATTGTGGCAGTATAAATCCACACGGCCCATTTCATCTTGTCTAATTACTACAAAACATCCAGCATAATCTCCGTGAAAGCATTGCTAGAACAGTCTTTACTCGCTGCTCATACGAACTATTCCGTCCTATGTCTTTACTGTTAATACATTCCGCACCTTTCACATGGGCATACTGTCATCATAAGAAGGTTCATGTTCCGAAAAGTTACAAAAGTGCTCATTCATTGTCATTTCTGCCAGAGCCTGCTAGAGATTGGAACCCCTCTCCTGGGTCTACAACCAGCATTCGCGACCACATCTTGTTTAAAAATGCCTTGTTAACCATTTAATTAACTTTAGTTACTGTGAAATTTCATCTCGGTTGTATATCTACAAGTCACCTTGTACATTGAATATATATGTTATTCTATTTATTTGCGTAGGTATTGCTGCTATACTGTGTAACGCATGTTAGGTCCTCAATTTATTTTTTGCTTATTATTAGACTGATATATTCATGTACAATAGCCCTTCCCCTTTTAATGCACTGTGTTCCCTGATGCTACAATAAAAGAATACTGGTAGGCTAACTGCTTGGGACTAACTGTAACACAAAGCGCTGTGTGATCGTCACCTTCTTCTCTATGCCCATCCACACAGTCTTGCTTGCTGCACTGCATTATATTTCAAATGCGTGAAAATCATAATGAGACAGGTATAGTAGCTCTGACAGTTGGGCGTGTTGGCGTGAGTTCATAGTTAAGAACGGCACACAAAACTATAAAAACACGATGACGGGCGCCGCACTTGCAACTAATCTTTATTCACATCGTCTCGCACATATATACAGGCACGTGGTAACAAAAACCAGGTGATACAGCGCGCAAGATTTTGTCATGCTTTCCTATTCAAATAATATTCCAATAAGCACTTGCAGGGTGATAGATGAAATGCTGATACATGAGTGTTAGAAATGTGCAGAGCCTCTATTATCTCCAGAGTTGTCTTAATATTACCCCTGATGATGATGCTAGTTTTATCTAATCAAGGGGTGCACCTGAACTCCTTGCAATGCACAACTATATGTGAACTGATTAATTTCTCACCTTTCACCTGAGATCCGAATTTTTCTCCTTATATTAACTGCCGGTTTTATGGCAAATCCCCTATAGTTGGTAAAACCCAAGAATTAAGGTTCAAGCAAGTTGGCTCATCACCCTAAAAAACTGCTTAGTGGCATAATGGACACAGTGTTAGTAGTTCCGTCGAGAACCAATAAAGGAGATTGAAAACCTGAATTAACCGATGCAGCCTGCCAATACTTTGAGGAGCTGAACGATGGTGCATGAGAAGTGCTGTGTTTGTGTGAATGTCTAACACCGAAAGGCCTCACTTGACCGATACGAAGGTTACGCTTTCTAGCAGGGAAAGGATAATCTACTCAAGACTGGCTGCCGAGCTTGCTAGGTTAAAAGGGCACCCTGTGGACGTGATTACCAATAGGTATCACGAGGCATTTGGCAAAGGTGACATAAAGGTCGAACTTATTGTATCTAACCGAGACATGGTGTGGTTTGGTAATACTTCACTGGGCTTCCCTCAGCTCCACTAATCTTTGGTGTTTGCGATAGCCACGCCATGCATTATTTTTTTTTTTTACTAGACGAAAGTAACACAAGATGCGCAGTATGAAGAAGATGGGGCTAAAGGAAATAATCGAGAATTATATGAGAGAGCACGCATAGGCTTGTCGCAACATGGTGCATGGTTTCTTGCTCTCTACTCCTTGGCGATCTCCATTTCTCAGCATTTAACCTGGCACCCGTTTTAAAAGACATAGCTTATTCATTTTCATGGCAAAGGCTGCCAGGGATGTCAACTCTTTTTTTTACATATTTACTTAATTATTTTGCTTCCATAATTTCGCTCTGAAGTATTTTTATCTTTGTTGACTGATGCCAATTAGCATTGCAGTGGCAGTTTAACCGGTGCCCTTTTTCTTCATGTGTATTTCTTGTGGGGCATAGTGATTGGCCGTAGAGAGCGCAAGGTCAATGAATCTGGCAATCTTCCCAGCAATGACGCAATGGTCAAGAATGCAGGATACGGCTGAAAGCCAAGATGGGTAGACACTATAGTCTCCGTTAAAAATACATGAAATTTGATAATTGATATATTAGTAAAATTGAAATAGACTTGTACAAGCTTGAGGCACTGACTGCAATGGCATATTACATAAATGTTTATTTTAATTTTTTATTGCACTTCATCATGCACTGACGCTCTACTTTGCTTACAGGCTGTGCACGTAGGGTTGTTGTCCGTAATTATGATTCTAAAGTTCGTGATCTCTCAGACTGACGCTACTGGTTGCCATATACATTCCTGTAAAGCTTGACAAAAGAGCGAAAGAAAGGCCTTTTCATCATTACTTTTAATTCATACATCGGCTGCAAACGCCTAACAAAAGGTCGCCGGGAGAAGGATTACGTTTACGCCGGAAAAAATATTTAATGCGGCAGAATCTCTGCCAGACGAAATATATAGCTCCTATACTGCCGCTGAATGACAGCAATCTCATTCAAAACAAAGAAACCAAAGAAAGTAGCACTCCCATCCGCAGCGCCAGCGAGTCGCGTTACGATCCCGAAGAAAAACAAAAAAAATTCTCCCACGATGTAATAAATAAATTATCTTAACTACTACGTGGCGCCGAGATATGGGTCAAGACGCGACGGCAACCTCACGCGTCAAGCCGGCCCGAGGTGCGATAAGACGCCGTCGTCGTGCATACTCACGCGCATTCCTTGCCGTAGAGAACGCCGCGCACTTTCTGATACTCTTCCGGCGGCAGATGCTCCGTGAGGATCTTCTCGACGCTCTCAAACTCCTGGCTGGCCATTTCCCCCGCCGTTCTTCGTGAGGATTTTTCCGCGCAGCAAACTTAGATTCGACAGTACGGAACCTGCCGGCGCACGTAGCCGTATGCACTGCGTCTCGACTTCGGAGCCGCTGACAGTGTACTGTGGCAGAGCGCGTCGTTCGACCCACTTGCCAGGAGACGAGCCGCTGGCGAAACCTGTTTGACCTCGCGAAGGGGAAGTTCAAGCTCACTTGCGCAACCTTTAGATAGACGTCTTTCGGGGTCTTGCTCCCAGCGGCGTTGTCCAGCGCAGACAGAACGGGTCGGATGCCACGGCGTCATAGAGAAAGAACCTTTTTTTTTTATTTCTCTATGACGGCGTTGGGAAAGAAGCGAGAGTGAGCGTCTGCTAGCGTCACTAGATGACACCGCCGCCTCGTGCGAAATGCAGCTATTTGCTACCGCTATGCCCGAGCGTCGTCTGCTACACGTGGTCTGCTACACGTGCGTATGACGGCTATGTATTTGGATATATAATTTCGTCAAACTCAAATCGTGATTGATGTTGTAAGACGTGCCATTGGACTCCGCAGAATGCAAAGAACTTTGGGCGCCCTGCCAGCCAGAGGATACCTACGACGTCAAAGTGAAGCGTGTTCCAAGTGGGAAGAATGTTATTATAAAAGTCTAAAGGCATAAACTTTAAAGGCATTGCTCCGAACAAGGCTACCACTCACGTCCAAAGGGCTGCTTTAAAATTGAAGAAATCAGGCATTATTATAGGAGTAACACCGTTTCCTAAACAGGAACACCAAACATCATCAACCACATCAACTAAGCCATAAACAGAAACAAAAAGTACGTTTTACAGCTGCGCAGCGAATAATAAATGTTAAAACTTATGTATTTTTGGTATAACGTAAAATACACTTTATGAAATATAATAAAATGTTTTTGTTTTAATAACATAATCATTAAATATTTTTATGTTTTGTTATTGTTTGCTGCGGTACTAATGTTTACAGCACGAAACGCACCGGTAACGTTGAAGATCCGTGCGACTTTCTGGTGTTTCTCGCCATCCGTTTGAATCCGTTCGATTTCGGTGAATTCCTTCGGATAAATTGGTCCAGCATGTCGATCGGCGTGCCCATCAAAGTTCTGCACGAAGCCGAAGGGCACATCGTCACCTGCGAGACGAACACCGGCGAAGTCTACCGGGGCAAACTGGTGGAGGCCGAGGACAACATGAATTGTCAGATGTGCAACATCACGGTCACCTACCGCGACGGGCGAGTGGCTCAGCTCGAGAACGTCTACATCAGGGGAAGCAAGATACGTTTCATGATACTACCGGACATGCTCAAAAACGCTCCCATGTTCAAAAAAGCCGGTGCCAAAAGTGCGACGGCGTCCGCCGGCAGAGGCAAGTCGGCGATTCTACGAGCACAAGGTTAGCACAAAAATACCTTCTATTCACTGCCGTTTGTTGGGAGGCCGACTGGAGTATGCATCTGTCGTAACCCTACCTTGGTTTTTGTTAATCGGCGTTCGTGGGCCATTTATGGTAGACCAATGCTCTTGTTTCGTTTTCCATTGTCTCGAGCTCATTGGTGTAGCTGACATCATGCGAAGCCAAACTCTTCTCGTTCGCTCTCCGATTTGCTTTCAACTTGCCATATCGAATGCAAAGTGTGCTCGGCCTGTCGGTGTGTATTGTAAATGGCGGAAGCTGTGGGGGAGGAAATTCTTCAGGGCAACTCGGCTTGTGAACTGCTGTCGTAGCTGCACTAAAACCTTGATGCCAACTTTGCGCATACTTTTGTACCAACTAGGCCCGACACCCTTCGTGCCAACTAGGCCCAAATGATGCTCTGCTCCATAGTGAACATTGCGAATATGTTCTGCGAAGTGACTTCATTCACATTCCCTTGTTTTTTTTCTTTAGTGTTGCGCATACAAAGCATACTTTTAAACGTCGCCTATCATGCGGAGACGCAAACAATTCCTGCATTGCACTTTGCTGAAAGATTCGATTTCACAGGGTGTGAAATCGCATGAATCCCACATGACACGTACTGTTCTCTGAAATTTCAAATTTTGCTCTAAGTGGACCAGTTTTTAAAGTCAGAAAGTGTCACGAGGCAGGTTGTGTGCAAACCTGTCAGCCATTGAAGTACTTGAGGGACTAATTAAGAACGAGCACTGGTAATGCATAAACTCTTCATTTGAGAATGTTTCAAGTATCAATTACTGTTTTTGAAGGAAACTCATTCCTCATGTGTGATCCACTGCATTGTTTGTATAGCTGTCTACCAACTGTAATGAAGTTCCCTGCATGCCAAAAATTTTAGTCACATTCTTTCTCTTGTTTTTAATTTCTGAGAAATTATATGTTAAGACTAAATGTATTAAAGGAAAGAGAAGTACTCAGAGTAGGGCAGTGGTACACTGTCCTTTTGAGTTATTGCACAAAACTGCCAATTCAGATTTCAAATGCAAGCACTTATCACAAAAGCTGCGACTAATGTGATGGGTGGTTCAGCGTGGCATCGGAGCTTACATGGAAAGCGTTGTGTTGAAGAAACTTGTAGTAGCTTGATATTTCGAGCTTGATACAGTAGTGCAGTGAACAGAAAGACATGGCCATAGGATCTTTCAGTCGATTGCCTCACTGCAGTTAGTTCAAAATGGAACACCACTAGTGCCATTGTAGATGCAACACGTATGGAGACCAATGGTTACAGTTGGGTGGACATCATAGCTGTTTGTATAATTAATCTGCAGAGCATAGTTATGATAAAGAAAAATTTTCCAGGCTGACTTTACGCTGCTATGCTTCCTTTGTGCTCCGGGTTTGTCACCGTTGCAGGAGTACCGTAGGGCTAAAATATTTTAATTCAACAATGAAAACCCAAATGCTCTTTTAATCCATATATATGTGCTCTTTAGGTATTGTCTCATATTCCATACATGCTTGCTTGTAATCTAAGGCAGCCATGTTTTGCCTGCATTCACCTGTTGTCAACCTTCTTCTGAAATACACTTTTTTAAAGGGACCAACAACAGATTTTTCTTCGACTCAGTTTTTTCCGCTGCAACAGAAAGCTTACCCTTCGTAGTGTACGTAGCTGCCATAGTTAATTCCAAAAGCACTTGGTTATCTCATTTTTCAATCTGAAAGGCGGAACACAGATGTGCCCTTTTGGCGACCCATGCACGCTGTCGTTCTGCTTTCGCAGGAGTTTCTGTAACTATACTTAACCACATTTATTCTGAGCTTGCCGGTCCCTTTAAAGACATAAATGTGGGCCATTTGTGTTATACATAGTTTACACGTGCCGCGACGTCACAGACAGGTTCTTTGTGCTGGGTCCCTTAAAGTGTCAGTAAAGTCAAATAACAATTTGTGTCAGAGTGAAAGCTCAATGTATGTAGTCTAAAACGACGATATTGACGCAAGATACATTTAAAGTTTGCGCGCCAGTCACTTGCTACGCCCTCAATGTTGCCTGTGGTGTGCGTGCGAAACAGAGCAAGCGAAGCGCCGGTGGGGACTACCAGGATCGACATTGACAACTCGGTCACGTTCGAGCTGCGCGGGTAAGAGAAGAAGACGAGATGCCGAATATGAAAGAAGCCAAGGTGTTCTGGGCGTAAACATTTTTATCTAACTTGTTTGTTTGTGGGGCACAAGTTTTCCCGTTGTAGCTATTTTCATTAAAGTCTATTTTTCAACTGTGTGTGACAAATGTGGTGAAGGAGCCGGGGTATGAACCCAACCTCTTCTGAACTTGGAAAAGGCAATTCAGCGCAAAGGGAACTCTGACCCACTGAGCTGGACCCACTGAGTTGATCCCTGTTCACCAGTGCAGCAGCATTGCCTACGTGGTGAGGACCCCGAGTTTTCCCCTTTGCATTGTACAAGAACAGTCGCAGTCCCCAGCGGAGACGCTACGAAGATTACTTCCCAGGCCGCGCCAGCACAAATTGTAGTATATCTGCCGATGACGCCCGAACCATTCCACGGTGACGCACATGAAGACGCAGAGGACTGGCTCGAGCAATTTGAGCGGATCACGAGCGTCAATGGCTGGGATGTTGCTCGGAAGCCACAACGTGTTTATATGGTGTTGGAGGATTCCGCACGAAGGTTCGAAAACCACGAGGCTGCCATCTCAACCTGGGATGACTTTCGACGGGAGCTACTTGCCACATACCGGAGTACAGATCGCAAGGAGAGAACAGAGATCGCTCTCCAAGCTTGGAACCAGCAGAACAATGAAAACGTGGCCGTGAATGTAGAGGACATGACCCGTCTCTTCCGCCGAGCAGACCCTAGCATGAGTGAGGACAAAAAGTTTCGCCATTTAATTCGAGGCGTAAGACAGGAACTTCTGGCCGGTTTGGTTAGGAATCCACTGTCGCGGAGTTCTGTTTCGAGGCGAGCACATTAGAAAAAAAAACGCTTCAGGAACGGGTGAGGATGTACAACCGGGATCTGGGCATTGCCTCCGTAGACGCAGCATCCACTGCTTTGGAAAACAGCATGGAGTTTTTACGTGAACTCGTGAGGTCAGTGGTGCGAGAGGAGCTCCAGGGGCAGCGTCTCTACCACAGCGCTCCAGCTGTGTCGTCACTGGCCGACGTCGTGCGTCGGGAAGTCATACTGGCGGTTCGGGATCCCCAGCCTATTCGGGAACGTCATCAGTATGCCCGGCCAGAAGTGTCACCATCGCTATTACAGTCTCATATGCCGCCGCTCTATTGCAAGGACACCTTGTGCATAGGGACATCGCAGCCACTTCGGTGTGTAGCACTGCGCCACCAAACAGGCTCCCGCCACCGGATGGAAGACCAAGGAAGACTGATATATGGCTGACTCCTGACAGGGTACCTCCCTGTTACCACTGTGGAGAGGCCGGCCACCTGTATCGAATGTTCCAGTACCACCAGCCAGGCCTTCAGGGATTCGCAGTGAAAGCACCTAGGCCTCGGAACGGGAAGCACCCTTTCTAAATCGAGGAGTAGCTGCTGTCTCGTCAGTACTCTCATGACCTTCAGCCACATCAGCCTCGCTCGACAGCACTGTTGAGATATTGGTAACCAGGTCCTTGTCGATCGTCAGCCTTTCCCACTGCAAGGCGCCGTTCACCAAGCCTGAGTCGGGAAAACTAGAGCCAGCGACCTGTGGAGGTAAGGCTGCTGCGATCCTGAAACAGAACCTCCATCGCAGACTCCACGTGATAACGACGAACTAAGAAGCCGATACAGCAATCATGATGTCGCTTCAGACTTGCGTGTATTTGTTGACAGCTATGAAGTGCACGCACTAGTGGATACAGGTGCGGATTACTCAGTAATCAGTAGTGAGCTCGCCAGAGCACTCAACAAGGTACTGACTCCATGAGATAGACCTCAAGTTCGCACTGCAGGAGGACACTTCATCGACCCGATTCGAACGTGTGTGGCAAGAATTGGAATAAGAGGTTTCACATACGTTGCCAGTTTCATTGTGCTGCCGGAATGCTCTAGAGAGTAATTATCGGTTTGGACTTCCTGAAGGCTAATGGTGCTGTAATTAACTTGCTGGAATCATGTGTCCCATTTTCAACCAAGCCCGCGATTGCAACGTTCGAAACAGAAGGAAAAGTCAATGACCTGTGTATTGCGGACGACGACGTGGTGGTACCTCCAAGGTCCAGCGTAGCTGTCCGGGTAAGAAGCAATGCGTTCAGTGACCATAAAGGGCTGGTTGACAGCAACGCTGCGCTCATACTCGAAAAAGGGGCCTTGTGCAGCTTCGCGACGGATGTGCTAACGTCTTACTGACAAACTTTGGGAATGAATTACAGCCCCTTGCGAAGGGGACCGTCATTGCAAGTATACACGACTTCGTCCAAGTTGCAAAGCTGAGCACCTCTGAGACGTCACCACCTGATTTCCAAGACGTGGATTCTGTACTGGAATCCATTGACATAGGCCAATGACTGTTGCCAAGCCAGAAGAGGCAAATAGAAAAGCTCGTAAGAGAATTCGCCGCGTGCTTTTCAACGTCATCCAAAGTCAGACGAACGCTCATTACGAAACACCGCATCATTATCGACGAATCAGTCATACCCATCTGCCAGCACACCTACAGGGTGTCACTAAAGGAAAGAGAGGCGATCTGGAATCAGGGCCACGAAATGCGCAAAGACGATGTATTTCAGCCGTCGGCGAGTCCATGGGCGTCACCGATTGTGCTTGTAAAGAAGGACCAGTCCTTACGATTCTGTATAGAACACCGAAGGCTGAACTTCATCAATAAGCGAGATGTTTATCCTCTTCCCAGGATTGACGATGCTCTCGATAGACTACGAGATGCGAAGTTCTTTTCTTCCCTAAACCTTAAAAGTGGGTACTGGCAGATCGTGAGAAAACTGCATTCGTGACACCGGGCGGGCTATACGAATTTAAAGTACTTCCATTCGGCCTTTGTTCCGGTCCCAGGACATTTCAACGGATGATGGACAGTGTGCTGTCCGGACTGAAGTGGCAGTCTTGCCTTGTTTATCTTGACGATGTTGTGGTTTTCTCGGCTACCTTCGAACAGAATGTCGAACGACTGCAATCTGTGCTTGAAGTTCTTAGTTTGGTGGACCTGACGATAAAGCCACAGAAATGTGACTTCGGCTTCCAAGAGCTCTGTTTTCTTGAACATGTCAGTGCTAAAGGTATTCGCCCAGACCGTGAGAAGACCGCGGAAGTACAAGAATTTCCAAAACCAACGAACAAAGAGGCAGTTAGACAGTTCTTGGGACTTCGCGCTTTTTACTGGCGCTTTGTAAAAAATTTTTAGATCGCCGAACCTCAAACGCGACTGACAAAGGAAGATGCAACATTTATTTGGCTGATGGAACAGGAGGATGCCTTCGATGAGCTGCGAAACCGCCTTCAGAGCCATCCAGTTTTTGCACATTTTGACGAGGAAGCCGAGAGTTATATTCACACTGACGCAAGCAACTTGGGTCTTGGAGACGTCCTCATTCAGTGGCAGGATGGTGTAGAGCGGGTCATTGCATACGCTAGTTGTACACTTTCAAAGGCGGAGGCCAATTACTCAACGACAAAAAGAGACTGCCTTGCAACTATTTGGGCAATAAGCAAGTTTAGGCCATACTTTATGGAAGACCTTTTCGAGCCATCAGCGATCACCATTCACTGTGCTGGCTGGCAAATCTCACCGTCAGAACGTCTTGCGAGATGGAGCCTACGACTGCAGGAATACGACATAACGGTCGTCTATAAGTATGGTCACAAGCACAGTGATGCTGACTGTCACGTGCACCAGTTGATTCCACTGACGCAATCTCTACGGAAAGCGAACAGGACGTTCTTTTTTGAGGAGCTGTCACTGCATCAGAGATGGCACAGCAGCGAAAATCTGATCCTGTGTTGGCACTGCTGATCAAGTACTTGCAGGGACAACCCGTTGACCTTCGTCGTGTTTTTTCCCAAAGCCTGTCGTCCTTCATCCTTTGAAATGACGTCTTGTACAAAAGAAATTTCGAACCCGGTCCAGAAAAATTCCTCTTAGTCGTTCCTACAGCGCTACGACCCGAGATCTTGGAAGCATGCCACGATGACCCATCAGCAGGACATTTGGGAGTGAGCAGAACGCTGGCATGTATTCGCACAAAATACTACTGCCAAAGTTGCTGAATTCTGTGCAGCACTACGTAAGAATCTGCCGGGATTGCCAAAGGTGCAAAACACCACCAGTGAAACCAGCTGGTCTCCTCCAACCTAAAGCACCACCAGATGCCCCTTTCGCACAAGTGGGAATCGACTTACTTGGCCCATTTCTCAAGTAGTTATCAGGGAAGCGATGGATCATTGCTGCAACGGACTATTTAACTAGATATGCGGAGACAGCATCGCTTGTTCAGGGAACGGCTGTGTAAGTAGCCGAATTCTTTGTGACCAACATTGTACTGCATCATGGAGCTTCTACTGCGCTAATCACAGATCGGGGAACAGCATTTACAGCAGACCTGACAAATTCTATCATGAGATTGACACACACAAGTCATAGGAAACGCACGGTGTATTATCCCCAAGCGAATGGATTAACAGAACTGCTGAACAGAACGTTAACCGGCTTGTCAATGTACATCGATATAGAGCATCGAACTTGGGACAGAATACTACCGTACGCAACGTTCACATACAATACCGCTGTGCAGGAGACAACTTGAATGGCACCTTTTCAACTTGTTTTTGGCCGAACAGTCACGACACCCCTGGATGCAATGTTACCTGTTGATGATAACTCCGACCATGACCATAGCACCAGTGACTTCACGCAAAGAGCTGAAGAAGCAAGGCAGCTGGCATGACATCGCATTCAGCAGCAACAAAAAGGTATGCCGATGGGTATAATTTGCGACGAGAAGACGTCAAGTATGCTCCTGGAGACAAAGTATTGGTATGGACACCCGTACGCGTACGTGGGCTCTCCAAAAAGCTACTTCGACGTTATTTTGGCCTCTACAAGGTGCTTCACCAGCTTTGTCCTTTGAACTATGAAGTTGTCCCAGAGGAGCAAGTAACATCATACAGATGGTGGCATCACACAGAAACTGTGCGTGTCCTCCAAATGAAGCCATACCACGAAAGACAATGAGCAATAAAGCAACACCACTGGATGATGCCTACTACTACCGGTATAATTACTATACAATACCAGCCTGGAGCCTAAACAAGCATCGGGACGATGCATTCTCGGAAGGGGGATAATGACGCAAGATACATTTAAAGCTCACAAGCCAGTCGTTTTTTACGCCTGTGGTGTGCGTGCAAAACAGAGCAAGCGAAGCACTGGTAGGGCCTACAAGAATCGACATGGACAACTCAGGCACGTTCGAGTTGTGCGGGATAAGAGAAGACGACGAGGTGCCGAATTTGAAAGGTGTTCTGGGCGTAAACATTTTGTCTCTAACCTGTTTGTGTGTGGGGCACAAGTTTGCCCATTTTAGCTGTTTTCATTACAGTCCACTTTTCAACTGTGAGTGACAATATTATTAACAGCAGTGCCCTACTTACCGAGAAATCGAGTTAAATGCACGAGAACACATGTGCCACGATCAGGACATTCACAAAATGATCCCGATGACGTCAGAGTTACCACCTACTAAGAATCCTTGGTAATCGAACTAGCTCCACCAAATAAAGAACTTTTCGTGCTTGAAGAGACGTAATAAAATGCTGCTTGTTCATTTCGGTTTGATTCACGGAAAAAAGAACTGCTGGATGTTACTACAGGGAATGGCGCGAGTGGTTTGGAAATTAAATTTTTGCCTGGTTGATGATGGTGATAATTTGTGGCTTTGCCCTTTGTAACAGGTGAACACATATGTTGTGTTCCAGCCTAGGTATATAAAAAAAAGAACATAAAAAAGATTGAAAGCACAAAGTAGAGTTCACTTCTGGCTCCACTTCCACCACTGTTGGAGCCTTGTCTTTGTAGTGGAATGTGCTTTTGCATTCCTGTCCGTCAGGGCCAGCGCCTGAGGTATTGTAGTGGCCTCTGGTTGGCAGGGTGAGAGTATTTGGCATTGTCGCACGAAGTGCTCCTTCCCCTGTTCTGCTCCACACACTCTGCATATGGTCGAGTGGATGTTTGGGTCGAAGTGGCTGTGGTATGCGAGCGTGTGAAGCGCTCCCATGCGCGCTTCGAACAGTAGCTTACTACCACCACTGTTGTCCTACACAGATATTGGGGAAATGGCCTCTTTATATGTGTGATAAAGCTGAAGTATACTCTTTTGCTGCTAACTGGGCTGGTCGTGCCATGTAGCGGGGCCTAGTTGAACCAAGCACACCTGCCATTTTGGAGGCCATGGCAGGAAATTGGTCAATGGCCATTGTTGGTGCTGTGACTCCCGCCACTTTTGCTGTGCTGCTACTAGCTTCGGTGGCCGCACAGTAAAGCCGAGCAACTTTGTACATGGCAATAGTGACATGAGAGGGCCACTTCTAGGCGGGGGATTTGAAGTGTGCTAACGCGATGCGGACCACTGCAACGTGGTCTATTTCAAAATAAGGTCTTCCTTGGCACAAAAGTACCACTACGAGATTTCTGGACTGCTATTCTAGCAATCAACATTGACTTAATATTTGCCTTTAGTGACCCTTTAACATGACCGCAACCTCATTGTTAGACGACACAGAGTAATTTCACATTGTTTTGTGCTCTCCCTATGGCAAGCTGTTCTTTTAATCCGAATTTATATTTGTGGTCTCTCCTGGTGGGCTAAGGTGACTGATGTTGAGTTCGAATAGCTGAATTGGAGCAGCCAATTGACTCTGAGCAAGCACTTAGCTCTGGCATAGAGCTAAGAGCTAGAGCCTCCGAATCCGTGATTGGAACACACTCCGCTCTGCCAGAGCAAGCATAGAAGCAAGGAGAAAGCAGAAGTCCTGGAGTTGGCCAAAATACCTTTCGTGTAGTCATTTCATTTCGTAGTCAACTTCTGTTGATTTACGCCTCGTACGTAGTAGTTTTAGTGTTGGTGACATGATCCGATAAACTGCTTGTGCACTTGTGTGATCATGTCATCCGCCATTACTTGCAAAACACATGACACAGCGGTATAGCAGCGGTTTCCCTAAGCGTGCAAATGTGTTGAAGAGAGTTCCGGTCCACTTCGCCTGTTTCGGCAGAGCAAGGTTTTTTTTTCTCCTTGAAGTCACTCCCGCTCTGAATCTACTCCGACTCTCGGAACACTTTACTCCTGCAGTCACTCTGCCATTGGAACACACTTGCTCCTAAGAAGCAAAAAAGTTTGCTCAGACTCTGCCATAATAGGTCAACATAAGATTTCGGTGCTTTAGTGCCCCCGTTTACAAAACATGCAAACTTAATGGGAAGGAACACTGGTATTGCTTTAGAACACGAAAATGTGTTTTGGGCAGAACTAGCTTGATATGTAGAAAGTTTAAGATGAGCTGTTACTCTTGAGAAATGTGCGGCAAGTGCTTATTTCACATTGAAAGTTGCCAGCAGTTTGCAGCTTGGAAAGAGATGCAGCTGCATTTGACACAGCATATGAATATTTACCTAGATGCACCGCTTCTGGGTTTATTCAAGCCTGTGCCTGGCAGTCATACCTTTGATTGACATTTAAATGGACAATGACACCCTATTTTTTATCACAATTTGCAATGTTGGGTAAACCTTGTGACTTCACAAGGATGTCAGTGAAACTTTAGTGCATTTGGTTCAACAATAATTTATGACTGAATATCTTTACAAACATGTGAGCAGCCTGAGAGTTGGGCAACATTGGTGCACCCACAAGCTTGACGTAACAAGCTGCCTGCTGTAGTAGCATCTTCATTCTGGCAAATGATTTTGTTCTGTGCGGAGGTGCGCATGCAATTGAGCTATTCCATGCTTGTTCAGCTTAATATCAAAATGGAGCAACTTGCAATGACTGAAACTTTGATCAAAGATGATAGCTTCGCTTCATGCAGCACGTGATATCACACACGCCATAGCGAAATGGTGGTTGCTTACGGTGGGAGGGTGCCAGCAACATCTGGGGTCGATGACAGGTAGTCTGCTGCTGCAAACACAGCAAAAGAAAAATGGCGGCTATGACGTCATTTGGGTGCATGTATTGACTGTAGGGTGGTGACGTCGAGAGAGTAGGGGGATGGGGATCACCATGGGGTCACGTTTAGGGGTGTCAATGCCGGGAGGCTCGTTCGCCCACACAAACTTGAAAATTCATGCAAAATACCTTCTAAGCTATATTCGCTGTTTATATTTTGTAGGTTATACACGCATGTTCACGAGAATCAATCCCACAGGCTATCTTGGCTGCGAAAATTTGTGTCGGACTCAGTGCCCCTTCAATAGATCTCAACTGCAGGGAGTATTGATCATGCAATTGTAATGTCATTTGCTGTAAATAATGCCCCTGTCACACAGGAGGTCTGAATGTCATTTTGTGCAACGAATGCCATTCTATCTGTGGTGGTGCTACACAGGAAAAACTTATACGTCATTCGCTCGTGATATTGGTATCTATAATTCGGAGGCGGGGGGGGGGGGGGGGGGGGAATGGTCGGAAAAGTTGAAGGTAAACTTACCCCCATATTCAGACACGCTTCTTGACTTGACTTGAAACCGCCTTTAATGTAGAGCGCTTGAAATGCGTCTGTGCATTTATACTGCCTTGGCACCGCCTAAAGACAGCACTTTTGAAACACGTTTCAGATAAGCTATCCCGTCTTCAAGTTTTGAGTGATGTTTGATACATATTAAGGACCAGCCTCAACTGTCATTGTAATCTGAAGTGTTCAATTAGCAGAACTCTTTGTTGCACTGTATGATAATGTAGCTGTCTGATAACTCTCACTAATGATAATATAACTATCTAATCATGTAAATTCGCCATTTTAGTGCATGAAGTGCTCAGGTATGATAGTCAAGCCAGCCTGTGACTGCATGCTTTAGTTTAAACAAATTTCCTTCAAAGGCATTAACTGAAAAACGTTATACTAGTGTAGGGCAGCTGTAGACAAAGCATATTTGCATTTCTCTCCTTAGTAGCTTGCAAAAGTGTTTGTTCGGAATCATGAATGTGGTGTGTTTAGTGGAAACAAGTCAGACTGTTTTCAGATGTCTGACTGGAATTTCTTGTTTGTTTACTCAGCTGCAAGAGGACGAGGTCGAGCCAGAGCTTTATTCCAGAGACGGAAATGAAGCGGCTGCCCTCCCCCTGTTCTTCATATCTTGTGCACACCACCTCCGCTATGTCACCACAGAAGTCAACATTTGTCGGGTCTACACATGCCAGGCGCATGAATCATATTTTGTGTTGTGTGTGGATGCCACAGCATTCATCTCTCATTGGAAAGCGCAGTAACCTCTGGAAGAAATAAACTGTTGTCGGTGAAGATTGCATCTTTTGGCACTACACGTTGTGGTGTCTTTGTCCTTTCCAACCTTTACTTTTTGTGGGTTCTTGTTGCTTTGAGTTGTGAAGATTAAAAAGGAATAAATAAAGTTTTTTTAGACTTACGAAAAATCTTCGTCAAATAAATAAAGCTTTTTAGACTTACGAAAAATCTTCGTCAGTGGTAAGTGAGCATGAAGCAGTGCAAAGCTTGTTGGTAAGTGCACAAACTAATTATGGTTATCAATAGCCTAAAGCTTGATTAAGATTTCTAGCCGCATGCATAAGCCCATAATCAGCTACAAACCAGTCAGCCGCTGGTCAAATAGATAGCGTTATGACATAGGCAAGTTGTGAGCATTTCAGTGCTTGCCCTTATGCAGCATAATATCTGTGCTTATTGCTAGGGCATTGATAATCTGGCTTGGGCAGCGCTTGCTCGGATTATCGCCAAGGGTTGAAAAATAGAAATCTACCAGTCATTTTTTGTTTTTTTTTAATGTCTAGGCTGGCTGTGATATTGATAAAAAGTAGCTTTCATACCGTTTTCACGTTTCTAAAACACCAGTATTGCTCCATCGGGCTTTCAAAAAACTCGATGCAAAAGGAGCCAGAACAAGTTGAGCCGTGCTTGGAGTGGTATCTTCGTTGTTGAAGTACGAATTAGCGTTTACTACTCATCGGGGTATCAAAAAGTCGCATGTCCAAACAAAACTCGTTCGTGCACGCCGCCTCCGCAATGGCGCATTTACGGCACATAGTGAAACAGGGCAACCAACGTTTTAACCGTACAGTTACTTATGCCTTAGCCGTCGAATCTATGCCTTACAAGAGGAAACTGCTGACAACGCGTTGCTGCTGAAATGGCGGAAGCTGCGCAAGCCATCACCCAAGTGACGTTGAATCGGCCTGCGCGCGCTGTGTTGCGGAACCCGGGTCTGGGGGTTGGTATTGCGCAATCGTTGTTTACATACCTGAATGGCCGCGTGATTGGGAGAGCAAGTGCTTGTGTGAAGCGCAGTCGCACTTTTTTTTCACATAGCCTATAAATGGTAGGGCGAACTGTCTTCGGATGGACGATGTTAATCATTTTATCGCAAATTATTTAATTAAGGAGTTCGGTACTGGGACGACTTCTCCGACAACCGCGCGAGCTTGTGAGTGAAAAGATTGAAGCAGAAATTTGTGTGGCGCAGTCGCAATGCGTGGTAATTCGAATTTGCTCGCGTGGCGTGCGAAGCTTGTTTGTTCTTCCTCGTGAACGCTGCTTCGCAGCAGCAACAGCAAGTTTTGACGCGCTGGAGAAATTTGCGCGCGTCGTGACGTGCGAGAGGAAATCGGTTCTGACAGCAAGGTAAATACCGGACCACGCGGTTGTGGCGTTTGGTGCGCTTTTATCTTATTCCGTCGCTAACTAGTTTTGTTGTGCAAACGTCCGCGGCAGGCCGTCCGTGAGAGACCGCGAGCTGTGTCTGAGCCCACGCGACGAATGTATGACACATAAACATTGGCCACGCTGGGGTGATTAAACTCCCGGCAGTTCGAGAGCATGGGCGCTTGGCCAGCACGAGGAAGTGTTGTGCGACGTTGTCGAAGACCGGCTTTTTGCGCTGCCTAAGTTAGTTCAGCTAAATCTACAGTTTTGGTATGCCCTTTCTCGATTATTGTCGCTTTGTAACGTGTCAACGTGCTCTGCGTGCGTGTGCAAATCACGAGGACTCTGTTTTCCACAGGATAAAGTAGTCCGGCGGCGGTAGCAGCCGCGGTGTGTATTCGGGAACTGGCGCTGCTTGCCCCTTGAGCTGTGTTAGGCTTAGGAAGGGGCCTGCAATTGGCCCTTAAGCGATCCCCCCCGTATCCGCGCGGGTATTCTACTACTAGAAGGGAAAAACAAGTGTAACATAGCAAGTACTGTAAATAACCATTCCCTCTCAGATGCCTTGTTTTTATACTTGTGCCTGTGATATTTCCGGACTGCGGCGTTTTGGCCTGTACGAGAATCGGCCGTTTAGGCCTACTGGTTCTGGTGATCGACTCAACCCACTTCGTACTACGCTACGAAGCTGCAATAGTTGTACAATAGTATAAATAGGAAAGCAAGCCGGACACCTAGGAGGTGAGCGCCAACTTAGGACTGGACTCTTTAAACAGTTTTTTTTTGTGTGTGAGTGCGTGGAAACAAGAGTGGGCAACGTCCCATCGTCCAGCGAACAATCATGAGTGGAGACACGAAGCGGAAAAGCAAGAGCAACACGAGGTTTGTGTACCGCCTCTCTTCGAGGTTTTCTGCGTTCAGCGCTCGGGTTGTCGTGGCATGCAACTTCGTGGGCAGTGAAACCCCGGCGTTTCTGCCGCTTATTACTTGCCGCGACTCGAAACATGCTTCTCGCATTAACATGTAGGCCTAGGTTAACCCATGTTCGCCTATGAATCGATGCAGTGTAGCAGCATCTTCGGCCCGCGTCTTTGGGGTGTCCACCCGATGCTGAAGAATGCGCCAGTGCAGTTTGTTGCGCGGAATGCAGTTACGTTATTGCGCGGTTAAATCCACGACTTCCTTTTCCCTGTCGCCTGGATGTTCGTGGTGCAAAACGCCCCAATTTGTGTGCGCGTGTGGGAACAAAAGTTTGCGTCGGACTCTGGTCAGAAAGCTACATTAGCATGCCTCCTCGCTTTGCATCCGTGCCTTTTTTTTTTTACAAATGCTTTATTTCAGCGCGAGCACTCGAGTCGGCGATGAATGGCGAGCATTCTGCTATGTTTAAGCTGAAAAAGAAAAAAAAATCTGAACTACTACACTTCATGTGGAAAGTCTGGCACTCTTGATTTCATCGCGACCGCGTTTGAACTTGTTTGTTTGTTTCGTAGCAGGAATTTTAAGTGGTTCTTGTCTTGGAAAGGCCCCGCGTTGTCCGTTTGACGTGATGCAGTTGTGAGCAACGTGTAACAACGCTTCCTAGTGACCTCGTTGATGTCCCAAACATTCCTCATCTAAGGGCGATTCGTCTCGAAAGGAAACGAAGAGACGCCTGCGTCTCTTGCCTCTGCATTGTTCTGGAATGCGATTCTTGTTGAAAGTAGCCACGTATCCATCTCGTGAGCGAACAGAGTTTCTCTTCTGTCTGTGAACAACCCCCCCCCCCCTTTTTTTTTTGTGTGACAAGGGAAAATAGCTGCCACCTCAGTCTCGGTGCAACGACTTAGCTGTTTTCGACTGTGGTGTTCATTTGCGCAGGTGTAGACCTAACCAGTCCAACTCAAAGCGGTGGTTCTGGGCACTGCAAAAGATGTAGTAGTACAGTTGTGCTATATAGTAAGCGCGGGGCCACCGCTGCTGGTGCGGATTCGTGAGTTGTAAGTTGTAAGGATCGTTGCCGCCGGGCTTATGCGTCGTTCGTAGAGTTTTCAGCAAAATGTCTAATAAGGTCCGACAGTACTTCGGTTTCGCTTAACCGTTTAGTGCTACGTGTCAAAGGTAACCACATTTACTTTTGTACTGAACACTTTTGTTGTGCTATGGACAGAGCCAATGTTAATTCGGGTGCAACATCATTCACCTGTTTGCAACATCTTTTGTTAGACATATTCTCCAAAACTGGTGCAACAATGATGTTACACATTCTTTGGAACATCGAATTTGTCATAGTAATTCGTATACACATAATGTTACTGATATTGTATGGACATCATGCTGCTTGCAAAATTGCTGTGCTCTGTCAGTGAAAGGAAATTTACAAATAGGTTGAACTGTAGATAGGAAGATCTTCAGACAAAGAAAACATGCATCTAGAATGCATACAGCAGTGAAAAAATGGGTTTTACTTTGACCTACAGTACCTATGGGAATTTCGTTTTTGAGCTATTGGAGGTGCTTTATATCTCTAAATTTTCCAAGTCTGGGCAGCATCAGGTTATGTAATTTGTAATTTTGCTTCTAGCTCCCAACAGAGTACGTTCACTGTTTCTCTGATGAACTCTTTGAAGGCCTTGCCAATTTCAGTTGCCCTTCAGTTTAGACGCCTATTTTGCAGTAGTATTGTGTCATGACTAGAGGCTGTATTTATAGGCACTAAGACACCGGGTTTTAGGCACCAAAAATAGGCGGAAAAACACTGTTCTAGGCCCCCAAAATCATAAATATAGGCACAATAAACATTGACAAAATTCAAATTTTTGAAGAAATGTGTGTTATCTGTGTCTATGACAGGAAAGCAAACAGAAATGCTTTAGTTATATATGATAGTACAAAGGCGCCAATGGTTTAGTGGCATAGCCAAGCAATTTTTTTCCCGCAGGCTTTGCAGAATACGGTCACTCCTTTCCTTGTTCAGCATGGTGAGTTAAGTGTCTACCGTCGAATAACCACCCTCCTGGGACTCTTTCTTTTTTGGCACGTCTCAAAAGGCCACCACAGGAGCAAATAGCCAGAGGACTAGTAGGCCAAGGGGGTCTTGCCTTTTATAAACTTGGTCTAACCGCACAGGGTCAATTTCTCTTCTGTCTGGACACCTTAAAGGGCCTTTCACCAGGCTTGAGAATTTTGAACTGGCAAGAGGAATGTATTCACCGGGCGCTCATGATTTCGTCTGCCAAGATTTGAAATGCTATGCGCCCCGGAAAGAGGTGAAATGCCAGACTAAACGCTCCTTGCCCCTCATGTTGCAGGCGTGCGCCCCAACATGGTGGAGGTGACGTACAGGAATGAATGGTCCTGCGTACATCAACGTAGTACGTGGCACTGATAAATATTCGATGTGACATGTGCAATCTGTTGCCTGAATAGAAGTATGAATGCTGACAAAAATATCAAAACATGCAAATGGAGTCTGTTATTTTTTTCAACTGTGTATCGAGCGAGATGCGAGACTAAGCTGCCTCTATTTCGTTTGTGTTGGTGTTCTTACCGTTCTCGCACCGTGCTGGTGCAACAACGCTTGGTGTTTTTTTGGAGCATAGTCCTTTAAAGTAGTTCCAGCATTGCGACGCTATGTATCTTGGTAAGGATACATGATCCATGGCAGCCTCTCCAAACATGAATGCATAGAGTGATCCATCCCACAGAAATAGGCAGTACAATGCAGTGAAAGTCAAAACGACACAACACCAGCTGGCGAGCACAACCTAGCATGGGCATGTGATGCGAATGTAACCTTGCGTGCGGATGACGTGTTGATGCGTCTGCGTCGTGATCTTTTAGCTGCAGGTTGCTCCAATACCGAAGCTGACAGTGAAAGAATTTCGCTTTCAAGCTCGCCTTCTCACATCATGCTTTTGTGGCTTGTAATGAACCAATAAAAAAATAAAGAGCTACAAAGATTTTTATTCAACATGCAACAACTTCCAGTTTCTAAGTAAAATATGTATTGCGACCTAGTCAAGTGCCGTTCAAGAATTAAATGACAAACAAAACAAAAACCACGTAGACATTTTTTTTTTTAATCTACACTCTACTTTGCCCTCATGACACTCCACAGTTTCGCATTCGGTCATCGTCTTGTGGCTGCACAGAAGCAGCTCCTGTTCCCTATGCATACGAGCAGACATTGGGGAGATGCCGAGCAGACCAGGGGATGTGCATGAATACATGTGTAGAGGGTAATCGGCTTTCCTATTGGCCAAGAGGCCTGGTAGCCTTGTCAGTGCTGAAAGTAACTGATGAGATGGAGCATAGGTTGTGCCCCATAGAGCTCCAAAAGCTTAATGTTGCCCGGTAACACGAATACCGTTCTCAAACTGTACTAGAAAGCAAAGTTTGAGGCTAAATAACAGTCTTAGAGGCACCACTTTGGAAAATAGGCATTTTAGGCACCATAAAAACACTATAAAGCCCTTCTTAACCTCTAATTCATGCTCATATGTCGAAGTGGCATGATAGCGACAAAAAGCAAGATAGGCATTTGGCTATAATCCATTCTCTAGTCATTAATTAGATGAAAGTTTCTCGATTCACTTGAATTATGCGAGGCAATATGCTGACCTGGCCAAAGATGGTGGTTCTGTGTGCTTGCTCAGAAAAGCAAAGGTGGCAAAAAATGAGTCTCTGAAAGTTTAGTGCATTTAGTACCACACCCTAGCCTCTCGATATTCTTGTCGGTGACCCTCATCCCATGCTTGGGTAATGTTTCGCTTATTAGAGCTCATTGATAGTGGCCACACCAGGAGGTCGAGTGGACAAGTCGGTCGCAAATCTAGCATGCTCAAGTGACAAATTGGCTGGCCAATATGATTTATAAGCGACTGTTCTGGATCACTCGTTTTTTTTAGATAGATAATATTTTTATTAATTCAATAAAAGATAATACATAGGAAAAATGTTATACAGAAGGAGGTCCCAAAGCTCTAGGCTGCAAGGGGACCTCCTGTGCTGGTTACATAAAGAAAACAAAACATGTAAAGCAACTCGGCAAACAATAGAATAAGTTTAAAGGAATCAAGTACATTTCATTGCAAAAGAAAGAAACAGTAAATTATTGAAAAATCGAAACACTTGATAGCAGATGAAATCCATCAGCAAATGATCAATAACACCTGGCAGCAGAAGAAATGAAACTTGAATTGTATATACACATAAGTGTATGTTAGATAATAAATGATCGATACAAATATCACATGTGCTGAGTAGTAATAGGTAAAAAAAAGAAAAGTTAAAAGTGGTATGTCTCAAAGCGGCAACAATGCCAGACACATGTTATTCATCTAATTTGGTACAAAACAGAGCAAACATAATGAACGATTAGTTCCGAATGAGCAGCATAAACAACAAAATTATTTAAACATTAAGTAAATAGGAAATTAGGCGTTTTTTAAAACTGCCTATGTTTGGAGACATTTTTACGTCACTTGGAATACCGTTCCAAACGGAAATAGCTGTGAAGGCAGAAGTGAATCTGCCATAGTTAGTTCTAACTTTCGGTAACAGGAGGTTATTATTTGATGCAAATCGAGTTATATTTTGATTAATGAGTTGTTCTTTATGGAAGACCATGAAAGGCATGTTTGAGTGAAGAGAATTGTATGTAAGGGTTGCCATGTTGAAAAGAAAAAGTTTATGAATTGTTAGAATACGAAGCCCTTGTAAAATAGCAGATGCGCTACATCGTGATGGTTGATATGTGATAATGCGAATGGCCTGGTTTTGAACATATTGCAAAGGAGCAAGCTGAGTGCTATATGTATTGCACCAGGATGCAATGCAGTAAGTGAAGTGACTGTGAACGAAGGCATAGTAAAGAGAAAGCAAGGTATTTAGACCAAAGTATGGACGTGCTTTGATGAGAATCCGGATGCCATAAGCTGCTTTTTGCTTTAGGTGTGAGACATGGGAAGTATACTTTAAATTTGCATCAAGAATCACTCCTAGAAATCTACACTGACTGGAGGCTTTGATAGGATAATTATTGACCGTTATAGACGGATATTCAGTGACCTTTTTTTGAGTGGGGTGAAATAGCACAAAAACTGTTTTACTAGGGTTAATTTCCAGTGAATTATGACGACACCAGCGAATTATATTTTCAAGATCACTGTTTAGTTTAAAAGTAACAGTATCGATCGAGGTGCAAGCAGTTAAAATCGTAGTGTCATCCGCATACAGATAAGGTAGACAGTGCGATAGGTGAGAAGTTAGATCATTAATGTAGATGGTGAAGAGTATTGGGCCTAGAATTGATCCTTGAGGTACTCCCCGATTGATTATTTTAAAATTAGAAAGATGATTGGATATGCTAACAGCCTGTTCCCTGTCAGTTAAGTAGCTGTGAATGAAGTTCAGGGCAGGTCCTACAACACCGGCCGCGTTTAGCTTGGTAATTAAAATTTTATGAAGGATTGAATCGAACGCTTTCGTGAGGTCAATAAACACTGCTCCAGCATATTTACCTGAGTCAATATAGTGTTTAATCGTATCCGTGAATGAAAGAAGCGCGAGGTTGGTAGAGTAGCCTGCACGAAAGCCAAACTGCGAGGCAGACAGAATGCTAAATTTAGTTAAGTAATTTGTTAGTCGCTTTTCAAAGCACTTCTCTATAACTTTGCTGAGCACAGACAGTATTGCAATGGGGCGATAGTTAGAAACCAAACCCTTATCGCCTTTTTTAAAGACAGGAACTATTTTGGCTCTCTTTAAATCAGATGGAAATGTGCCATTTTTAAACAAAAGGTTAATTACATGTGAGAGGGGATCAGCGACGATATCAGCGACATATTTCAAGTGAACTGGTTGAATTTCATCAAGACCCGCGCTTGTTAATTTTAATTTCTTGATCACATTGTGAATTTCTTCTGGTATGGTAGGATATAGAAAAAAGGACTGTGGTTGCCTTTCAAGCGTACCTTCAAAGCTATCGGAAACGGGTGTGTTATTAACTGTAAAATAATTATTAAATTCATTCGCAATGGCTGTTGGTTCTTTGTAGGTGCCATTAATGCTAGAAATCTCATTTATTAGTGTTTCTTTTGAGTTCCTGTTCAGAAAAGAGTTGATGAGCTTCCATTGTTCAGTGATACCAGTGGCTTCATGAAATTTAGCTTCGTAATACCTTTTTTTTGGCGTTTGCCCCTAAGTTGCGCAGTTGCATGTGTGAAATCAAGCAAGAATTGAAATGAACTCCACTTAGACCAAAAATAACCATTTGTGACTGGTTGCTTTGCTTCTTGGCCGCGCTTTGCTAACTTGGCAGTGCGACCTCTCAAGATGACTGGTTCAACAACCTGTCACAATTTGTTGCAAATAATTTCTTTTTATCAAAAAGTGACTGTTTGGGGCACTCCTCAAATATTCAGTCACGCTACTGCTGTCACAAAGGCTCTGCACCAGTCAGGTAACAGGACGTCCGCCAATGCAAGAGGACTGTGATGGCGGTGCGAGCATAAGTGAACTACACCTATTGCAACTCATTTCAGTGTGGTGATGGGCTGGTCGCATTTGTTCACATGCCATTGCTCAGTTGCTGTGAGTGAGGCCTTGGCCTTGTTGCCTTAAGCTTGGCGCAGTATTTTGGAAGAGAAAAGCAAGCAATTTCATCCATAGGTTTCCTTCTTGTGCCATGGGACGTGAACCTTGTGCAGTGTTAGTCCCGACATGAGAAATATATATATATACAAATTGAAAGAAAAACACGAGGTTGTCACTCATGCTGATAGCAGTTCATCACATAGCCTTGTAGTGAGCACCCTGTCTACTCTCTTTCATGTGGTCGTCACCTTTTACACTAAGTACAAAAGCTTTGCACAAAACCAACATTTCTCTGGGTTTAGCTAGGCATTTGTCTAAAGCGAGTAATGGGGCATGTTTCATTGTGCACCAAGAACTGTACCATGTTTCACCTGTACTTGTAGTAAATAGGACACTGCTGTAATGGTGTCAGGTGATACGCGACATCACAGGTTGACATCGTGCGGGCTTTTCCCACTCCAGTCGGGTACAACTTTAGGCGTCAGTTTAGTAAGAATGTGCGCGCTAGACTAAATTCGGAAGTGGGATGGCCGGTAAGTTGACAGTCCACTCACGCGTAAAACTCTTTTGCTCGTGGAGGCAATCTGAAATCGCGGTTTGATTACCCAGATTGGGCCTCTCCGATGTTTATAAATACACTGCTCTCGGTGAAAACAACAGTTCACTCGCCCCGTTTCAAATGACCTCTTAAAACCGGTAACAAGTAGCCAACCCTCTAATAAATAGTTGCAGAAAAGCTGACTTGAATTCTTTTGATATTGTAAACATCTTCAATGACTGTTCATTCTAAATACATCCTTCTGCATCCGCTTCAATTGGTTTGCTTTAGTGGATTTGAGTGTTATGTCATGACAGATTTTCTTGTATTGTTTAATTTCAGCAGGCCGGCCAGGTCGAAAGTTTCTCAGGATCGCAAGGTGAGAGTGTGTTCATATGTATAAAATGCTGGCAGTGCCTTCTTGGTATTAGGTATTAAGGATAGGGCTTTAATATTGTAGTATGAGGTAGTTTACAGGTGCTGTAGTGTTCTAAACATTAAGCGACCAGAAAAAAAATGGGCTAATGTTTATTCAAAGCCCATTTGCAATTAATGCCCTCTGCATCTTGAACCTACTAACATCGCCACTTGCTAAGCCTGTGAAGTGTTGACTCTTGTCGCGACTTTTTCTCAGAATGATGGGTCTGTGATGTGTTTCTACAAGGACAGCTTCTAACTCCTTATGTGCATGTTATGACCTCTTTGTCTTACATTTATTTATTCACCGACATTTCCCTTCATTCCCCTCCATTCTGGCTAACAAACTGCAGTAAGGTGTCATTGTGGGCTGCTCAGGGTATACTTAAAAAAAAAAACTAGGTAGAAGAACTTAACCCCCCCCCCCCTTTTTTTTACTGCTTTAAAGAAAGTGGAATCGACTTTAAAAATTTCTAATCGCCATATTTTCAAACTGTTTTTCAGCTCGAAGGCATATACAACAATGCCCGCTTTGTCCACATCGCTGCATCACTTGTGGTAAGTTGCTGTGCCGTTTACTGGTACATTAAATGCCTCTTGCAGTTTTTGTGGTGTATTTGGACAACTAATGCATCAGGGGGGGGGGGTTGTATTTTAATTCCTGGTCATCTTGGGGCAGGTACCAAATCATAAAGAGCATGTCCGCGACAATAAAGATATGAAGTTAAGGTTGGTGATACTGTGGGGAAGCGCCTGGCGTGCTGTGGTATCATCTATAAATATATTACCATGTTGACAAGTCAATGCCAGGATTAATGTAGAAATGGATCATCTGACTACGCTATACTGAAACTGACTGATGCACTTTCCTGCAAACTGTGCTCATTGATGTCCTAATGCAACACAACTAATATTTGTTGGATCTGATGTTTTCTTCACATCAAGAAAGTTACGGCATGCAGTACTGCAGACTAGAATGCATATAGACGAATCTCAATAATGTGATCGCCAAGGAGACAATTTTTTTTCGTTCTCATCAGGACTTTATAGTTGTGAAAGCAAAATTTGTTGAAAAAAGTTGCTGATATTCCTCTGTCCCACGTTATTTTGAATTAGCTTGGTAGCTTTATTCTGGCAGGTTAAGCTTTGCATTGCTTCGTTGTCACTGTGGCCTTAGAGGAAAGTGCAAATAATGTTGAAAACTTGTGCAAACTTAATTGCCTTTCTTGCACTTAGTTGAATTGCATTCCTCACTCACGTCGTCATTCAGATATCCTTTGCCTGTGGTTTCTGTGCTAGGGTAGTTGCTAAACATTTCGCGCGTAACCAGGTCAGAAAAGTCGTGCAGTTACAAGCATTTGGTTTCGCTCTGACACGGCAAGTCACGTCCCATGACTGCTAGTGACTGCAGGTAATAAATTGGCGCTTGCAGAAAAAAATACCTACTACCATCAAGGCGTGCAGACAAGTCGGAAAGCCGACTTTAAGCAGTTTTGAATGGTGCCTGGCAGATTATTACTTGAAACTTTTTTGTCATTGCAGGAGTGCTTTTTAAAACCTCTGCGTTGTCGAGTGGTATCATATGCACTTAACTCTATGGATGTTGACCAGGAACACCAGATTTCTTTGTTACCACAAGAATTTTGTTATTGAAGACCTTTATTATTGCAGTGTTCAACTGTATTGCTGCACCTCCTTACGTCATCTTATGCTTTAGTTGAACTACACATAATGGAGCATGGTGAGGTATCAAGGAGATTAGATTGTTCACTAAAATGTGCTTATTAGATGCAGTCGTTTGCCATATGACGAAGTATGACCTTAATTGTCCCAGTTTCTCTTTTTTGGTTGATACACAACTGTACCAAGCAATTGGAGGCACTGATTCAGTGTCTCTTCAGAGAAACTTTTAATGAAGTGCTGTCGAACTTTATACTCGTAACTAAAAGCATTGATGCCTGCACAAATCGGTCAGCCCCACTGCCTTTTCTTCGTTTTCGCTGTAAGTTGTCAGCTAGTGTAATATGAAAAAATATTTGGGGACGTTCTTGCTGTTTGAAAGCGTGTGACATTTCGTAACCCATTGCATGGCTGATTAAGGGGTGAGCTGTTCGACTCCAAAAAGCCTTGATGCTGATGCTTGTCTTTTCTTCCCGCCCAGGGTCATGTCGTCCAAGTGCAAGTGCGGGACGGAGAGGTTTTCGAGGGTGTATTCCGGACGGTTTCGCCTGAGGTGGGCCTTTACACCTTGTGCTTGTGGCAGTGCTTTCTGGTCTATAGAATGGTTCAGCTTAATTTAACGAATTCTGCACTGACGACTTCTTGAAATTGTTAAAACACGATTGGTACAAATCAGTTCCAAGTGTTAAAGCTAATTTTAATCAATCAAGATTTCTTTTTCATACATTACGCATGTTTTTGACCATATCCTGGATCTTTTTTGCTAGTGAGGTGTCGTGCTGCTAAGCCTGATACAGTATGCTTAACAGGTCATGTGCGGTTGAAACTCCTGTTGTCCTGTCCTTCCCCTCTACGTGTCCTTTTGTGCAACTGTGACTATTATATTTGGTGAACGAAAAAAAAAAACATGGCTGATCCGTCTTTTAGGGATTCAAAATAACACGAAAGTGAAACGTCTTCACCGAGGTAGTTAAGCGTTTATTTTGAATTGTTTTCCACAAGGGCGAAGGAATGAATTCTACAGAACAAATAGCAATTTCATACCTGCCAAGTATCCCCCATTGTCCGGGAGACTCCCGAATTTCCACTGTGTCTTCCGTTTGTACGGTTGCCTTGAAAATCTCCCGGAAATCGAAATTTGTGTGCGAGATCTGGCCACATTGACAAAAATGCAAGTGTCCGTTCCGGGCTTTTTGCAAGCCGACCGCATTTTATTTTAAACGAATATAAGAGGCGTTCATCTAAACGTACTGTAGTCTCAGTGATGCAAAAACGTAACAGATACGAATTCGTGAAATTCCTCAGCCAAATTCTTGTGCCTGTTGGGCCGAAATTCGAATGTTCCGAACACTTTTCCCAATCGCGGCGTGTGATATCAACTTTATTTAGTACCGAAATTGTCTAACGAAGGCAGATGGAGAGCAGTGTGCTCAAGGCTTCAGAAGTACGTGTGCGACTAGTGCGCGCGCTGTCTTCTACAGTGCGTGTGGTTGTTGTTGCCACAAACGCTGTGGACAAAACTGCAGTCGTTCAACACGGTCATGTATGGTGAGGAGGTTACTGACAGAACTCCAAAAGTGTGCACCCGGCCTACATTCACCCAGTCGAAGCAACGCTGCTTTCCGCAAACTCTGTGGGCAAAACTGCTGTAATTGCGATTATAGATAGCATAGAATGACTTAGTTTTGAAGGCATGTGGATTAAAAACAAAACTACAGTTTGCTGCAACCGCCGCACACAAAACTGCGGCAGTGCAATAGTGATCTACTTAGTTTTGAAGCCACATAGTTTTGAGATACGTGGACTTAGTTTTGAAGGCACGGGGATTGAAAACAAAACTACCGTTTGCTGCAACTGCAGCGCACAGAACCGCGGCAATGCGATAGCGATCTAGTCAGTCAACCACGAGCCCCGAGGCCATGTGGCTGACTCATCAGTAGATTTAAGGTGGTAAAGGTGTAAAAAAAAGATAGAAGCGTTCCTGTCCAAAGAATTTAGTAGCGACCACGCTTTCGCTGCAGTCAGCTGCGCCGTCCCATCCGTTCATGTGTGAAGACACACGCAAGTTGTTTTGACAAAAATCTATTTTTTTTTTTGCTAGTTTTCAATATGCCGAATTTCAAGAGCATCTGAGCCCCCCCCCCCCCTCCAATTTGAGATTCTCTCCTTAGTGTCAAACCCTACCCTCGTGTGTTTGGCCACTCCAAGCCATTATGAGACCGCAACACCGATGTTCGCGCTTGCGTTTGGGACCCCCCCCCCCCCCCTCCTCTTGTTTTTCGAGACGTTTTTTTCTCTCTCTTTGGTGGCACAAATGGGGGAAAATAATTCGGCGGGCCAATTTGGCTGATGGCAGCAAAACATGATTATGCTTGTCGCTTGAGGCAAATCCATCACAGCTGCAAATTAAAGAAAAAGTCACTAGCCCCTCCTCCGCTTTCCCCGCTCGGGGCCTTTATGAACTTCTCTGTTGCCAGGTTGGCAGGTATGCAATTTCGTGCGAAGAATGGCAAGCAGCTCGAAACTTACACCATATGCAGAAAACACTTACGAAATGAGCATACACAACACGAGCGCCAACAAACAACTGTCTCAGCTCGACACGTAAAGCATGCTGCTCGAACAGAAATACATAAGAAACGAACGCAGAAGTATACACGGGACGAGTGCGAACAACTGTCACAATTCTTACTTCATCATATGTGAGCAGCGTGCTCCTTTCATAAATGTGGCCGCGGCAGCGAGCGAAGTGACGTTCATGCGCTCCTGAATGTCGAGTCTGATTCGATGCGCGTGTGCACAGGTGAGTTATGTCCCGTGGATGCGTGTGCTCAAGGAAACTCTGAAACACGTGCGACGTGAGCCTGTTGCGCCATCTCGCTACCGATTACGAAAACGCGGGGAAGTGGAGGTGCTCTGAGGACTGCCAACGGTATACTGTGTATATAATTGGCTTGCTGTTAACAAGCTTGACCACGTAAGTTTCGTGGTCTAGTGGTTTTTGTCGCATCCTTCAGAGTGAGAGTCCACTGATTCGATGCCTCGCTACGGAACTTTTCCATCTCGTTTTTTTTTTTTCTTCTTCTTTGGAATATTTTACTACGTCATATCCGTGACGGAAATACGTCAGTGGAGCCAAGGACTCTGGCATGAAACTCTCATGTTAAAAAAGGGTTTTTATTATTTTACCAGGGGCTTGCTTATAAAATACTCTTATTCAATTAAATCAGGGAGACAGTAAAGTTGGGCAAAGCATAGTGGATGTCCTGTGTAGGTTCTCTAAGCTTCGACTGGCTAACCTGTCTGTTCAATTCATTTGTTTGACTCTACTGTATTGGCTGTGACTTGGTGAAAAAAAAGTTCAGCTGTATTGTGAAGTTAAATTTCTGATACAGCTCAACCTGTCTATACCTTTGCTGCTCCTTGTAACGTTTGCCGTCATCCCTGCCATTGTGCAGCTCGAGGTAGTGCTGGAGACCGCTCACCCTGTGGAGCCAGGGGCACAGTCGGAGCCGTCGTCACTGTCGCGGCTGCTGACCTCGCTGGGCCGGGACCAGCGGCTCGTGCAGCTGATGATATTCCGGCTGCCAGATGTTGTCTCACTCTGCGCGCCCAATGCGGACTTAGACTATGCCACGCGGGACTCTTTCACGGACACTGCCATCAGTAAGTTCAACGGCCAGCTTGGTGAGCGACCCCTCGAGCCCTGGATGGATGGTGGCATTGCTGACGGCATTGGTGGCCTCGATGACCCTCCACTCGATGGGGAGGACACCGTGAGTCTCATCTGCAACCGTTGTCATTATGCTGTAGTCTACAGTTCGTTATTGACGAGGCTGTTAGTCTATATTGCTATAGCGACTCTAGATTGAAATATTAAACTAGTAAAGACTGTTAAATTATACCCTAAAAACACTAGCGTTGGTTAATTTCATAACCATAGGTTTATATTAACAGGTGATACAGTCAATGTCAAAAAGAAATTCTCAATATCCTGCAAATATCTCCAACAGTAATCAGATGTTGCTGATTTTAAGTTTTTTTTATGTGTGGGAATAGTGAATATTAAAACCAAATTGAATAAGGATACAATTAAATAGTTGTCAAATAGCAAGACAACTGTTTTCAAAAGAGGCCTAGAATTTTGTAGCTTTATTTCAAGCAAATATTCACAATCTTAACAGAGTAGCACAAGTTCACATTGAGAAAACATAGGTTACGTAAGCTGACGCAATATTCTATACAGTAGTGGCTAAAGCCTTCGTGTTATTTTTTAGATGTAGGGTAAAAGCAGCAGTTGCTTCAGTAAGCAGGTGCTTTTTCACCAGCTTTTAAATGCTACGAGGACCTAAGAGTTTCGTGAATAAACATGATAAATCAATCTCATCATAATAGTAGCAGATTGAGAATCTGTTCGCTTCAGTGACACTGCAGTTAAAAGCCAAAATTCTTTCATCACGTGATGAGTATGTCCGATAGATCCCTAAAGGCTAGAACTACACACATCTTGGCAATCCGCTAATTCAATACGTGCTCCCACACACTTTGCTTTTTCAGTGTGTTTCTTTGAGGTTTTCTCATTGCTAATTATTTGAAAGTTATTAAAAAAGTATTCGGTAATTTGGGTGTGTGCTGTTCGATTCATAATTCAAAAATTTTTGAATATTTGAAGTTTTTCTTATCAAAGTTTGAAATTTTTTATAGCTTATGAAATGTACAAGATAATACGACCACCTTGAAAGCTGTAAACTCTGCCAGTTGTTCTTGCCTTCCCTCCTTTTTTTTTATTCTTGTGTGGGTTTACCACATTGTTTTGCCTGCTTCTTCCAGAATGGCTGGGACGCCAATGAGATGTTCAAGACAAACGCCGAGAAGTACGGGGTGACAACATCCTACGACAGCGCACTCTCGAGCTACACTGTCAAGCTGGAGCCTAAGAACACGGATGAGTACAAGCTGCAAGAAGCCAAAGCATCCAAAATTGCCCAAGAGATCGAGAGCAACCCAGTGTTCAAAAAGCGTATAGAGATGGAGAACGGGGACGAGGAGGACAAATACAGCGCGGTGGTGCGACCTTCTGGCGACAACGCACCACAGGGTGCCAGGTGAGCTCACTTCATTGATAGGCTGGTCCACTCTTCTCTAGGTGGACTGGCGCCAGCGTTGATTATGGGACCCTAAATAGTCTCGGGCCATCTCAGTGTGTTTCCCCTGCGCAACTTGTCTCCTGCAATCAGTCACCCGCTTCGCGATTCCCAAATTCGTTGGCAACGGCAATGATCTTAAACGACGTTGTTTTTCTACTGCTTCTATATGAGTCTTTCATCACTTGCTCAGGCTGATAAATATATCTGCGGGTTTGTATGCTTTACTCCCTATGCGCCTACTTATGCAAATAAACATGTGCATATACAAATAAAATGAACCAAGTGCCAGTGTTTCACTACCGCCGAACGCTACTCATGGGGGAAAAACAAATCGAATTAGGCTTGGCGAATGGCTCGAGATGTGAAGAGCTAATGGTATCTGTGAGGTAAACAATGCTCACACTCGGCAACAACTTTTCTTGTCAGCTGCAAATTCTTCAGGAGCTCGATCGAAGCGGCCTGCCCAAGACGGAGGTGGCGGAAAAAAATACATCCCAAAATCGACACTGTGGGGGTCTGGAAAGACAGAGAAAAGATTGAAGGCACTGTTAAGAATGGGACCTTTACATCTAAACAGATGCGGACAATGCCTTATGAAAAACTAGAAAAAGTTCTTTTTTGTGGTTCTAGCGTGCACGCAGTTCCGATTTGCCCATTAGCGGACCGATTCTAGAGCACCAAGCTCGAGAGATCACCACACCAAGCTCGAGAGATCACCATCCAAATGGGTGTTAAGAACTTTGTCCTAAGCAACAGATGGCTCAGCCGCTTCAAAACACGCCATGGCGTAGTCTTCAAAGCAATTCAGGTGAGAGTGGTGCAGTCAACAGGGTCATTTGCACTGACTGGAAACAGGGGCGGCTTAAGGAAGTTTTGATTAGCTTTGAGCCACATGACGTCTTCACCATCGACGAGATAGGTCTTTTTTATAAGGCATTTCCATCAGACTGTCACCTTCAAAGGCGAAGCCTGTAGTGGAGGAAAACGCAGTAAAAATCGCATCACTGTGCTGCTGGGTGCTGTTATGTCTGCGAGTCCACAGCGAACGTCCATGCCTCCGAAAAAGGCAATCTGTGTCAAGGCCAGCCCGCGAGCCCGCCTTACGCGAACAACTGAACGGCGTCATCACCCGGCGGTGCCTCTCTGCCGCGCACGCACAGTGAGTCACCTGAGCCAGCGAGCCTGTCGAGCAAGCAATCGGCGCCTTCCTGTCTGGCGAGTCTGACGCAATGCCTGGCGACGTCACTCGTCCTTGGGTGCAGCCACGTGCAGCGCAGCGGCTCCGCATTCGATGAGAATGACGCAGCCCAGCGGCGACCCCATTGGAGGATTCTGACCTCATGACCAGCGGCGCTTCTGGTTGGACATTTGGTTACTCAAAGAATCCACCCGGTGCATATAAAAGAAGCCCTGCAGCGCGTTGCGAGCGGTAGACCTATGTGTTAGAGAGGAGAGCTCGGCTCTTCGGGTCTCTAAGCTGTCGGCCCTAGTGCCGAATTTGTAGCACCTCTGTATATATGCTGTACATAAACCTTGTTTAACTCACCGTCGTCCCGTCCGCTCGTCTATCAGCTCTGTGCAGAAGCAGTCGCGAGCTGAGAAACCTACGCTACTAAACGGTTGGTGACCTTCCCGGTGGAGTTCGAAGCAGTGGCGCCTTCGGGACCGTGTTGGCGTCGCCGTCTTTCGTAACAGTGGTGGCAACGGCGAGATTCGTGGCGCCCTTCGTAACGTCGTCGGAGGCGCGCTTCGTAACAGTGCATACAGTCAACTGCCGATTTTTCGGACACCCGAATTTTCGGACATGCCCGATTATTCGGACATCTGCGCGGCACCGCCACGAGCCCCATAGAATCGATGTATAAGGAAGTCTGAAATTTCGGACGCTCGAACCCCACGGAGTCCAATTTTCCGGATTTTTTTTGACACGACGGAAGGTTGGAAACCACCACTGGCCTCCAGTGGAAACCACCACGACTGCTTCACACGCGATTACGATCGCATAAATGAGCCCGCCGGTCTACTGTGGTGGCATCTGTTGCTTGGACTCGATCGTTAGCGGAGAAACACACACGGCCTCCGAGATTCCTAACACTGGCTGTGTTTATCGTGCAAGGGTGCTTCGCTGACAATCGAAATTATCCACCCGGAAATTTTTTGGCACCAATAAAGTTTCTTTCGCTTTAGCGCTTGTGCTCGTGCGTGCCACTCTGGCTTCCCGCGCATTGCTTTCGCGAAGCGTTTCACCACTTCGAACTAAAACTAACCGTCGCACACTGATTTAGTCTGGCCACGCTGGCTATTTTGAATGTTTACCAGCGCCACTTCCGGAGTACCCAAGACACCATCGCCTGCCGTCGTGTCATTTTGTTTACGCAGCCCACATGGTGTTTGGCTAGCCTAGTGCGTAGTTGTGCGATCGTGTGAAGTGTGCTCTGCAACGCTAATGGTGCATTCAGACGATGGACCGAATCCGGATTTCTCGTGGACGTGGACGGGTAATCCGCGGATGATCCGCCTGCAGGCGCATCCACACGACGGACGGTGTCCTAGGAGAAAACAGCCGGATTACCCTCGACAGCAGGTTCGGCGCTCACCTGCGCGCGCTGAAAGCAGACCGGTTTGAGAGTATTCAACATGGATGCCCGCAAGAAGCGACGCTTTACTGCGATGTCTGTCGCGTTGTGACAAATGAACGAGGAGTGTTATTCTTTCAGGAGAAAAGGAAGTTGCTGGCAGAATGTTCTTTCAGCTACACTGTTCCCCACTTGTAGAACTTCTGAACGCGTCTCCCATTCTTTCTTTTAGAAGCGGCACGTCGCCGGTTGCTGAAGGTAGAAAATTTCACCATCATGACGGCTAAGAATCTCGCGTGTCAAACGGCGGCGGCGACATTTCCCGAACCACCAAAAGTGATTTCTGCGTATTTAATCACCTGAGAACAAAGCCCCCGGAAACTAAGTAAAAAGCGTAGATGATGCCGACCAGTCATGCAGCTATTCGCGAGCCATGGAGGACATGCCGTGAGCAGACGAAAAGTGTACTGGTTGCCTTGAAACCCCGAGCTAATCCGCTGAAGTATCGGCTTTCCCCCGCCAGAATCGCGATGTGAGAAACAGGTTGAGGTCATCCGTCCGCGAGCCAGGCGGACGAGGGGAATCGCTGATGTGAGGTCACGTGACGCGCCGTCCGTCCCGCCACATCCGGATTCGGTCCGTCGTCTGAATGCACCATAAGCATAGGTGCTTCGACGCTCGTCAGCAAGCTCCTTTGTTCACATCATGAGGATTTCGCTTGCCTGCGATGGCCCCCACTCCGCCTTCGTCGTCCTCGCCGATGGCATCGATGCGCGGATAACAGTATCGTCGGTTAACGATGGGGAAGAACATGATATCATGGACAGTATTATCAACGACCTCCGCTCTGCTGGTGCTTCCACGCCCACGGAAATAACTTTTGAGCGGTTCGTCGACGCTGACAACGAGCTCGACTTCTGCGCAGAGCTAACGGACGTCGAAATAGTCAGTCAGGTTATAGCGGATTCAGACGACTCCGATGTCGAAAAAGAGGAACCAACGCCTGTGCCACCTACGACCGCCGAATTGATGCGAGCATTGATGACGCTGTCATCGGTGCACAGTGATGACATGATCCTTGCTCAGATCGAGGCGAATGTGATCACATGCAAGCGGAACGCCGTTCAAACAAGAATCAACAAGTTTTTCAAGCCACTGCAGCTCTAACACCTGCTGCCCTGACGGCACTTGCTGTCGGCTGCATGCATTTTTTTTAACGGCTTTTTTCAGAGCCACCCCACTGATGCTTTGGCAGAGTTCCAGAAGTCTGGTACTTCGACCTTGACCCTCTTGATCAGAGCCACATATCAATGAAATCATGTTTTTTGCTTGCATTGAAAATTATCAGTAAAATAACGTGTTTTTTTTTATGTTCTTGCACTCATTTTTTCGGACTGCCCGAAGTTTCGAACTGTTTTTCGCTCCCTATTGGGTCCGAAAAATCGGCAGTTGACTGTACATGGCTGGAGATGAGAAATTGAAGCTGTTGGTAATAGGAATATCAAGGCAGCCACGTTGTTTCAAAGGCGTTCTACACCTTTCCGCTGCGTACCATGGGAACGGAAAAACTTAGATGACCATTGCTATTTTCGAAAACTGGTTACGGGAGGAACACACAAGATTTACAAAGCAAGGCAAGAAGGTTGTCTTCATCGTGGGTAATTGCCCAGCCCACTGTCAGGTTCAAGGACTCTAAGCCATCACTCTGGAGTTCTTGCCAGCCAATGCAACGGCAGTGATCCAGCCGATGGATCAAAGGGTAATTCAGAACATTAAATTTATTACCGCAGACAATTGCTCCATCAAATGCTGCTTACAGCAGGCAGTGGGAAATGCTACAGCATAAATTTATTGGCAGCCATCCACATTTTGACTTGTGCCTGGGAACAAGTGAAGGCGACGACGATACACAGATGTTTTCACCATGCTGGCTTTAAAGCGCAAGAAAGCAGTACCTGATGAAGAAGAAAGCCCTGTTGATGCCGACATTAAGACATTATTCAGTCAAGTCGTGCCCTCTGCCCCTTTTACGCTGCAGGACTACGAATCTATTGACGAAAATGTTCATACCTGTCGGTAAGAGACTGTTGAGGAAATAATTGCCAAAGTGCAAGATGATGATCAACCTTCCAGCGATGAATGTGATGACAGTACTGCCGGTGCAGTGGTGCCACAAGACTGATCAGCTAAAGAGCCTGTTGAACTTTTGCAGCGCTATTTCGAGCATGAGACTTGTCCAGAATTTCTAGCTAGTTTGTGAGGCATGGGTGCATACCTTGTGAAAAAACAACTCAAGCTTGCCAGCAAGCCACTCTTCACTTCTTCTCGTCTGACAGAACGTTCCCCTGGCTTCAATTTTCCCGCGTCGGCCGCCATCTGCAGGCGAAAAGTAACGCATAAAAAGCAAAGTCCCGAAGGTCCCATGCTGAAGCCTGACTGGCTGCGTGCGCCACGTGACACAAACGCGGGAGCGCCATTGGTCTCCTGAACAGTTGCCCTTGGCAACGGTGCAAATCATCCTCGATCCCGGTTGCTCCTCCCGCTGTCTACACTTTGTGCCTTCAAGCACGCCATTGAAGCTCTGAGTGGATATTTCGGTCGTGGGCGGCACGGTTTCGCCGTAGATTCTTGCCAGCGATCATGGATCGGCCACGGGGTAAGAGAAGATACCGAAAATTACATCAATTTGGCAGTTGTAAGCGCAAATCTCTGAACGTGAAAAAAAAATATCAACAGCTTCTAGTGCTGCCTCTGCTGCTCAACGTGTTGCTGACATGCTGCCGTTTGCTCCGTGCTCCTTGGTCGATGACTTCTCGAACCCGCGGCTGCGATCGTCGGCTGACGACTTCTCGGACCAGTGCCCGCGATCATCGCTAGATGACTTTTTGGACCCGCGGCCGTGCTCATCGCGCACAGATGAAATGCCATCGGTAACTGCCAGCGCAATTTAAGCTCGCTTGGAGCGTCGCTACAGATCGCCACAAGCCTCTCGTGAGCACACAGCAGTAAAAGCCTCGCTCAAGTCCGTTTCGGCAGCTGAGCGAAAAATGAAGCTTCTTTGGAAGAATGAGCAATACACTGATGTGAAGCTGGCAGAAGAGTTTTTGCTTGCACAGCTAGCAGCAATAAATTCCTCGTATAAAGATGTTTCGTGCCCAAAAGTGCTTTCAGAGTAAACTCAATCTTCATTTGGGAACAAGGCATGGTTTAGCAGCACGAATAATATTGAACTGCAATAGCTGTGGCATTGTGTTCGCCGAGTGGTCATCACAAAGAATGCTGGAGGGCAAAGCTTTTGATATGAATTAGCGTGCTATGCAAGCCATCAAGACCACTGGCAAAAGTGCAACAGGTCTAAATGACTTCTGGTCTATAATGCATTGGGGCCTACACCACAAAACTTTACAAAAACCTTTGAAATCAAAGTTTAAATCTGCTGGTGAAATGGCTGCAGCGAGTGTTTTTGCCAATGCTGTGACAGCTGTATGCTCTGCTTACAGCCAAATGGAGCAGACATTTACAAAAAAATGTCACAGTAGTGTATGATGGGACATGGATGGTGGACATGGATGGTGGATAATGGTCATGTGTCTCACATCAGTGTAGGCACAGTTAACAAGTACGACACCGGCTTGGTGCTTGAATGCGTCGTTCTCTCCAACAGATTCCACGGCTGCACACTTGGGCCAAAAGAAACTGATGAAGGCTATAAGGATTGGATAGAGGCCCATGTTTGTCAAAAAAAAGAAACACCAACGTAAATTCAGGCTGAATGAAGGACGAGGCTGCACTGACTTTGTTCAGAAGGTCACTGGAGAAGAACGACCTCTGGTACTCATCCATTGTTTGTGATGGCGACAGTCGTACTTTCTTGGCTCTTTCTGAAGAAAGAACATATGGCTTCATTCTATTGGCAAAAGAAGATTGCATAAATCATGTAAAAATGAGGGTGGGTTCAGCTCTGCGAACACTTGTAGCAAAAAGTGAAAAAAAAAATTCAGCCCATTGGAGGAAAGGGCGGCCTGACTCAAATATTGATTAAAAGACTAACGAATTATTATGGGATGGCCATCTGTGACAACATTGAGGTTGGTGACATGCTAAGAGCCATAATGGTGACGTTTCATCACATCACCTTTAGAGATGAAGAGCCGCATCATGAATTATGGCTGCCTGGACCACTGAGCTGGTGCAAGTACCGTGCCGCAGGAGCTTAAGGCAAGGGTTCACCATCGCAAGCGTATAAACTGGCAGCATATGTTGCAGTTGCATTGCTGCCACTCTAACAACACCTTTATGACCCTCAGTTGCTAAATCGTTGACAAGGCAAGAAAACCCAAAACGCTGATGAGAGTCTCTATTCAGTAATTTGGTCTTTTTTCCCTAAAGAACAAAATGCTTCATTGGTTGCTGCCGAAACAGCTGTGAATGAGGCCATCTGCATGTATAACTTTGGCCCTCTCCATTCTTATAGAGAGTTTTGTGCATCGCTCGGCCTAAAACCTGGAAATCACTCCATTCACAGAGCTGCAGAGAAAATATGGGGAAAAAAAACACCAAAAGTGCACCAAAGCAAGCATCAAATGCCTAAAAGGCCCCGCATCACAAAGGACACCAAGAACTATGATCCCAGCGCATTTTAGATAAGTGGAGGCAAGGAAAAACTTCTTGAGCCGTTTTCTCAAAAGTGTTTCTTTGCCTACCTGCTGAGATTGTGCAGTGATTTTCATCGTAACTGTCTGGCCAATCTTGACTCAGGTTTTTTTTTTTTTTTTTGCCATATTCTTTTGACTTCAAAGCGTGTAACATACCTGCCAAGTCTCACGGATTAGCCGGGAGACTCCCGTATTTCGACCGTTTTTTTTTCTCGGTTGTACGGCTGTCATAAAAATCTCCCGGAAATTGAAATGTCTGTGTTTGATCTGGCCTCATTGACAAAAAAGCAGCTCAATTCGCTCCAGGCTTTTCCAACCTACACCATTCTATTATAAATGAGTTTAAGAGGCGTTCATGTAAAGTACAGTATAATCTCAGTGATGCAAAACTGCGGCAGATACGAATTCTTGAAATTCCCCAGCCAAATTTCACTATATGTCTATTGAGCCTAAATTCGAATGTTCCGAACACATTTCCTAATCGCGGCGGGTGATACGAACTTTAATACGGAAACCGTCAAACGAAGGCCGAGAGCAGCGTACTCGAAGCTCCGGAAGTACGCGTGCGACTGGCGCACGCACCGTCTTCTACAGTGCATTTGATTGTCGTTGCCACAACTGCTGTGGACGAAACCGGGGTTGCTCTTGACACGACGATGTGTATGGCGATGACGTAACTGACATAACCCCGAAAGTGTGCGCTCAACCAGTCAAAGCAACACTGCATTACGCAAATTCTGCGGACAAAACTGTGGCAGATGCTATCGTAGATGGCATAAAACGACTTAGTTTTGAAGGCGCGTGCGCAGCCAAGCGCATATGGATTGTAAAGTGAACTACCGTTTGCCGCAACCGCCGCGTACAAAACCGCGGTCGCGGCGATCGATAGCGATCTATGAGCTCCGAGGGCACGCAGCGGTAGGTTAAAGACAGTAAATACGTAAAAAATTAAAAAAATTACAGTTTCGCTGCAAGGGCGAAGCAATAAATGCGACAGCAACAACTTGGAATGTACCGCTGAAAACGACAAGCAGGTCAAAACGTGCAGCGCCCTGCTCACACACAAATGATGCAAGAAAACAATGCTCGCAGGATGAGAGCGAACTAACGTTTACCGCTCGACACGCAACGCGCTGTTTAAACAAAAACGGTGCACACTACGTAATCGCAGGTACAAATGAGTGTAAACAAACAATTGTCTCAGTTGTTATACCTTGCTGTGTATGAAAAGCGCGCTGTTTTCGTAAAAGGGGCCTGTGCAGAGACCAAAGTTACCTTTGTGGGCCCGGCAACTAACGCTTTCGTTTCAGTGAAAGCCGAAGGCATACAATTCCCCTACCAAAGGATAAGCGCGCTCACAGGCATCCATCCATGGGGCAAAGTACACCTGAGAGATAAGCACGCATCGGCGTATGGCGCCGAGCCCGGCACCGAGCGCGGGCGACTTTTTTAAAGACTTTACGTCTCTCTTGGGGACCTTCGATCGCCAAAATTTTGGTGTCTGTACATTTGTCTGTCCACCCTTAAGGATATCCTAAACGGCACCAAATGATACCCCAAACGGCCGACCCTCTCCGCAGCGCCCACCAATATTTCTCAAGATTTAGCGTTCATACTTGTGCAGTTGTCACTTAAAAAGCGATTATTGCGCATATCTGAGGCACCATAACTACACGTCAAAATTCTGTGTGTGTGTCTTTTCACTAGAAAAGGCATACATAAGTAATTCTAAGGACCGTATCGCTTATTACGCTGCGCTGACGATGCAACACTTGTACAAAAAGCCAAGCAGTTGCAACGCTTTGCTGAGACGACACAATGGTGGCAGCGACCCTTAGCCTTGCGTTCTACACCTTATCGCCTCCGAGACAGGCGCGCATGCCGCGCACTTCGTTTTGCAAGATAACCGCCAGATAGCGATCATGTCTCACGTGTGTTGTGACTTGATGCGCTCGTTCGCCTCCGCTGCACGCTAGAGGCACTCTGACGCAACGCCTCCAGAATATCATTCACCGATTTTCTTGCCCAGAACATCAAATAAACGTTTTGTTCACTCTCTCCAGACGCAAGACTATCGTCTTTCGATGGCATTTGCAGTGTAACATGCAGATACAGGGCCAGTTTCTTTTTGTCTTGAGTGTTCACATATACATAGATACGTATACATATACGGTGAAGGATGGCGGCGGTGGCGACGGCAAAAAAAAAACTAAAAAATTGCCTGGACTGTCTATATAAATTTTATTGCAATAAAAAAAACGCCTGACGCCTGTTGGCGTTCCTGTCAAAAAAATCTAGTAGTGAGCAAAGCTTTGACCCGCGCTTTTGCGGCAGCCAGCTGCGCCATCCCGTCCGTTCACTGTCCCAGGAAGACACACGCGAGTTGTTTTGACCGAAATAGATTCTGCTAGTTGTGTTGATCTTTCGAGACTCTCACCTTAGGGAAAAACTCTACCCTCATGTGTTCGGTGACTCCTAGCCACTATAAGACCGCAACGCTGATGTTGGCGCTTGTGATTGAGACCCCTTCCCACACCCTTTTGTTTTTCGTGATGTTTTTTTTTTTGGTTTGTTTGTATGTCCTTTTTTTTTTGTGCCGCGCGCACCCCCCTCCCCCCACCCCCTTTGCAGAAATCTCCCGGATTCAGAATCCTTGAACTTGGCAGGTATGATGTAATGACATTCTTTGTTAGTTTGACTCGGTGAAATTTTACGATGTGACTAGTTGTTCCCCCACCCCCTGTGCGGAAATCTCCCGGATTCAGAACCCTTGAAATTGGCAGGTATGATGTAATGACATTCTTTGTTAGTTTGACTCTGTGCGATTTTACGATGTGACTAGTTGTTCACCCCTAGAGTGTGCCTAGTGTGAAGGTTGAAGGTTGCAAAAGGAATCACAATGGAAGAATTTTGTGTAGCAAAAAAAAAAAAGAGGCATGTCATGACAATCGGCGTGCATTCAGCTATAGATCAAATATTCTTTTAGCCTTCTAGTGCATTTTTAAACTTTCCAAGGCACTGTGCAAAGTGCTAAGGGTTGCAAATAGTAAAAATTTTTTTAAATAAAAAGTTCTGAAGATACTTATCTGAAACTTTCATGAAAGCATTAGGAAGACATGCTGAATATTTGTGCTAATTTTCATCAATATCTGCTAAGTTTGAAGAAAGCTGGTTTTCCAAAGCCACATCCCCCCTTAAAACTAGACACATAATTTTCTTGGCATTGTTATTTTTGTGAAATGAATCTGCTTTACAGAAGTTTTGAGCAAGTTTCTATGAGGATATCTAAACAAACTTGATACCATTATTTTCTGCAGCACTTGAACTCTTTTTCTTTTAACCTTAGTAGAATCGTAATTATATGATAAATACTAGCTAATTACTGGAAGCTTATTTTTACCTACCAAGTTTAAAAATTATTTCTGATCAAAGAAACAGCTGTTTTGACATCTAGTTTGCTTTAGCTTGTGGGATGAACCTTTTAGAGGAAACATGTAGTTTTGAAAACTAACTTTTTAATTGTGAGTTATAACGACCCATAAGAAATTACCTAATTATAATGTGGAAATTCGTCATTATCTGATTGAGATATTACAGATCTGTTTGCAGATTTAAAATCTCCATTCAATGGTATACGTGCGTGGTAATTTTCATGACAGTACGATAATAATGAAAGGAAAAAGTTTTTTTTCATGACCCATGTCCCCCCTTAAGGCTTAACTTGTCACTGGATGGGTTTTTAAAACTCTTGAATGAAAATTTGCAGAAAAAAATTAATGCTTGATCATTAAGTGCATGTTTCTAAGGCCAAGTCTAAATCCAAAGAACTACTGATATAACAACCACTTTTCGCGGCTTTTTCGAGTTCATTGTACACAGGTTTGACTCTACTTTCAAATTTTCCTGTTTCTTGGATTCTGTGTTTTTTGGTTGGTTACATACCTCCTTTTTCCCCCCTTCCAATTGTATAAAAAAACATGCCGTTGGGTTCTGCTGTGTAATAAGCAATCAAGTGTTTTTTGCATTTCACTTTGAGTCCCTGCTGCTGCTTTGGCTGGGATTGTAACAATGGTCTTGAGCTCAGCTGTTCTCTTAAAAATAGCCATTTACTAAGCGCTCTCAAATCGTGACAGGTCGATTGCCACTATCCCTCGAGCGGAAGGTATATAACAGCTGCATCTTTCCAGTACTTAGCAATGGAGCAGAAACCTGGAGACATACAAAGAGGGTTTAACTTAAATTGAAGACGACGCAGCGAGCAATGGAAAGGAAAATGGTAGGTTTAACCTTAAGAGACAAGAAGAGAGCAGAGTGGATTAGGGAACAAACCAGGGTTAAGGATATCATAGATGAAATGAAGAGGAAATGGACATGGGCCAGGCATGTAGCACGAAGACAGGATAACCGATGGTAATTAAGGGGAGACGCGGGTCGAAAAGTCGCGTTTTTTTTCCAAATTTCACCTTTTCTGTTTTTTGTTGCTTTATCATCTTTATACATTATATTTTGACATCTGAAAATATCACAGCGAAATAAGCATCAGAAGTCAGTGAAAAACGCGTCTGAGTGAGCGGCAGTGACGCGCGGCATCACGAAATTTACACAAAACGGGCTGCTGTTCGCGTGCTCGCGGGGCCGCGAAGAGAGCTGTCCGCCATATTGCGGCCGCTGGCTCGTGTAGAGTTGTCCTTACTCTCCACGATCCCGGTTCTTGAAGTCTCGTACGTTCACGAAAAATCTAAAAAAAAAGCAACAAAAACAGTCTTTTCCCGCCGTTTCAAACCGCGCGCCACTAACGCAGGGCCGCCATTGGCTGACAGCACCCGTGTTTTCTTGCCGTAGTTCGCTTCACTGTTTTCCGGAGTTATTTTTCGCTGTTTTCGTGCGATGGCAAGCCCGAAAAAGGCCGTTGCCGACCATCGGAAATACAGAAGTAAGAACAAGTTCAGAGGGAAGCGGCGGAGGACGTACAAGAAAGCCACCGCCAACGAAAATGTCCGCGACGGGCCAGCGGCCGGTAGGCCTAACATCGACCACGGCAACGTCGACCATGGCAACTGCGACGACGAGATCAACGCTGCAGTGAATTTTGTGAGTGCATCGCAGAAAAAGATCGCGTTATTCGAAAACGACGTCAGGCCGAATGCCGATCGTGCCGAAAGCGTAGTGCTGTGCGAGTTGGGTGCATTGACGGCCGTCGTCGCAGGCGCGGCATGCCCCGTTTGTCACGAGAGTAAACTCGCAGTTCGGGCACCGAATAAAAAGCGGAAAGGCCTTTCGGCGTTTCTGGAGCTACACTGCGAGAATGCGGAGTGCTCGGAGAGCATCCTTTCGTCCGCGTACTCGTCGAAGCGGGTCGCGTCAGATGGCGGCCGCGGTGCAAGCAGAAGCTACGACAGCGGGAGTTCGCGTGACGCCTTTGCCGTGAACCTGAAAGTGGTGCTTGCAGCGCGTGCCGTCGGTATCGGGCATGAGCAACTTTCACGATTTTGTGCAGTAGTTGGATTGCCAAACCCTATGCACCATAAGACCTTCCATGCTATCGGCAAAAAGATTCACAGTGCGGCAGTGAAGGCTGTCTGTGAAAACATGCAAAGGGCACGCAGCGTCACCAAAGAGGTGGCTGGTAACAGTGACGTGCCAGTCATGTTTGACGGCACATGGCAAAAAAGAGGGCACAAAAGCCACAATGGTGTGGGAACTGTAGTGTCCTTGGACACTGGTTTGTGCCTGGACTATGAAGTGCTTTCCAACTTCTGCCTGGCGTGCAGTTTGCATAACGACATGGGAGGCGATGAAGAAACATGGCAGGCGTTTCATCATCCCGTTTGTGAGAAGAATTGCGACTGTTCTTCGCATGCCATGGAGGCCGAAGCTGCAGTGCGCATTTGGCAGAGGACTGTGGACTATGAGACACCCCTGCGGTTCACCATCTTCCTAAGCGATGGAGACAGCAAGGCCTACAACGGGGTCTGTGATGCCAACGTGTACCCTGACACTCCAATTGAAAAAGAGGAGTGCACCAACCACGTGGCGAAACGTCTGGGCACCGGCCTGCGGAAGCTGCCAACGCCACTTCCACGAGGGGAGAAGCTGAAGGAGACCACCATCCAGAAGCTTCAAACTTACTTTCAGGTGGCCATTGTGAACAATCGGGGAAATGTCCACAAGATGTACACTGCCATATGGGCCTCATGTTTGCACTCGTGCTCAACAGACGGTGCTGGAAGTCACAAGTTCTGTCCTGCAGGCCCAGACTCGTGGTGCAAGCACCGACGTGCTGAGGCGCAGGGCCAGCCTGCACCGTGCCACACCCCCCTCCTGACCAAGGCCCAGGGTTTGGCAGTCCTCCCAATCTACAAGCGTCTCACAGATGCGAAGCTGCTTGCCCGGTGCCTCCACGGCAAGACACAGAACGCGGCCGAGTCCCTGAACAGCAAAATATGGCTGCTGTGTCCAAAGACCCGGTTTGCTTCCCGGACTGCTGTGGAAACAGCCACAGCCATTGCAGTCCTGTGGTTCAACCGGGGCCACGCGAGCTTTGAAAAGGTGCTGGAAGAGCTTGGGGTGCTTCCTTCGGAGGCCCTGGTTACCCTCAGCGACCGCCGAGACAGCATGCGCATGCACAAGATGAATGTGCGTCAGACCGCTGAGGCGAGGGCACACCGTCGCAGTGCAGCCAAGAGGGCCCGGGTGGAAGAGTCCTGCCGCACCAGCCGGGAAGGGAAAACCTACGGTGCTGGAGAGTTTTAGACAACTGATATTCCCTCTGGACATGTGTGTATGTGTTCAGCACAAGTTTCGTGCTACTGCGTTTTTCATTTTTGTAAATACAGACTTTCAAACTTTCAAACGCGTTTTTCTCATTTCGCAATTTTGGCCAATTTGCATTTTTTGCGGGAAGTGTTTCGGGCACTTAGAATGGTCATACGACGACGAAATTTGGCACACACATTGAGGAGAGTGCGTAGGGTGCCGATATCTACTTGAATCAGCACAACCTATCAGCTGTAAATATCTATTAATAAATTTAATGGTGGTCGAGTGGAAAAAAAAGGGTACTTTGCTACACAGATGTTTTTTTCATAGTTTCAAAGTTGGAGCACAATTTCTAGCTAGATATCGGCACTCTATGGCTAATAGGGAGCAAAAGGAGCCATTGAACAACTCTCTGCATGAACATTTAGTATGCGCGAAAGTTCCCGGAAAACTTATCAAGTTTCACCATTACTTGAAACACAACTCCCAAACTATTGCACTTATGTAAAAACTGATTACAGATTTGGAATCAGGAGGAAAAACTGCATCAGTGGTCCAATTTCTGAAGCTCTAAGTTGAATAACAAAAAAAAAGTGCTTTCGAGGAGCGTCTCCCCTTAAGGATAACTAACTGGATTCCCAGAGAAGGCAAGCGGGTAAGGGGGAGACAGAAGGTTAGGTGGGCAGATGAGATCAAGAAGTTTTCTGGTATAAATAGGCAGCAGCAAGCACAGGACCGAGTTGACTGGTGGAACATGGGAGAGGTCTTTGTCCTGCAGTGGACGTAGTCAGGCTGATGATGATGAAGCTACCTACTGCAGTGGGTGGTGACAGATTTTTAACCGACACGTCGTGCCCGTTGCAGGTACGTGCGGCGGAAGCCCCTGGGCGGATCCAAGCCCCTTCGTGGCACACCGCCCCCGGCAGCAGTGGCGGCTGCGGGCGGCCCACCTCGCGGGGGCCTGCCTGGCTTCAAGGGGGGCCTGGCTAGCCCGTCTTCCTCGTCGCCCTCGGCTCCGCTGCCCCCCAAGCTGCACCATCCGCCCAAGCATGGGCCGCCCCACACGGCCGCTGCTTTCCCCGAGCTCGACACTTCCCCACGGCTTAACGGGGGTGAGTGGTGTTTGTGCTGTGTGTGTGTTCATGCATTGGGCCTAGTTTGTTAGGGGCTGGTGGTTGTTCTGGTGATTGTGCAATGTCCTTCGGTGTGCCTATCGTAATCCTAAATCCCCATGTAGAGCATGTCTAGCACTGCTGTTTGTGCACGTTCGTGCTAACCACCATATTCCTGCATCCGTTGCACGTGTTGATTGCAAAACCGACGGAACGCTATTCCTGCATCCGTTGCACGTGTTATTGCAAAACCGACAAAACGCTATGTCAAGTCAGCCCATGTGGGAACTGAGCTGCACAGTCTCGGTCACATATAAAGAACACTCATGCGTTCTAAACGCTGTTGAAATGATCAGTGCTGTAGTCAATCGACAATAATCGTCAATGAAGTCTTGCAAATTTGCCCAACTGATTCCCTCCTTCTTGTTGAAAACCACGCTTGCGAGTGTGCTCAGCACGGCCCAGTTTGTTCGCAAATCACACATTGATGAACGTTGAGTGACACTGCCAGTGGAATTTCTCACCGTTCACGGACTACCTAACACCGCCGTGCGGTGAAACTAATGAGGAAAAACCAAATGTAGTCGCATAAGTCTTCAGCACTCGTAGAACCCTAAAATGTCATTCTCACTCCCCATCCATTCTCACTCCACATCTTAAGACAGTTGTTAACGACCAATTCAAGAGAAGGTGACTGTAGGAAAAGAGAGGAAGTGTTTGGCCAGGCGCCTCACCCTATTTGTCCCCCCTCCCCCCAAAGGAAAAGTAACACTTCTCTCACCTTACCATTTGGTTGCCCTCTGTCATATCGAACACCGTATTTACAATAGACTCATTAAGCAGATTTTTTTTTTTTTTTGCATTGAGTGTACGGGTAATCAAACAAACACTACCATGCCATTTGACTTAATCACTATTTGCACAAGCCAAGTGTTTTATTGTTGTTTACGGAAGACTGTTGTCAGCTGGGCACAGAGTGATGTGTGCTGAGCATGCATCTCCTATCTTTGTCCTTGGCAGCCCCTAAGCTAGAGAAAGAAGGCCCAATGAGCCCTGGCTTGGGCGAGGGGCCGGTGCCCGACGAGACCTCAGTGGTAGCCTTAGCTGACGAGCCACCTGCTGTGGACAAGGGGCCTGCAGACCGCAAGGGGCCACCGCCTCCACTCCAGAAGGGCCGTGTGCAGGAGATTGAAGAATTCAAGAAGTTTAGCACCAGCATCAAGGTGAGCTGATCGGGACTGCAAATAGTCTCATAGTGACTGTTAAACAGCGTAGCTGCCCTCCTGAAAAGCTCAATTGTAAACCCATAAAAGATCACGGTGAAGCCTCGGTCAAGGAGTGAAAGAATGGGGAGAGAAGTGGGGCCAACTTTTTTTAGTCAGTACCCACATGCAATTGAGTCCCTGGTCGGAATGTGCCTTTTCACCCCTTTAGACAAACAGTTGGGGCTTATGAGGCACTGGGAGTCAAATTCAGTAGCTGCCGCATTGGAGGTGCACGCTGTACAATGCTTACACCCCTGTCGTGGAAAATAATCTGAATGACCAGGGCATTGCAGTGTGCCAGCCTCTCCTGTTAGCACTGGTTTGTGGCGGCACCCTAATTTGTGACATTTACAGTCGTAAAAGTGAGGTCAAAAGTGTTGCTTCGCTATCTCTTGCCTGCAGCTCGATGAGGGCAAGGAGTCCAAGGAGACGACTGGTGCTGCTGCTGCAGCGGAAGACGAGGAGAAGGAGCGAAGGGAGATGGATGAAGCTGCCACTGCCAAGGAGGAGACGGACCGGCTCGTGAAGAAGTCCACCCTCAACCCCAATGCCAAGGAGTTTGTGCTCAACCCCAATGCAAAAGCCTTCACTCCGGTGAGTGGGGTTGGGTTATGGACTGGCTTTGTGTTATCTGCCAATAGCTAAAGGCATAAATCTAGCACGTGTGTTCAGTTACAATGGTAACGATTTTCGTAACATTTTGCATTCACAGCTTTTCCTGCCTTATTGTGGTTCGTTTGGATTTACTACCAATGTGTTGAAATGCACACAACTGATGAGTCTGTGCGTCATTCTGTAATGCAATATTTTATTTGAAGTTTTTGTTTGCAATTGTTTCTCAATCCGGGAGGACTGCAATTCTTTGTTATACCAGTGTCCTTGGTTCTCTTCAGTAATTATTGTACAGTGAAATCTCGATACAAGAAATCTCAAGGGACCGTTAAAATCATTCGTTATTTTTTAAAATTGTTGTAGTTAAAGTATTAAAGATTTGCGCAAAAATCTCAAAAGCTACTACGTTAGTCGCCTACCTATGCTGTGTATACGTTCCCGACTGCGATTGCTCTGACAAGCCCCCCCCCCCCCCCCCACACACACACACACACACACAAAAAAAAAAAGAAAACACGAAATAATATGGTACCTGTGCATATTTATATGAGGAAGGGTGCGATCTATATTGATGTGGGCAGCTCGACTGCTGAAGGGGACTTTTAAGTAGGCTTGTGTGAATAGTGAATTTTTGGTTCGAAGCGAATTTAATTGAATGGTGATTTTGGTCGAATAATTTTGATTAGAATATATGATGTATAAAGAAAAATAGGCGTATTAATCATGACCTAACTAACCTGCACAATATATTTTTAAAAATTGATTTAAGGCCTCTATGCAAGTGATTTTTTTTTTTTTTCATTCAAAGGAAGTTTAAACGGCTTTGAGAAGTAGCAGGATTTGACTTTCAGTAAGATATAAGTGATAGCCTGTAAAATACGTAGCAATATTCATTACAGTTAATGTGTATAAGTCGGCAAAACAAGCTTGTAAGCTTTAAAAAAAATGACCAGTCGATTTGAGGATCATATTTTCTTTTAAGGGGGGACGCGGCCCTTGAAAACCGAAAAATCGCGAAAAAGTCGGTTTTTGAAAAACCACATTTTTAGGTTGTATGTCTCATAAACTACCTATTCTGTAATTATCAGCACCTAATTCAACCGAAAAGTGCAAAAAAATAATACTATTTTCGAGGCCGCCGCGGCGTCCAAAACAGGCGCAAATCCTGAAATCAAACCAAACTTCGCGCGCGCGCCATTCCCGGACCATGCGGTCGTCCCGCGCCATCTTGGTGTTGTTTTGACCGTGAATTCTTTCTCTCTCGTTCGCCGCCTTGCAAAATGGCGTCGGCAGCACAGTTGAGACGCTATTGGCGTTTTCCCGCGATGCGATGCGGAGCGCTGATTGGCTAGAGCAGCGCATTCATAACTCGCGGGAGAAAGCGTGCCCGCCATTGGCTGCTGTGCAGCAGCGGGGGCGGTCGCTCCTCTCGATGGCGCGTCCAGCGCGCTCGCTTCGTTGTTGCTCTCTGCTCCGTCCGCCTCGACAGACGTCTGCTTACGAGCCGCTCTTCGCCTTGTGCTATCTTTTCGATCATTTTCTCTCGGTTTTTTTTTTTTTTTCTTTTTGCACCTTTCGTCTTTGTTGTTGCGGACGATGCCGGCAACGAAGCTGAAGTCAGTGCGGAAGTCCGGTGCGCGGAGGCGCGCTATGCGGCTTGTACGATCATCGAAATTCCTATTCTGCTGCGGGTGCCGACTGCGTAGATGCTTGCAGCGACGAAACTGTGCTGTCGGCTGTCGCCAGTTGAGAATCTGACACATTGAGTGTGGCTGGAGCCGCAAATGCACCGAGTGTTTCCGAGATCGCCGGGCTCGACACGTGCTCTGAATCGATGCCATCCAGTGTGACACCGAGTGCTTCTGATATCGCCGGACCCAGCACTTCGTCTGAATCGGTGCCATTGAGCGTGACACCGAGTGCTTCTGATATCGCCGGACCCAGCACTTCGTCTGAATCTGTGCCGCCATCGAGCGTGAGTGGACCGTCGCTTCATCTGCGGACGCGTTTCCTAACGAAGGAAGAAATCGATGCGAATGCGAAACGTCGTGACGCCGTTCGCGCTGAACTCGAGTCTACGCCGGCGACGCAGAAGAAGTTTCAGCTGATGCAGCCGGCTCTTACACCTGCAGTGACAAGTGAGGGCGAACATTTTTCGCTCGTTCAAATGAACATCTTTAACGTCGTGCTCAGCCGCACAGTGTGCAAAGAATGTTTGAAAGGTGCTATGACTGTCCAAGAGAGCACCAAGCTTGGACTTGCAACAAAACTTGAAGTCGTGTGCGCCTCTTGTGGCACCGTCGATAAATTATGGACCTCACCCCGCAAAAAGGACACGCAGGCCTTCGATGTAAATTTCCGCGCCATAATGGCTATAAAGCAAATACGCAAGGGGCAAACAGCTCTTAATGACTTTTGGGCTGCCATGAACGTCGCTTACAGAGGTCTTCACCACAAGACGTTTCAAAAGCACTTGAAAGAGACGTTCAGGAAGCCAGAGGCCACCGCTTTGGAGAAGTTTTATGCTGATTCTGCCACAGCAGTGATCAAAACGTATAAAGAAATGGACCCCAGCTTCTGCAAGGACATCACCGTAGTGTACGATGGCACATGGCATAAGCGGGGTCACACATCACACATCGGAGTGGGATCGGTAATTGACCTCTTTACAGGTCTCATCTTGGATGCTGTAGTTCTTTCAAACCACTGCCTTGGATGCCAAACAGGGCCCAAACCTGGAGATGCAGCATACGAAAGCTGGCAGAAGCACCACATTTGCCAGAAAAACACAGACGCAAAATCAGGAAGCATGGAAGTGGAGGCAGGCTTGACTCTCTTTGGGAGGTCTGTATCCAAGCATGGCCTGCGGTACACCACTCTTGTGACCGGCGGAGACAGCCGTACCTTCGCTGCCCTCACAGAAGAGAATGTGTACGGGCTAGTGCCAATTGTAAAAGAAGAATATCTGAACCATGTTGAGAAAAGGATTGGAAGTTCTCTTCGTAACATTGTGCAAAAAAGTGATAAGCCACTGAGTGGGAAGGGGAAGCTGACTAAAGCCCTCATTGAAAAGCTGACAGGATATTATGGTTGGGCCCTGAGAAGCAATTCAACTGACCTAACAGCCATGCAGCGTGCAGTGATGGCAACATATCACCACGTCACATCTACTGACCAGGACCCTCACCATGAACTTTGCCCAGAGGGGGCTCAATCGTGGTGCCGCCATAGAGCTGCAGAGGCAAAGCATGAGCCACAGCCAAAACACAAACACAGCCTACCGGACTATGTCGCTGCAGCTATGCTGCCCATCTACGAAAGACTGTCACAAAAGTCGCTTCTTCAGCGCTGGCTGGGAGCGAAGACGCAAAATGCATCAGAATCATTCCACTCCATTCTGTGGTCTCTGATGCCGAAAGAACAACACTCATCCTTGATCGCGGTAGAAACAGCACTGCATGAAGCAGTGCTGCGCTACAATGCCGGCTGCTGCAAAGCAACCCAAGTGATATCGGACTCCATTGGACTTCAACCAGGTAGGTCATCTGGCCATCCAGCGAGCTCGTGAAAAAGACGCTTTACGCCTAAAAAAGAATTCTAAAAGACACAAAGAGAAGATGGAGGCCAGGCAAAAGAAGAAAAGAGTGCGCCAGGACACTTCTAGCTACTGTGCAGGAGCTTTTTGAAGAAAACACGTGTTTTGAACTTTCTCGGCCTGTTTTCTCAGAACGGATTTTTTTGCTAGTTGTGGTGCTGAGGAAAGCAAGAACTCGAAAACCGTTCATCAGATTTGTGTGCCGTTTTTTTTTATTCTGTTCCTGAATGACCTTGCAAGGGCGTAACAAGCTTCTTTTTTTGAAAATTGGTGCTGTTAATTTATAATAAACAATTTTTGATGAATCTGGTCATTACTGGTTACATCAAATTCAAAGTTGCTTGAAAATATTTTGGGGGGAAATTGAAAAAAACGGCTTTGTAGCGCCCTGGGATAGCTATCAAGGAATGACCACAATGAATTTCAGCTTTCTACTATGTCCTGGGATTTCTCACGACTCTTCCTCAGGCACCCATGTGAAGCACCCAGTTAAACCTCAATAACTCTGGAACTAAGAAACACAGCTTCGTGAAACTTAGCAGTTGTGCTAGTTTTATTGTAGTGAACAACCCCTGAAAGTTTCATCCAGATATCTTGAAAAATAAAAACGTTCGGTCTCCAGGGTAGCATCCCCCCTTAAAGGCTTTTTCAACAGCTTTTCAGGTAGCTATGGAATGTATTCACTAAAAAAGCTTATTGCCTCATGCATACCTGCCAAGTCTCCCGGATTGGCCGGGAGACTCCTGGATTTTGACCCTTTTTTCCGGTTGTACAGCTGTCATAAAAAATCTCCTGGAAATCGAAATTTCTGTGCGTGATCTGGCCGCATTGACGAAAAAAAGCAGCTCAATCTGCTCCAGGCTTTTCGAACTTACCCCATTTTATTATAAATGAGTTTAGGAGGCGTTCATGTAAACGTACAGTATAATCTCAGTGATGTGAAACCGAGGCAGATGCGAATTCTTGAAATTCCCCAGCCAGATTTTACCATGTTCATTGGGCCTCAATTCGAATGTTTCGAACACATTTCCTAATCTCGGCGGGTGATACGAACTTTAATACAGGAAACCGTCGAACGAAGGCCGAGAGCAGCGTACTCGAAGCTTCGGTATTACGCGTGCGACCGGCGCACCCACTATCTTCTACAGTGTGTGGGATTGTCGTTGCCACAACCGCTGTAGACGAAACCGCAGTCGCTCTTGACACGATTATGTATGGCGACGACGTAAAGGACAATTCTGAAAGTGTGCGCCCAACCACTCAAAGCAACGCGGCTTTCCGCAAACTTTGCGGACAAAACTGCGGCAGATGCTATCACAAGTGGCATAAAACGACTTAGTTTTGAAGGTGCGTGCACAGCCAAGCGCATGGGGATTGTAAAATGAACTGCTGTTTGCCGCAACCACCGCGCACAAAACCGCGGTCGCGGCGAGCCGATAGTGATTTATGAACTCCGAGGGCACGCAGCGGTAGGTTAAAGGCAGTAAATACATAAAAATAAAAAAAGTTAGTTTCGCCGCAAGGGCCAAGCAATAAATGCGACAGCAACAACTTGGAATGTGAAGGCTCGTTCACACCGAAGGTATGGTGGCCAAAGCGGCGAGGCAGCAGCACGGAAAGTGGGGAAACCTCCTCTCTAGGCGGCGAAAGTGGAAGAAAAACCAGGCGGCAAAGGCGATCGCTCTCGGAGCAATTTTTTGCCACCTGCCTAGGCTCGCCGCTTTGCCGCAGCCAATCAGAACCCCACGCAGCGGAGGTGCGATGGTGGTGTGGGTGTACGTTTGGGAGAAGCATTGCCACGTCATACTGACACATGCGCAAAAGCTCCAGATGCCAACCTCTTCTGCCGCGCGGCCAGCCAAAAGAGGCATGCAGTCTGAACAGGTTCACGCGCTCGCCGCTTCGAAAAGCCCGCTTGCCCGCTTTGCCGCGCCGCCTTCGGTGTAAATGAGCCTTAACTCTTGAGAGCGGCAAGCAGATTGAAGCGTGCTGCCCGCTGCTCACACACAAATGACGCACGAAAATGATACTCGCAGGACGAGAGCGAACTAACAACGTTTATTGCTCGACATGTAATGCGCTGTTTAAACAAACGATGCACGATGCGTAATCACAGGTACAAATGAGTGCAAACTAACAAGTGTCCCAGTTATTTGTTATACCTCGCTCTGTATGAAAAGCGCGCCGTTTTTGAAAAAGAGGCCTGTGCAGAGACCAAAGTGACCTTTGTGGGCCCGGCCAATAACGCTTTCATTTGAGTGAAAGCCGAAAGCACTTGATTCCCCCACCAAAGGATAAGCGCACGCGCTCAGGCATCCATTCATGGAGCAAAGTACACATGAGAGATAAGCTTGCGTCGGCGCATCGCGACGAGCTCGACGCCGAGCGCGGGCAGCTTTATTTCTTTGAGTGTTCATATATATATATATATAGATACGTATACATATACTGTGAAGGCTTACCTTTTGAGGGCTCCTCTTGCGAGACGAGTGCTACTGCTACGGCCGCAACACCCACAAGCTTTGCGTATGGTATTGTAATTCTCGACTATTTGCTTGCACTTTTAGTGTCGCAAATAAATCTTGCCTTGTGTTGAACCAGTGCTTTTAATGTGGAGGTAAGTCTTAATTAGTACTTCTCTAAGCTTGCTGTTAGTTGCTGGTGTGAGAATCCTGATTTGCGGCCACTTGAGGTTTTCTTTTTTTTTTGCATTGAACGTTTTTCTGGAAAGTTCTCCCTGTGTAATTCTCGCACCCCCCAACTTTGCGTCGGTTTTCCGCCAAAAAAAGTTTGAGGATTATGTGAGTAAATACGGTATGTCCAGTATGAGCGGAGTTTTCCTATTGTGCGCATTGTGATCTTGAGTGCTCTCTCTGTTTTTTTCTTTGATTAAGCTGCTTTTCAGTGTGATCGCACATGTACACATCGAAAAATCACGACCACCCAAGGCCGCCCCAGTAACAGCCGAGCGCTACATGCTCAAATCAGTCAATGGCTGGTACAATGGCCGTGACAAGGAATTTTTGACATTGCGGCATCATTTGCCTAGAGAAGATAGCAATTTTCATTTGACTTGGTGAATGTCAGGTCGTGTGCTGCGCCATAATATTTAGCTCGCGTGTTCTTACTAGCCTCGACTGCCGATCAGCAGCGTTTGCTAACCATGCGCAAAAAATGTTGCAGGACCCTTTTATATTTGAAGTGGGGCTTCACGGCAGTGCAAAGTTCTCTTGGATCGTTGATTTCAAGGCTTAGCACTGTTATACTGCATTGAAACGATCCGTTCAGGCTGTTGCATAGGGCCTAACATACACCTGTTCGCTCGTATCAAATACTTTGATATATTCGAGAACCTAAATAAGAATCACAGTGAATTCGAATACTCTACTATTTGTTCGAATATTCGAAGCACTCGAATATTCGCACAAGCCTACTTTTAAGCATGTGCATCCTTGCGCACTGCGAAGCATCGGCGTTAAATACCGATTTTTCACGTTGGTTCGCCCACGCCGTTTGCCCATGCGGTTTTCGCTGTCGTCGCCATTTTCTTGTCACCACGAATGGTTATAATCATACTGGTCGTCAGCTAAACTCACGTGCCCGCTTCGTCGTCGCACTGTCCGTAATGTTCGATTGGCGACTTCATCCCATAGGTCACTTTTGTCGCATTTTTCACTGTCTTAGAATTTTATGGTGCTTCCGGAGGTTATCTTGGATGTTCAACTACCAACCAAAAGGCTAGGAAATAACCGTGTAACAAGTGAGCAGGTAAAGCTGCCCGATAAAAACAAAGGCAATGGCGCGAAGCCCGATGCGAAAAACAAGTACTAGGTGATGATGATGGTGATATGGCTGTTGCCCATTTGAATAGAGCGAGCGCATAGAGAAATACGAGGGCGTTGCGATTATGATGATAGGGGCAGGTACAAAGCAGGGGATTATTTTCACAAGTGTGAGTAACTCTTTAAAATCACTAATGATTATATTGAAGTGTTGTAAAGAAATGAGGGAGATAAAATTCGATACGTTATTCTGAAACATTCGATATTCTTGAAATTCGTAGTAGTGAAATATTTTCACATTATATCAATGAGCATTTGGAGGGGGGGGGGAATCTCCAAAAAAGTCATCAATCTGAAAACGTGAATCTGAGCTTCTTTGTAATGAGATTTGACTGTAGAAAATTCTTTTGCAAATGTTTTGAAACCAATAAGTTGCGCCAAGCATACTTTGGTTGGTTTCATGATGACCTCTCGCGTGACTTTCAGCGCACCCTTCTGCCTCTGACGAGTCCGCCCAACGGCGCCGGTGGCAGCGGCGGCGCAGTGGTCACGACCCCAACGGGCAGTGTGCGACTCAGTTCGAGCCCTCTGGTGGGTCCCCCGTCGGTCGGGGTCGGCCAGGCGCCTCCGCAGCAGCTGATGCCCGCCGGGCAGCACATCATAACCATGGCACCCCAGTACCTGATGCCTGCCACCCCTGTCAGTGTGGCACAGTTTGCACCCGGACAGGGACCACGCTTTCGCAAGGGTGAGGACAAGCGCTGAATTGACTGGCCAGAGTAGCACGGCAACTCGTGTGAGCGCTGACTGTAAAAGTGTTACTAAAGGGGGACATGGGACCCCATAGTGAAATATATTAGTATTAGGCGTAGAGACGGTTTTTCCAGAAAATATTCAGCCTTGTACACTGATTCAAAGTATGTAATTACATTTTCTTTACATCAATCCAAAAAAAAGTTACTATTCTTTTTTCATAAATTTGGGGTGTGCCTTGCATAAAACGTAATGCATCAAAAGAGCTATAATTGAACCTGTATATTGCTGAATATTCAAATAGTGCAAGTATGCAATTTCATGCGAGTATCTAAGTTTTACCCCTAAGTTATAAAGTTTTATGTCGCAGTCTCTTGGCTCTGAATTTTCACTGGCGATTTCTGGAAAATTTCGAAATTTTACAATGTCTTTAAGGGGGGGACACTGTACTTGAGACGAAATGCCAGATATTTTCATATGTTTTTAAAGAAAATTCACAGTGTGATTGAATTTTTGATGCTTATTTCAAAAATAACTACTCTTCCTCTAAACCAATTAGTTCTTGAGATATCCTAAAATTAATTACCTATTGTTTGCTGGTATGATGACACAAAAATTTGTATTGCATAGCTTCTATTGGCACATGACTGTGTACTAATAAACATAAGCTACAAAATGGTAGGAGTGTTTTTTTTATTTGATAATTTTTCCAAGGTTTGTCGCACCTTGCATTTCAGTGTTGTAGGCACACCCACTTTATGCTCCAATTTCTGGCAAAAATAACATTTTTTGAGGATCTCTATCAAGACAAATAAAACGATACCAACTTTGTCGCATTCACTCAAGTTTAACATAGGAAAAACCCCTGTAAGGCCGAGTGCAATGTGCGAAAACATTGAACTGAGAAAAATGCGTTTGAAGTTTCTAGCAACATTAACTTTTGCTAAAGTAAAGCTACAGCGATATTAATGACATCATTCTGTAGCTCTATATCATAGGATAAATGGCCATGCTAAATTTCACTGTACCCACCCAGAATACTGCTCACAGCTTGTTTTAGAACTTGAAAGTAGCCATTGACTCAGCATGAGAATTGTTATTTTTTTACTTTGTGGTCGTTCCAGTGCCTTGCAAGTGAAAGGAACGCAAAAAAATCATGTAATAATGTTGTCCTTGGATAGACAATAGATTTACACAATGTTTAGGTCTAAAACCAAGAATATTTATTTTGCAAAAATTCTCACTATTTGCCATCATGACTGTTTACAGCACACCAGGGCTGTAAGCAGAGTCCCCTGCTGGCTTGTGACGCTTTGGAAGTCTTTCCTTTATTGAACTGCTGTCGAGATGCTCTCTTCGAGATTTTTGCAGCCTGCCCTTGTGCTTCTCAAGGCTGCGACGCACCAAGTTATTGCCAGCGCTGTAGCCCAGCTTCTCGGCAATTTCCACGTTGCTCTTTGTTGTGCCTTGGTTGAAGCGGCTGATGGCTTCGGCAACTGCCCTTTCAATGCTCCGCAAGGATGCACGAGTTTTGGGGGCCTGCTGCCAAATCATAGCGTGCAGGCTCTCACTTGGGTTCTGGGTGATCCCATCGCTGCACCTTTCCAAGAGGGCATTGTCGCTCAGCCGCCTAAACACAGGCTCCAATGCCTCAGTTACGAAATCAGGCAGGCTGTCTTTGTGTGGTGGCGGCTTATCATTTTTCGCAAGAGCTCTCTGAAATTTGCACCAGGATTCAGGGCCTTCAGGGCAAAGGTCATGCTTTGGTGCCTCGTCAGTTGAAGACAGGTGGTTCAAAGTTGCTAAAACAGCCTTCTGCATACCTTATGGTGTCCCCGCTACTCACCGTAGCGGACGATCACCGCGGGTTCACGCTTGGCGAGCCACAGGGCCGCGACTCCTGAACCTACCCGCGTGTAGCGCACCGCTCCGCGCACGCTCAACTAATAAGGCGTTTAGCGCGGCGCGGCAAAACAGTGTTCTACTACAAAATACACAACACTTTATTGCCTCTGGCGGCACCCCGAAAAACAGTACAACGTCCACTCCCGGGACGCAGGTAGCAAAGGCACCCGCACGCGGGCGTTCACAATAAGGGGAAACCGCGAGCATGTCGCAGCTGGTAATGGCAAGCTTTGACACGCCGGTCGGAAAAAGGTCCTTCGCGGCTATGCTGTGCACTCTCACGATGGCCAATGGGCCTGGTCGCGAGTGTTAGGGCAAACCCCGTACGCGTAGGCCTACGGCAAGTGCGGCTCGGTGTGGTACGACCACTTCAAGCACTAGGCACCGCTGTAGGCTTAGCGTACGGTACCGAAGCTAGCACTCAAGTAAACACACCTGCTGAAGTGCCACAGGCCACCTCAGGCAGGCTACAGTCCGGCGATTCCCAAAGGGGACACGGACGAAGGAAAACACATGCTTACCCGGCGCCGACCACGGAGGAGAGACGTCAGCTCCCTCTGCGCGCACGTAACCCGTGCCGCCCGCTTGTGGCGCTATCTATCGCCGCGTGGTGTTAGCAGAGCAGAAAAGCAAAAGGGTGTGGCCATGTGGCAGAATGCCCGCAAAATTGGTGCGGGCGCGCCTCAGACCCCCACAACTTGGAACATCATTCCTGTGGCTTCTCAATGTGTAGCCATAGTATGAGGTGATCTTCATCTTTTGTTGAGCAAGTCTGCCCTTTCCACCAAGTGAGCCACCTTGAGCTTTTTTTTTCTACAAGGGTACGTAAGGCAGCTCTCGTACGCTTGTGTACATGATTTATGCAGTCCTTTTTGGCCATCTTTATGAAGCCGTACACCTCTTTTTCTATGAGTGCATGGGATGTCCTGCTGTCGCCGTCCGACAGCAGTGTCGTATAACGAAGCTTGTGCTTCGTGACCGCTCAAACAAGCGTAGTGTTGCCTCCACTTCCATCTGGCCAGCATTACAATCAACATTCTTCTGGCACAGAGGGGCATGCTGAATGAGCCAGGAAGAATGTCCTGCTTCTCCTTCTTTGGGTCCTGTGGTGCAAGCCAGGCAAAAGTTCAATAGCACGATATGGTCTATCACGTTACTATACATCTCAACAATGCAGCCAACACATATATGCGAGCTATGTCCACGCGTAAGCCACATGCCGTCATAAATGACGTCGACGTTTCCGGGCTTGTGCCGAACTCCGCACAGAGCTCCTTGACGCGAGCAACGCTCGCCGCTTCGCATTCGGCAGCAGTCGCACAGCAGGCTTCTTTCATTATATTCATGTGGCTTTGGTAACTCTTGTGGTGAAGCCCTCGATGGGAAATATTCATCCCGGTGAAGAAGTCCGACAGAGCCGTTGCCCCCTTGCTGATACTGTTGATGGCCTTCATGGCACGCATATTAACTTCAAACGGCCTTATTTTGGCGTCGGTCTCGTCGGCTTTAGTGGGGACGAAAAATGCTCTTCGCGAAAGTCACAACTGCCGCACGTGACTATGAGCTTCGAACACAGCCCGTACTCTTTCTTGGCCTTTAAAATAGTGACGCTTCTTTCACCGCATTCTGGGCATGCGACAAGTCCAAATAATGAGCGTATCGCCGCCAGATCAAAAGTAACAAATTCTGTCCCGTTTTCTTTGCCACCATCCTCCTGATCAATATCTAGTAACTCGAGCTTACGTTCCGTCGCGCACTGCGATGCGACTGATGCCTTCAAGCCCGCAGCATTTCTCGCGCACTCGGCAAACTCGTCCGCCGAATAAAACGTCGTGTCAATGCGGTCTAGGATGCTGCTGGAAGTGCAAGATGACGATCCGACGACGACACAATCCGATGAGGGGCTGCTGCAAGGCACAGGAGAGTGCACCGCTTTGGACACAAGCGGCCGCGGCTGCGCGCCGTCGTCGGAATGCGCCGCTTCGGCGGCATCGGGCGAAATCGGTTGCTTGTTGTCGGCTGCTTTCTTCTGGCGGGCATTCCACGGGCGCCTCCGTTTCATGCCGTACGCTTGGCGCGTCTTCTTCTTTAGACGAGCGTCTCCAATCATGGCGGCAAAAGATGGAAAGTCAGTGCGTCGGTCGCGTAGCACCAGCTACGCGACCGACGCACTGCGGAAGCAGACGAACAACGTGCGTGAACGGGAACCGGCGGCGGACGAACAATATAAAAAAAAAAAGCGCGGGCAACTTTGGCTGCATCAGCCAATGGGAAGCGGAAAACGGGGCTCGCCTGCTGCGCCCGCACTCCGGCCAATCAGCGGCCCGGAAGGGGGCTCCGGGAAAGGGGCGAGGGCAGCCGTTCTGTTTAAGGGGGGATGCTACACCTTCCAAAAACTCTTTTATTTTTGCGAGTACCTCAGTCAAATTTGGAGAGCCTATGTAGATTTTACTGCTGATTTCAAAAATCTAATTCTTTTTTTGCTGTGGCAATTAGTTTTAAAAATATAATGAACTGCGACTTTTTCAATTAAGGCCTAATTAGCTAATTAACTGTAATTTGGATATTGATGTGCAACCTATAGAACCAATTCGGTATGTTCACAGTGTGCAATAAAGTATAAATCATTGTTCTGGGCTATTTCGAAGCAAAGTTGTGGGATGTTGAATATGACATGAAAAATTTCCCCATCTACACTTGAAACAAAAGATCCATTTAGAGAATTTTCTCCAAAAATTATTACAATAAAACTTACTTTACGACACATCCCCTGCATTTATCTTCGAAACAAAAAAGAAATCGTAATGATAACCCAGATAGAACAAGAGATATTGCTCCGGCATAATGGGAAGCACATGAAAATTGTCGTTTTGAGAAATCGAGAAAAAACGTGGGCACACATTTTTATTGCAGAAGATGCAACAAGACAACCTCAAAACGCACCAGAAGCATAGTCTGAATGCATTCTGTGCTCATGCCTCCTCTTCACTAGCTTCCGGAGTTCCAATGAGGCTGTTCTTTTGTTGTTGGAGACAATGCTGCGACGGTGGTCTTTTTCTCTCGCTCTCCTGGCACCAGTACTTGTCGCATTCATGTCCATTTCACCTAAGATTGCCGTTGCAGAATTCAAATTGCCCGTGTTGAAGCGCAGCACTGCTTCTGCAACAGCTGCTTCAACAGCGAACAGGGACGCATGGTGCTCCTTGGGGGCCAAACTCCAGATTACCGAATGTAGGCTCTCGTTGGAGTTCTGCGTTTTGCCGCGTTCGCACTTCTGAAGCAGGGCTCTTTCCGAAAGCCGGGTATAAACCGGTAGTAATGCCTCTGCCACGTCTTTCGGTAGATTGTAGGCATGCCTGGGGTCGGGCTCACCCTTTGCTTTTGCGGCATTGTGCCGACACCATGAAGTTTCACCAGCTGGGCACAGACTGTGGTCCGAGCATTCATCAGTGGAGGTGACGTGGCGGTATGTGGCCATCACAGCCTTTTGCATCTCGCCCACGTCACCTTCATGCGATTTCAGAGCCCGGCCATAATATGTGCTCAGCCTGGTGATCAGCTCACCTGTGAGCCTGCCTTTCCCACCAAGGCCTCTTTTCCCATCGCACTTTTGTTTCTGCACCAGGTTTCTCAATGCGGTGCCCATCCGTTTCTGTACATGATTAATACAGTCTTCCTTCTGCACGTCAATGTAACCATACACCTTGGCGTCTTGTATGGCGCAAAATGTCCTAGAGTCTCCATCAGACAGCATAGTTGTGTAGCGCAGGCCATGGCGTTCAAGCGACCTCTGAAATAGAATTAGAGCCGCCTCCACTTCCATTTGCCCCGCTTTGCTGTTGGTATTTTTTTGGCATTTGTGGTTAGCCTTCCATTCTTGATAGCCCTCACTACTAGGCTTTGGGCCCACCTCGCAGCATAGGCAAAAGTTGGAAAGAACGACGTAGTCCAACACGTAGCCACTAAATAATTCGATAACTGTGCCCACGCCGATGTGGGAAGAATGGCCTCGCGTCTTCCACGTGCCGTCGTAGCTAACGGCAATATTGCCCCGGTGGCCGAAGCACAAGTCATCATAAATTGTTCTAACCTTTTCCGCACATTCGCTCATAGCGGACTCAGCCGCTCTCGTTGCAGCGGGTGCCATCGTGTTCTTCAAATGCCGCTGAAACGTCTTGTGGTGCATACCGCGGTGTGAGATGCCCATTGTTGCGAAAATATCGTTCATTTTCGTTTGGCCGTTGCCGGTAGCCATCATCGCCCTCGAAGCGAGAAGATTTACTTCAAACGGATTGCACGTTTTCGTGCCGTTCGCGCGGGGCGAAGTCCATTCATTCGCGATCTCGCCGCACCTTTCACACTGCACTAGCACTTTCACGGCAAGTCCGTAGTCCCGATCCCCTCTGACGATCGTAGCCGGTCCGTGGCAGGCTTTGCAACACAAGGCACCCATTATCGCGTTTAGGATATCTAGATGCATAAGCAGATAAGGAGCAGCGTGGTCCGAGTCCTGTGCGGTTGCCTCGCTACAACTCGCGGTGAAAAAGTCAATTTTCTGTGCAGTTGCTGGCGCCGATGAAAGCCGGTCGAGCGTCGCTTTCTCCCGGGCATGATTTTCTTCAACTTCGGCGTTTGTCACCACCTTGGCGTCGATTCGTAGTCGTCCGGAGTTCGCTTCACCGTCATCGTCGTCGGAGGCAACGCGCTCGGTCGCACCATCGCTGAACGGCCGCGGAGCGTCGACACATCGTTCGTCGGAGTCAACCAAGGGCTCTGATGACTTCGTAGACTTTCTCCCACGACCTTTGCGTTTCCTGCGACCAAATGCGTGCACGGTCCGATACTTTTTTGCGTTTCCAGGCATGGCGATACGATCAGAAGCTTCAGAGTGCTCTGCCGATTTCGAGGCGTCACAGCGGTAACCCTTTCAAAATGGCGTCGGGTCGCGAATGCAGGCGCAAGCCGCGAGCTTCCAGCCAACCGGAAAGCGCCATTTCAGTCACGTGCGCCGTTTAGCCAATGGCAGTGAGCGCGGCTCTTCGTCTTTGAGGCCCCGTTTTTCGAGCCGGGGAAATGCTCAATGTTGCTTACTGAATAAAAAAAAAACAGCTGAAAACGCGTTCTTTCAAACAAGACCAAAATGGCGCCGATAGAGCGCGTAGTTCCCGCGTATCGTAGAGCCGAAACCTGCGCTATTCGCCCTCAATTTAAAGGGCAGGACGCCCGTTTTCGGTTTTTAAAGTTGAATAACGATAAAAGTTGATGGTATTCGGCTATGAAATTTTGTAAATAGGTGCGCAATGATGTCGGGAACGCGAAAAGAAGGTCCGCGAAAACTCGATTTTTTTGGCTGATTTTCGGTCTCGAAGTGCCGCGTCCCCCCTTTGATGGGTGAAGGGTGGCATTTTGAAGGGTGGCAAAATGCGCACAAAGGAATCGGCTTCAAAACAAGCCCAAGATGGCGCCGATCGGCCAAAATCGACTTTTTGGCCATTTTTCACCATTCTAAGACCCGCGCCGTCCCCCCTTGAATTTGTGCTCAGGTTTATCGCACAGGGGTGTTATAAATTGATTTTGTGCCAGCAATAGTGACGCGAGAAGCTTGAAACTTCTCAGATAAGTGCAAAAATAGTTGCAGATTCTGAATATGTCAACTTCAAAAAGTCATTTTTTTTTTTGCGATTTTTGGCTTTTTAAGGCCCGTTTTTCCCCTTAACCTTTTTAACAAGGTTTTCTTACACACCTGAGTACCCTAGCATTCAAACAGAAAAAAGATCAAGAAAATCGAATCAGTATTAGCGACACAGTGCTCATCCCAAAATTCACAACATGCAAAAATCTGTATTTGAGAAAAACGCAAAAACACTGAAAAAGTTGTGAAAATGAAAATTTCATGCATGAAAGCCACAGCACTTGTATTTCCAATCACTCAGAAAGCCTCTACGGAGTAGTCTGAAGCAGGCTTTTGCTTGCGCTTCTTCTTTGCGGCTGCCTGAAATGCCACTAAAGATGCCCGTTTCCTCTGCGAGCTGACGGCACGGCGATAGTCTTTCTCAACCGCCCGCTGGTTACCTGTGCATGTTTGATCTAGCTGCAGTTCACGCAAAATAAGCGAACTAGATTCCTTGTTCCCTAAGTTGAAACGCATAACAGCATCTGCCATGGCGGTCTAAACGGCAAACAATGACGCGTTCTTGTCCTTGGGTGAGAGGCTCCAAATGACCGAATGCAAGGCCTCTAGTTTGCACTCTGCGTCTTCCCTCTGGTGCATCTCTGCAGGAGCTTCTTGTCGGACAGGCGTTCATAAACAGGACGCAGTGCATTGCTCACAGCCTCTGGTGAATTGTACTTGCCTGTTGGGATGGGCCTGTTGGGATGGGCTCATTCCTTGCCATGGCTGCATTATGCTTGCACCAAGACTCGCGGGCCGTGTGGACAAAACCTGTGGTTTGATTTCTTGTCAGTGGATGTCACATGGTGATCGTCAATGGATGCCACACAGCCTTGTGCCTCTCATTCACATTCCCAGAACGGGATTTCAAAGCCCAGCCATAATAACTCGTCAATTTTGTAATGATGTCACCCGTGAGGTGGCCCTTGCCACTGATGCGCTTGCTGCTGTCCCCTTTTGTGCTTCTGCATGAGGTTCCAAAGCGCAGTCCCCATGTGCTTCTGCACATGGTTCGAGCAGTCTTCTTTTTTAACATTTATGAAGCCGTACACCTTAGCTTCTTTGACAGCACTGTACGACCGGTTGTCACCATCACAAAGCATGGTGATGTACCTGAGGCCATGAAGCGAAAGGGAGCGCTGAAATAAAAATAATTGCTGCCTCTACTTCCATTTGGCCAACCTTGCATGAGGTATTTTTCTGGCATGAATGTTTGGCTTTCCATTCGGAGTATTTTGGGCTCTCGGGTCTTAGACCACATTCACAGCCGAGGCAAAAATGAGAAAGCACAACATAGTCTAGCACATAACCTGAAAAAACTTTTATCAAAGTGGCTATTCCAATGTAAAGGGTGTGTCCTCTTGTGTGCCAGCTTCCATCGAAAGAGACGACAATATTTTTGGGGCTGTTGAAATTGAGGTCGTTGTAGAGGCACTTTACCACTGTGGCACGCTTAGTAAAATGTTCGGCACTAGCTCTCGCTGCTGGCTGAAGCTTCATTTTCAAGTACTCTTGGTACGTTTTCGTATGGAGGCCCCGATGTAAAACACCGATAGCGGCAAAGATGTCATTGAGAGCTGTCTGATCATTCCCAGTGCTCTCAACCGCACGCGCCGTGCGAACATTGATTTCGAACGGGTTGCAGCAACTGCTGCCACCAACCCGCCGCGACCTCCATTTTGAACCAACTTCTGCCCAGTTGCTGCAGTGAAGCTTCAGCTTAACAGCTACGCCGTACTCACGCATGTCGCGTTCGATGGTCAACCGATGAAGGCACACTCAGCAAGCAAAATGTTCGTTTAGTAAACTGTTCACCATGTCGAGGTCAACCATGGTATACGTCGGGGCCGACGAACTTTTGGTGCTGCACTGACTCGTGAGAACACTCATTTTGCGAACGGTTGCCGAGACTGAAGAAAGTACCGCTGCTTTTTGCTGGGCGCGATGCTCGATGAGTTCTTGGTCAGCCGATGTCAAAAATGTCGCGTCTATCCTTGTAGCTCAATCGCGCAAACTCTAAGTACTGCAGGCAGTGGTCGCAGTCAATTTGAGCAGTTGCCGCCATGCTTTCTCCGGCTGCGAGATCTCCTGCAGCAGCATTTTCTGCTGTCTTAATCACAAGTGGTGGCGTTGTTTCCTGGCGCCTTATTGAAGTATTACCGCAATCAGCTGATTCCGACGGCACCGTGGTCGCCGTCGCGATCGCTTGTGTTGCAACGCCGCTTCGTTGCGGAATTTGTCGTGCTCTTCCGTTGAGATCTGCAAATATCTTCGTCGGCAGTTGCGATGATTTGTGGCACTCTGAGCGCGTGTCGCCACTGGTAGAAGTTGTAGCGATCAAAGGCTGCCTTTATATCGGGCTGCTGCATCGCGGCGACTGCCTGTTTCCTGTCCCGCTCGGCTCTGCTGACGTAGCCTGCGGTGGCTGCGGTGACTCCTTGGGCTGCACAGCACATTTTTTCCGTCACTTGCCAAATTTGTGAAGTGTGCTGAACTTTTGAGCACAGTTCGGCATCTCGATTTTGATCGCAAAACTACAAAACTTCCGAAATGGCGGTGACAACGCGTGCGCTTGCGGCCGCGCACGCGTGATCAGTGTTGTTAGTTTCCAGGCTCCAATCACAAGCCGCTGTTCTCTCACGTGACTGCTATGGACCAATGATACCGCACGGTTTTGCCGCTTGTTTTTGCCTCTAGTAGCGCCGACTGGCTGCAGCATTGATGGTTCGTGCCTGGCGGGAAAGCGAGTGCAACAGAGGCTCTTTCAAACGAGACTAAGATTACCGCGATCTGATGAGTGGTTAACGCGATTTGAGCAATGCAAGAGGGGGCTATTTTCGGTGTTTTCGTAAGCGAAACCAAGTGCTGGGATGAATAAACACGACATCTTTTGGCTCAACGAGGCACCATTTTGAGTTCACTTTTTGCTGGCAGGTGCAGGATGATATGAAAATAACGAAAATCACCAAATCGAAAAATCTATTTTTTCGGCGTTTTTTCGTTGCCTAGAACCGTGTCCCACTATCGTGTCGTGCGGCAGGTCGTACCAAGCTGCGGACACCCACTCGGCAATCTTCACGGCGCTAGGTCGCTCTATCCTACCCATAGGTGTCAAAGCCCGATCTTCTTGCATCCATTCTCCGTACAGCTGCCGCATTCTATCCTTACATGGTTTGTTCAGACAAAGGTGTAATGGCTGCTGCACGGACATCATACCTCCGGGAATAACGACGAGCTGCATCTGAGTTTCCTGCATCAGCTTCTTCACTTCGGGCATCAGGTGACTGTGAAATGAGTCGAGAACTAGGATGGAGGCGGGGTGGAGGAGTGCACCTGGCCGTTGGCACCACACAGTCTTGACCCAGTCAAGCATAAGCAGAGTGTCCATCCAACCTTTTTCTCGGCAGCAGACAATCACATCCGTGGAGAACAGCTCCTTCGGGAATGTTTTGCGCCGGAAATGATGTATGGCGGCAACTTGCGCCCATCTGCCAAGCAGGCTAGCATCGCGGTTAGCCACGTCTTCTCGCTGCCTGTTGTCCTCATGCGAACTTGGGGGGCACCTGTTTCGCTGACAGTCCTTTTACATAGGCATGTTCAAGAAAACGGGAGTCTGGCCCACGTTGCCAATGGGCTCGAACGGCATTTGCGACGAGTTGCGCAGGTCGATCACATAGTGCTGAAACTCCACTAGCTTTGCTTCGCAATCTGCTGGTAGCTTCTGCCTTATCGATGTTGTTCGCCGGAGGAAAAATTCATTTCTTTGCATGAACTTCTGTGCCCATCCACAGAAAGCCTTAAAGTTTTCCAGCAGGATTCCCATCTCTCAAGCTACGTCTCGGGCTTTCCACTGAATCAGCTCAATGTTGACCCCAAATAGGCGATTTCGCTGCTCAATCACAAACTCCGCCACCTTTTTTTTTCTTTAGTTCTGTGTGACGGCCACAGCGAGATCCGCGAGGTCCACGGAAGCTTTTTCGGCCAGGCTCACTCTTGAAGAGTGTTCATGCTGGAGCCTCCACCCATGGATAGTAGATTCCGTAACATCTAGCCGTCCAGCCGCGGCTGAGTTGCCGATTTTCTCAAGCATTAGTATTGCACTTCTCTTAAAGAGGGCTTCGTAATGAACTTGTCGCGCTGCCATTTGCTCGGGCCGAAGTCGCGGAAGCACAAAGGAAATGAACCGCCCGCAACACGTCGCCATGTGCACTTCGTAAACAATAGGATTGGACTGGACTCTATTTGATTTTCCAGCATGCACATGTTGCCAGCACAAGGTTGAAATATCTCTAGGTTTGTCGTAGCCATTTTAAGGAACCAGTGGGGCGGCACCGCCAAGGCATGATTTGAGTTGCTTCGATTATAACGCGGACCCCCAAACCACTTCAGAGAAATTTTGAAAAAAACTTGTGTTGCATTCGATTAAATACGGTAATTAAAATTTTATTCATAAAAGCCATATGGCAAACAGTGCTCTGCTAGAAATTTTCAGCAAAAAAATTTTAGAAAAGGGCGCTGTCACAGTGTACAGCACCCATCCAGAAATGATCATAGGGAATTACGCAGTGCTAGCACATTCACCAAATGCACCAGAGCCTGGCTAAGAAACCCATGTGGATTACGCTGATAAATTGTTGTAACTTGGGTACCAGTGAACATAAACGCATGAAATTTCGTGGTTACAGTCAAACCCCTTCATAAGAGACACTGATACAAGAGGCAAATGAATATGATATAAAAAAAGTTGAAGCCCCGAGAGCTTACCTGTAGCGGTTCATAACCTACAATAGGCGCATTCACGAATGACAATTCCGCACACACGGCGCAACAGAATAACTTGCGTTAAAAAAATGGTAATCTTGGCCTGCTTCTCTGTTTTTGAAATGTTGAAGGCACTAGTCTCAATCTTTATCAAGGCTATCCGGGTGCGACAGCCCACTTCCCTCCATGTGGCCAATACAACAGCAAATGATGCCAAACGCTGCCACCACTTCAGTGGCGGAGTACGTGCGTGTAGCTCGCGCCTCGTCCGGACGATCCTCCTCGTCACATAAGCTGTCGGCCTGGACATTGCAGTCCGCTTCCACGAAGTCGTCCGCAGACACTTCGTGTGGAACTGCTGCCGGGAAGCGGGACGACAACTCGCGAAACGCGTCGTTTATGCGCTTGTAGTTATCTTCGCTGGTTTCCGCAAGGTCCTCCGTCCCGTCTTGAAGCCTGCCTTGCAGAAGCAGTTGACCACCGTGTCCATCTTCACGTCTCGCCATGCATTGAAGATCTCCGTGGGATAAAACTCCACGAAGATTTCTGGCCACTCCTTCGTCATCCACTGCTGGATGTCCTGGCTGCTGACTTCTTTGCTTCTGCCAGAGTTAGTTTTGCCAACGATACTGTAGTGCTGCTTGAATCGGCGAAGCCACCCGCTCTTATTGGTGAAGTTGTTTTACCAAGTGCAGCGGAAAATTATTTGGCCTTGGCAATCAGCATCGGGCCATCCCCCGGAATGTTCTTCGCGCGAAGTTCTAAAAACCAGGCATAGAGTGCCTTTTCTACTTCCCCGTGGGCAGTAGAGCGCAAATGACAGGCTCCCGACGTTCGCTGCTCTGCCCCCTTTGCCTTTATATCTGCCTTGTTTTTTAACAAGGTACTCAGTGAGCTTCGTGGTATCCCGAAGTTGTCTGCAACGGTCGAACATTTCTCGCCCGCCTCAGCACGCTGAATAGCCTTCAACTTCGTCACAAAGTCAAGGGTCTTGCGCTTTTTGATGCTGGCCATAGCTACACGAGAAGTCGACAATTGGAGGAGTCTGCCGAGGCTTTGCACACTATGCATGAAAAAGTGAAGTGCTACACATGTGGTGGTACGTTGGCGACGGCCACCTGCGAGGGCAACAGCATAAAGGGTGAGCTGTGGTTGAGTGATCAAAACTCGCAAAAGAGCAACAAAAAATAAAAGGCGGAGGAGGAAGACGTCAGCTTCTTCGTTCCTGCTCTCGGAAACGAAGGGACGCGGAAAAAGCACGAGAGAAAGATAAGTGAAAAAAAAAAGACCATTCCGCAAGTTAGAGATTGTGCAGTTCGAGCCCTTTCGCCCTTACCTTTTTCAAGTGTTTCAGGTTTTGGCGGAGGCGTGGTGCCACGTGGAGGTCGCCGGGCACTGCGAGTGCCAAAGTGCGCCTTCCGACTCCCGCGCGAAGCTGCGGTGACCGCGGGGTGAGGGGGAGGTGTTAAAAAAAAGCACACCTTCCAGCTCGCGCGGCATTCAATATATCCGAGGGTGGGTACAAATAACGTTCTATATAAAGGTGTGAATTTCGATAGTTTTACAAGGGAATAACTTGCGAGTTCGATATACCCGAAAATTCGATATATGTGGGTTGATATAACCGTGTTCGACTGTATTAAAATACGGGCTGATAAGAAAATGTTAATGAGGTGCCCTGTTTATAAGAGACAAGAATTGGTGCTCAAAGCATGCCTCTTATAGAGGGGTTTAACTGTATTCAAATGGCTTTGCTATTGACCTATCCTGAACATTTTGTTAGGATGTTGAACAAACAATAAAGTTTCCCTTCCAAGGTAGCCTCCCCCCCACCTAGGAGCTTGGGGCAAAAGCTGCACATCCACTGCATGTCTGTGTTGTCTTGACAGAAGTGTCCCTCGTCGCTTGCACTGTGCAGCCATGCCCCTTGTCCAAACGAGGCACGACCTTCCGGCTTCTATGCACGTGGCTGCAGCAACAGGCCAGCCCATCCTGGCGCCTGCCGGCCTGCCCAACGCCCCTCAACTGATGGTGCAGTACACACCAGCACAGGGGATGATGCACCCGTCTGGGCCACCACAGGCGACCGTGGCCTACCAGCAGGTCAGTGTTGCCTCCTCCTGTTCGCTTCATTCCATGTTTCCTAGCTTCCAAGTGTTTAAGGTTGAGGGCACAACCAAAGAAGTTATCCGCTGAGTGTGCTAGAGTGGATTCAGATTGGGAGTCATTCCGAGAAGCAGGGAACGCACGTATTTAACAGTAACGATGAACCTGCATTGTTTCATTCTTAACTAGACCTGTGTGCTGGTGCCAAAATTGCCAGCGGCGGCACGCCGGTGTTTTAACCTCTGGCGGCAGCGCATGACCGGCGTGGGGCTCATCGGATCGGCGCGGAAAGAAGGGGGGTTGAGACGAGAGCAAAGAGTCGTGCGAATTGAAAAAAAAAATGGAAAAAATTACCGATACCAAGGAAATCAAAGCTCTGTATTTCTAGATTTCACTTCGGTTCTGCACAGCATGCCTGTGGTGTTCTGTGGCTGCGGAGTATGACGATGGAAGCTGCCTTCATTTTCCTTTGCTGCCCCTTGCCCTTTTTTGGGAGGTATTTGATAAGGGCCGGAAAAACCGCCATGGCCAGAATGGAAGCATCCGATATTATGAAACGCCTCGCGAGCTTTCCACTAGGGAACGGAGCATGCGCTGCTGCATCGGAAAAAAGTGGATTGGACCCACCAATGTCTGTGCCATGTTTCTTATGAAGTCAGTATCGTCCTAGCGACGTTAGGAGCAGTTGTGAATACCTTTTGCCTTGACTAGCACGCACATAGTACCGAAAAATAAGGTGCAAGGAAAGAGCGTCGGCATGCAGCAACATCTGACCGGGCGCTAAAGTGACCGGAAGCCGCTGTAACCAAACGAATTTTGCTCGAAGGACCAGTTGACGTCGTATATAGCTGTTCCGTGACGGATGAAGTCGCTCGACGCTCATCGGACTTCGCTGACAGCGCCTTATCTCCCACTTGTACTTTGCCCGGCAAATAGAGGGGAGGGGGGTAGGTTAGATGCTTGTGCACCGCGCTTATCCTTCGACTTTGACAGGAACGATTGCATTTAGTTGCCGGGCGCACAAAGATTACTTCACTCGCTAGACAGGCGCCGTTTGCCGCTCGCGCTAGGCAGGCACCGTGTGCGAAAAGAGTGCGCTTTTCAAATGCGGCGAAGTAACAGCTGGGGCACTTGTTAGTTCACACTCATATCTGTATATCTGTACCTGTGATTACATTTCGTGCCTCGTTTTTGTTTAAACAGCGCGTTAAGTGTCGAGCGGTAAACGTTTAGTTTGCTCTCGTCCTGTGAATTGTTTTCATGTGTCATTTGTGCGTGAGCAGCGTGTTGCACGTTTCGATCTGCTTGCCGTTCTTAGCATTACATTCAAGGTTGTTGCTCTTGCAGTCATTAATTGCTTTGCCCTTGCGGCGAAACTGTGACTTTCGTGATTTCGGACAACCGTGTCGGGGATGTCAGATGAGGCGTTGATGGAAACTCTCCGAGACCACGGTGACGACAGTTTCTCGGAGGTCGACTCGTCACGCGCTTCCGTCTTGCGCTGCGAGTTCGCAGGCTGGTAGCTTTCGCGATTAGCTGATTATTTGTGGCAACACGACAGCGCGTTGAATGCAATGCAATGAACGCAATAGCAAGAAACTGCAATAATATATGAAGTAAGGCTGGCAGCCAACTCTTTTGGATCCGATATCGCGGAACTCCTACAAAACGCTGGTGTGAGCAAATACCACCTCTCCAAAAAGAAGTGCTCTTTTCACACAGTCGCTTTGCGTTGAAACTGCACTGATACTCGCCGAGCGAGCAAGTGTGCCAGCGATCCCTACCGCTCTTAAAATCCAAGGTCATTAAGGCTCCTTGATCGATTCCCCCCGCCCTGCCCGTGTTGTTTCATGCTCGTTCAAGGCTGGTGGTTTACTCTGTTTGAGCATTCGACGTCAGTTCTAACACACGGGGTTATCCAGGTGATAGGAATGGGCCGACTGATTTGATCTCCGCTTCAGTAGCGCTCGCGCACTTTAATTCGCTCGTGAAAGTTGTGATGCGCATGGGCATCTTATCAATTTAAACTTGTTACGGGACATGGCGGTGACGGAAAAACTCGCCGAGTGTATCCATGTAATTGCTATCACAATAATAACGCTGTTTTTTTTTTTTTTTGCTGTAAAATAAGTGTTCTGGGTTAGCTCTCGTTCAGTACAGCTCTTGTTTAATTTGCGCATTGATTTTCTGAATTTTTTTACCAAACTTGCTTATAACGAAATCCTCTTTATAACAAATTTTTCCGAGACTTCATCAATTTCGTTATATCCAGGTTTAACTGTAATTCCTGCCAATTCACAATACAGGCAAAGCCACAGCAATGTCGTCATCGGGATTTCGTGATATAGTTCACCCTTGCCCTCATTGGCTGTGTTGTGGCAAGCTCGAGCAAGGGCTTAGTTTAGTGCATTGTTTTTCCTCTGCCTTTAAATGGCAGCCACAAAGCGTGTTTATGTAGTGCTGCTCGTGGATTAAAGTCTAACATCAACTGTAAGAATGGATTGCACAATTGCTCAAGATAATGACAAAAATGAATTGCACAAATGCTCGAGACAACCTCGTTCTGCTACGGATCTGGCCACAGGAGATGATTTTGGCTCTGAGGCAAGTGTATAAGCCATTGTTTAGGTGATGCGACACAAGTTAAGCGTGGTGAAAATTAAAATGTGCGCTTATTCCCAAGTTAAGTCGTTTAATTTCATCAGCACTGTACTTAATGCTCCATGAAACTATTCATTCGTGATCATGCTTTTCCACAGGCATGCAGTGCACTGCTTACGGATGTCATAGATCTCAAAAAATGGTTGATTGTAAATGCACATTTTTACTGTTCCTGTTGTAGTGTTTCTGTGCTACTGTTTCTATTTGGGGCTTTGCTATTTCCTCTTCTGTAATCTTCGATGAAGGCAATGTCTTGTCCTGTCAAAGAAAAATGAACTGCATAACATTACAATTAACCTGAGCAGTTTCATTTCACCCCTGTTTATTGAATTACTGTCATGGCTGGTGGGCATAATCTAGTTCCCATTCCATCTTTGACGACCAGGTATCTGGTGACGTGAACGAGGAATTAGTTGTGAAAGCTGTCATGCACCATGCTTGCCTGTCTACATCCCAAGAATGTTTTTTTTTTTTTTTTTTGCCTGTCATCAAAGTGGTGTCTGTCATGTTCACCATTTTCTTGAGGTTATTAGCCTCAAGTGTTGACATTTCACTTTATGCTGAGAAGGTCATTAATGACTGCTTATCACATACGTAACGTGGTTATACTTTGTCGTGAATGTAATGTTCCTCTTCCTTTTCTCTTCCTCCTACTCGCATCTTGCCGGAGCAGGCTCAGTGTTTTGGGCCCTTGGCGCAGATGTACCCCATGGTGGGCCATCGGGTCATGTCCCCACAGCCCATGGGCATGGTGGCTGCAACCCACACAGCCTCCTATGGCGATGCAACACACCTCCCCGCCCAGGTTTACAGTGAGTGTCTACTGTCTGCTTCCTTCTGTTGTAAGTTCTTGTAAGCTTTTCATACTGCCAGCATGTTTAAGTTGTTGCTCCTTTACCATTACTCCTTTTAAGCGTTGCCCGATTACTTGGAAGGTTAGTAAATCAATCTCCTAGCCCTACTGGACGTCTCTTCTGTGAATTGGCATGAAATGTGCAACTCGTGCCTATGCAGTGCTGCAAGGCCAGGGTCACCAAGCTGCCAGCACGGGGGGTGGCCCGCACTCCAGCCCGCCAACGCCGGGAGCCAGCACGCCTGTGGGCGGGGCACAGGCAGGCACGCCCCCGGTCGTCTACCATCAGCCGCCACCTCCCTCGGCTGGCTCGGGCCCACCTCCGCCTCCGCAACCAAATCTGGTGCTGGTGCCCCACTCGGGGGCTAACACTCCCCCACACCTGATGCCCCACAGTCCTATGGTGCCCCCACAGTTGGCAACTGCACACTTTGTGCACCACCAGGGTGAGTGTTGGCAGCCACCACACCAGCAGGCGGCAAAACAGTGGTACAGTCTGCAAAGGGGCTGGCCACAGCTTTTCCTGCCTGCTCGTTGCCCAAGCACTCCATCTTCGTTTTCGTGATTGTGGCTGAGGAAATAATAAAGTGATGTACAGTGTACAGAAGCTAATGAAATTCGAGCGTTTTTACTTGACGATGGAAGCATGACTCAAAGATTGGGGTGCTCACTGACCAAGTCAAAAAGTGTTTTTTGATATACAAAACCCTTGTTCTGAACAGTCTCTAGTTCGTTTTGACTCGATCAGTGGCCCAATCTTTATATAGATGTGCAGAAGTTTGCTGGCAGGGTTCTGCGCGTAGCACAGTGCCACACACAGCTGCAGACTATACTGGAAAGTGATTTGGCTTGATTCACTGGACCTTCGACATAACTGCTGTTGTGTCATTCGGATCCGTAAGATGCGTGGGTTCCGAGGTATGGCAACTGTCACGGGTTTGCACTTTTGCTTTTATGCAAAGTTACCGAGCCATAATGTTGTCAAGTGTACATTCGTACAGAGTGGCTTGCAAGTGCAAACATGATTTACTCACACATTGAGTGCCTAAACGAACTTGGGTTCTTGGCATTTTAAATTTTACAAAACAAGGCACGCTGGCTGCTCTGGAGTTTCACGATCAAGTTCACTAGTCAACAGCATTTGAGCCAAATATCAAGCTTGCATGCACAACTAAGACCGCCTTGGAAGTGGCATGTGCAGCAGGTCTGTCAGCCAGTAAATGGACTATGAAAGGTTTTGTAGAGATCCCCATATACAGACATTTCCTCCTATGCGATTCGAGAACTTGGGGTGTTGGTGTCTGAGCGGATAACAAGAAAGGGTGGGAAGTCTTGGCCGGTGCTTCGATCTTATACCACTGACCTCGACTCGTGGCTCTACTCGTTTCCGACAATGGCCCTCTTTTTGTTGAGCATATGTGGCTTAGCCATAACATAACAAAAGCTGCTGCATTTGTGTGCGGAATGTCCTTTTTGCTGCTCGCAATCCACTGTTTTATGTTTTACTTTCACAAACTGTCATATCAGCATTCATGGAGACAGCGACCTGCGGCACATAAGAATAGGCTGGCAAGGGCTCCAGCAAACGCATTCGGTAAATGTGTACCGGGACAAAGAAAAAATTGCTAATATTTATGTTATAGCCTCTACACTAGTCACTGGATGTGCCAGTTTGTCCTTGATAAGACATTCATAGAATTAATTAGAAATTGGTTCAGTGAAGCGAAAGATTAACCGCTTCAGTGCCTTGGAGGAGCTGTGTTTGCCCAATCGCCTGTAGTACAGATGGCCAAAGGTGAGCTAGGCTTGTCATCGGTATTTATCGTTTCGTAGCAGATAGCCACTTTCGTATTAATGCTTTGTTATGCTTCGATACACGGAAGTCCATGGGGCTGTGTAATCTAGAGCGAACTTATACTGCTGGAGGAAGTCTTATTGAAAAATTAAGAAACACAGACTTTGGCGCGGATAGGATTGAAAGATAGAGTGGCTCTTTAGGTGAAGACTTCTTGAGTGACCTTAGCTCCTTCTCTGTGAGCGAGAGCTGTGGTGAGAAAGACAGTCGGTGAGTTGGACGTCATGTGGCACTGGTGGTAACTCGGCATAAAAGAAAGCCCCTGCATGCCTGCCTCGTTTCTAGTGTTTTGGCGTTTCTATGTGGGACACTTGATGCAGAAGGATGCGGATGACCCACTGGATAAACCTCAGAGCGTTAGCAGCAACGTTTATTTTTATGTTCCCATTTCATTCCATTCTCATCCCATGGTATATGTGACATAGCGCTGTTGAGCCTCAGTTCTGCTTGTACTGTACAGTGTATCCTGAAGGGATACGGCCACTGGCGTGGGTTCGGTCTTAGTTCACCGTCGCCTCGCATGACTGTCGCCGCTGCACATGCGCATTCGGACAGCTAAGGTGCCGAGCGCAGCGTGCCAAGTACACAGTACCGCTCTCAAACAAGTCGCAACGCTTTATTGCCTGTGGCAGCACTAAAAATGCAGTACAGTGCCCGTTGCAAAAGGCTGCGGGAAAGCAAACGGGGCTTATCTGCGCTGCAGCCAAAAGGAATTCACGGTGCACGTTGCCGAGGGAAACGGGCATATATCCAATGGGCTCTCTCGAATATGCTACCTGTTCTCATGATCTGTCACCGCAGGGCCCGATCGCTTTAGCGAGGCCACACTCTGCTCGCGTTGGCTTCAAGAGCCAACGTGTTGGTGTAGTACGACCATGCGCGAGCACACCGCACTGCTCTTTGTCCTATCGTTCAGTAGGGGCAATGAAAGGTAAGCGTTCGCCACTGGTGCAAGGCGCCGTTGACGAGTCTGAGCGAGCTTCAAACAAAAGGAGCCTATGGACGGAAAGAAAACGTGTGCTCACCCTTTGTTGTCTGAAGAGGTCTCTGACTGACTGCCGAAGCGCGTGCATGAAACGTCCTGAGAGACTCGAGCTCAGCGCCACGGTCGACATCCGGGTGAGCTGGGTCAGCATCACTTCGCGCCCCCGGTGCTGATGGACCGCAGAGGAGGTTAGAGTCATGTTAGGACATGAGAACGGCGACAAAGCCCGTGCAATGGCGGCAGGCTAGCCCCAATTCCTACATGCTGTGATGGTTGAAGTTTTAAGGGACACTCTTGATACTTTAACGCATTGCAGGAAAAATTTGGTTCAATATTGTCGCACAAGGAGTGCTAACACTTCAGCATTCTTTGAAAACTGACTGCGTGATGCCAGCTTGTATGCCTGTGGCACAAGAAAATTGTGACTCAAGAACATCCAATGATACTTACCCACGCGAGTTAAAGAATATGCCCCGCCCAACATTTCCAGATACTTTTTCAGTTTTAGAACTCTACTTCTTGGAGAGCAGGCGGCCAGCTGCAGTTCCAGCCACCGCCGCGCTGCAGTCCAACTTTGCACCAAGGAAACGAGGGTCGTCTGCTACAGCTAGGCACGGTGTAGCCAGTGAGCAGCGTTTACACAACCCTGCAACTTCTTGGTTTAGGCACGAGGAGTTTAACGTCGGGCCTAGATGCGTGTGCAATGTTTTTGCGGGTCCTTAGCAAAAATAATAGCTCGCGTAAGCGTGGTGCTAGGCGAGCATTTGTCGATTAAAGAGCCATTTTGTAACCCTCTAACTTCTTGTTCTTCCAGGTAGTAGAAACAAAATTTAAAGCTCAGTTGTATCAGTCACGTCTCAACCAAGTCTCGGTAAAAAGCTGTGACTCATCTGGTTCCAGCTTAGTCGTTTAAAAGCTACTTTTGCGAGTCTTAGCATAAGGTTCTTCGACGCTGGGCGCATTAATTTTGCGCAGCGATAAGCACCTCGGCGGGCTGTACCCTATTGAAAGTTAAACCAGTGCACTTTCTACTGAAGTATACAGATTTAGGGTTGTCTATCAGTGGGATCAATAAAAAAATTCAAATTTTGTGAATATAGGAAAACATCAGTGCATTGACAAAAGAGCACTTGTCACTATCACACACTTAGTCACGGGCATTCGAATTACAAAAAAGCGCATAGCTGAATTCCTGAAATAAGTTAGGCTCATAAGCAGCAAACAAAAGAAGAGCCAGTCTGTTGTGTATCTGTACCCATTCGGTCATTTTGCTCGGTGCACAATTGATGTGCAATAAATGGACACTTTCTGCACTTGGGTAAATCTTGAACTAGATCATTGAAAGTCTCCCTAGATGCGTGCAGTCTTCAATTTGTTTTCTTCACTCGGCCAGCGTATCTCAAGTTTTCTCTGTTCTCGAGCTGCGGTGGCACAGATCACGCGTTTCCTTAATTCTCTGGTTGTAATCTGTACCTTCTCCTTCGTTTTAGCCATTGTTTTTTTTTTCTTTTTTTTTTAGTTTTCTCTCTAAAATGACACAAGACACACATACCTCTGTTAGCACCAGTCATGCCCACACAGTCCTTGTAATGAATATTTCTTAGCGACACACTTCTCCTTTCTCTGTGCCAGTAGTTGTATCATTTGAATTCTGCATTATAGAAGATTACTACCGGAGGTTTTTTCGCCTCCTCAGTGACCCCCAAACTATTGAAAGCACACTTTTTTTCCAATCGCTCAGAAAAACTAAAGCCCTATGAAGGAGCGGGTACCTGTTGCCAGGCTTTTTTTGGGGGCATAGAGGAACACCTTATGAAAAACTTTAACGAACCACTGCTTAAACATGTAATGTTTATTCACTTGTTCTGCAGCTCCTGTAAATCTTTCTTGATGCTGCTCATGGGAAAGAATGTAAGCTGCTCTTGCAATGCGGCCAAACTTTTCATTGCATGCTGTGCAAGTGCATCAAGGTTGCACTAGCGAACACGCTACATATAACAATGCAAGCCTCACATCCCTTTAAAAAAAAATGAGCAGTGGGAAGACATTTAGCTGACTTTCTTAGCTTTTGTAGCCAGCACAGCCTCAGTAAGGTCTATACAACAGGATAGGCCACTCCCAAGAGGTGCTGCCGTGAGAATCAGGTAACTTGGAAGTCTAACCGTGGCAAATCAGGTGACTTGAAAATCTAACCGAGGCAAACGCGGGAAAAACTGCTTTTGAATATTGGCAAGTGGTAGAATAAGCTTATCAACACGGTGACATGGTGGTCACTGAAGTGGCACTGTGCAGTCGCGTAATCAATGTGGCTGTTGGTGGTGGCGTGCATGGTGCATGGCCCTTTCATATATGCCTCTGCTTTTGCTGTGGTGATTGTGCTCAAAAGTGTCGTGTCAGCCCTGCTGCAGATCTTATACAGTCTGAACCAATCTTTTTTTTTTTTTAATGTTGCTACAGCGAGTTGGTTTTCTCAGGTTCTTGCACAAATTGTTTTCTGCTGTCTCACTGGGCAGCCAGTGAGAGATTTCTTCAGACTGTAGGATGCTTTTAGCAAAACAGCTATTGTTTTAAACCTTGATATTAAAACGGGACCTGCTGGAGAAATTGCGTTTGTCGTATCGTGCGGTGAATTTGGGCCAAAGCTTTCTGCGCTTTTGCTAGAGTGTACTAAAATGGGGTAGTGGGTCCACTAGAGCGGGTGGCAAGCGGTGCAGGCAAAGCAAAATGCGCAGGAAATTTGCAGTGGCACTGCAGTCGCCTTCACCTGAAGTGCCAGCTCATCTTGGTTGTTGGGTCGGTGGAGACGCGACTGATGTGCGACAGCGAAGCGGCCGCCGCGGGCCACAGCGCGACCATAACCATGGCAACATCAACGGTAGCCATGGTAACCTTCAGGCGAAGGCGACGGCAGAGCTCCATCTGAATCCACTCCCCCTTTCTAGTACACTCTACTTCCGCTGTGCAGTATGGCCTAGCATTCTTTGGCCTTCATTGTTGTGAAACCCTGCGTCTATCAGTAACGCAGTTAAGGCTTTTATAATTGGCTGGCAGAGCGAGCAGACTGAAATGGCAGCAGAAGTGAACGCCGTGATAGTGTGTGTGCGGTACATCCACTAAAGAACGCTACTTCGTACATTTTGCCTGCACTTGTTTACTTGTGCAGTACTTGTGCAGTTCCTACTGCGCACTTCAGAAGCGAGCCACAGTGCATTCTCGCGCCACTGATTGATGCAACTAAACCTCGTTGCAGTAAAATTGAAGGTGCACTAGGATTTGCTTGTTATATTAAGATTTGTTATAGCTGCAGTGATAATTTACTGCAAATATTATGCACTGCATAGAACCAAATCTAATAGTGGGGGAAATAGCACCTTGCTGCATCGCGGTACAATGCAAAGTAACCGTGTTTCGGAGATAAAAAGGGAAAGTTGCGTGGTTTTAATTAAAATCCTGATTGTACTTTTCTAGAAGTTTGCTCAAAATTTTATTTCCTGACAAAGTTTGGTCACTTATCCTATAACAGATAAATTTTACCTATTTTCAAACAAGGTCTCAAAGGAGCACTGACATCAAATTTACTCATGCCAAGATTCTTGCGTCAGCGAGTAGCTATATACCCCGTAGCAGCGTTTCGTGATCTAAAACGCGACTTAGGGATGGATAACTATCACTTTATGATTTATATCACTGGTATCTAGCACTGTTCAAAACGGCCGGCAATTCCGCCATTTTTAGCGCTGGGAGCACCAACAGTGGCACTGCCTTGCGGTCACCTCCAGAGCTAGCCACAGCTGACCACTTCTCTACAGAAAAGAGTGACATCAAGCTCAGCTGCTCCGCAAACATATCATCTGCTAGGCAGACACATTTAGTCATACCTTGTCTCTTGAATTGCTGTTGTCGCCTCGGGCTCAATACAATAGTCTGGAGCTTGAAATCCCCACGATTCGCGACGTTGTGAATTATTTCTGCTTCGATCGACCTTTTTCAGAACAGTGATTCCGAAATGGACGCCGTTCCAAGCAGAACTCTAGAGGTGCCCGAGGATGCACGCTTCAGCCATGTTGGCTCGTGTGTCTCAGTTAGCTATATTGGTGTGTTTTGGCGTGCAAAGCATTCAGGTATACGCAGAGGGTCAATACAATATAGCTATCGTGAATGAGCATCAGCGGAGAAATAGAATACGTTTTTTCCTTGCCAGGTTCTTTTTTGCGCCTCCAGATGGCCCCACCTATCCAGCCTCTCGCGTTTAGCACAGTATTACCACTTTTACGTGCACGCAAAGTCTACAGATGAACAAAAATTCAACGATACCTGCATGTTACTTGTTAGCGATGATATCTGACTATACGCTGTTCCACTTTTGATAGCTCGTGGTCGTGTTGATGTGTAACACATAGTTGATATGAACAGACACCCTCATTGCGCTTTTTCCAGGCTTCGAATTAGATGACTGCAACTCAACAGCAACTCACAAGGATTCCCCGACAGGCTGACCGACAAGCACACGTTTAATCATGCTCTTTTCTTTCGCCATTCTTTTAAGGGTGGTTTTTATTTTAATTTCACGAAATCATTCAAACCGGTGCGATGAAGATCAGACGCGACGAGCTAGTCCATTTCTGCGCTTCGGCACCACGATAAGAACACTCAGATCGTACACGTCATCACTACTAGGGCATCTTCACTCCGGATGGTATTTTTGGAATTTATCACATTGAACACACAGCACTAGTGTTAATGTCGCAGGGCAGTCTATTTTCCATTTTTTCTCCTTAGCTTTTCTACGCTGTTTGACATCGAATCAAAATAACTTTCACACGACTGATGTCATTCAAGTTTGGCCAAAAAGGCTTATGCATACCAAGCGATCAAATGATGGGCACATCTCAATCTTGAAATTTGATGTCAGTGCTCCTTTAAGCACATTAGTTTTTAGGAGACTTTTAAGGGGAATTGTCTTACTGATATTGTTCATTATATTACAGCTCGTCTTGTAGCAACAAGTAATAATATGTTAATGCACGTTATGGTGTTCTACTCATTTCCTGTTAATTGTGGGCTGTGGCACTAGCATTTGAAAATTTACGCACCTCATTGACACAGCTAATCATCATTGCGTACTCTTCTGCTTTTTGTTCAGTTTCAACAGTGGGGCAATGTTGAAAGCTCCCTGTGATGCAATCAATAATGTGTAGTCGTACGGAAACATGACTATATGCTAGGCTCAAGAAGATTTGCCTCGCCATACTGACGTACGATAGACCAATTTCATGGCATGTTTCAACCTGTACCTCCACTGCCACAAATAAATTCCTATTGGACTAAAGGTTTGGTTACTCTTTCGAGAAATGTGCTGCTGCATTTGTGTGGGGAGAAACCTACTTGTAAGAATGAAAGCAGAGTTGTAAGATGAAAAAGAATACTATAAAAGTGGGCTTTTTAAAACTTCTAATATCAACTGAAAAAGAAAAAAAAAAGGCGGGGGGGTATTCCCATTATTGTCTAAAATCAATCCTGGGGTTCACGCTTAAGAATGCAGTGAAATCGGTCTATTCAGTGCATACAGGTGCTTGTGGTGGTTTCTACGTTTAGTACCGCTTTATTCTGGTTCCGCAAAAGCATGAAAGCGCCGATTGTAGACATGCTGATGAGATTTTCTGGAGCCTCTTAGAAAAGTGTCTTCGGTTGCTGCTTTTATGATGCTGCAGTGTTTGTGCTTTGCTGCAAATAATGTGCAGACATGCTACAGTAGTGTCCTTTTTGTGCCTGTTGTTTTTACCTAATGCTGCATTGTTCTCTTAACAAGTGGCCAGCCCTAGTCCCTGCTTACCATTGGAAGAAAAAAAAAAGAGAGAAATATTGATCATTTAACTAGTTGCTTTTAAATAGAACTGTTTACAATGCCCCTCTTTTTCTGTGTTTTGCATTAGCACATGTGTAATAAGCATGGCAGGCTACAAGCAAGGTAAATGGACTTATACTGGTGTCACACAGGCACTTTTTAATCGCGATCAGGGCGGTCCGGATCAGTTTTCTTGATCGCGATTAACTTTATGACCGCTGCTACACGGCCCAAGCTAATCTGGTTCAAGCTTGGGTCAGAATAAATGCCCCAGGTAGCAAAACATGCCACTGACAAAACTCGGCTCGTGGTGTATGTATATATAGAACCCTTTATCAGCAATGTTAGTCGTGCAAGAACCGCTCGAACGTCACAAACTTTGCGTGCCACTACAATAGTGATTCTATAAAATCCATCATTCGATAAAATTTTCCTAGTACTTACCTGTATTGCTATGTGAGATTCTTAACCTTCGCTTTTATTTCTGATGGCCCTCGTTCGTAGCCGTGTAGTCGCAGGGAAGCGTCAGTCTCGTTGTACGTGTCAGTGTTTCACCTCTGGCGCCTCAAGTTTGTTCCAGTCGCTCCTGCCAGTGGTAAATATCTGTAAAGATCTCTTCATTCAACCACGAAGTGTGCCAGTGGTAAATATCTGTAAAGATCTCTTCATTCGACCACGAAGTGTGCATACGTTGTGACGTAGTCAAAAGGCTTGCGACACTCATAATCAGTGTGCTTCGAGGTGCTTCAACAGCTCCGACAGGGCCAGAGTTTAACTAAGCGCTGAAGGCAACGGTCGACTGCTTTTCGTCTGCTTGTCCTCTGCTTCTCCCGCAACTACATGCGATCGATGCGAATCCTTAAATATGCACTACTTCAGATATTGTTCCAAAACAAACAGTTGATAATTTGCTTTCTCATAAAAATTCAGTTTTTCGAAACCGTTTTTATTGACCTATTCTCGATTTTCTTGTTTATTGTGCTTTCAACAAGCTCTGCTAGGGGGTGCAGGCGACAGCAAAATCGCATCTGTCCGGCAGATCGCGAATCGCGATAGTCTTGATCCCAATCACGCCTCATCGTGATTAAAAGTGGCCGTGTAGCAGCACCTAATCTGGATCGTGGTTAATCCGGATCGACACTGATCGCGATTAAAAGTGCCCGTGTAACACCAATATTAGCTTCGTACAGCAGCATTCGAGTGTGTGTGCGATTTCTCATGGTTGCCGTTGTTTGAAGGGCGTGTATTTAACACGGAGCCACTTGTATGTACTGTTGATTGTAAATAGTGAATGTCAGACTAGTCTCTGGGTTTGAAGAAAGAAAAAAAAAGTGACCTTGTTACAGTTGCACAGATCGTCGTTGCCACTGTGAGATTACTACTTATTATTAAGAAAATGTGAGAGGCAGAAGCTGACTACTGTTCACTTGCTGTGGTGAACCTAGCTTTACACAAGAAAAATAAGCCATGTATATTATTTCACTGCAGTGTTGAGCACATGGCCTTTCTTCTTTTTACTGCAAATGGCATTGTAATAGTTTCCATTAGTATCTAAGCATATTGCAAATCCCTAGCGGCCGTGCCACTCCCATAGCTGTAAAGTATGTGTAAAGAAAGCAAGCAAGCCATGCTTTTTCTCTCTCGCGTGCGTAAATCTTTCCTGGCATACTCTTAGCTTTTATTTATGTATATACTATATGTAAAGCAAAATGTGAAGTCGGTTTTGTTATTACACTGTTAATAGCACTTTCATGCATATCTTTTTGCTGTTGCATTCATTGTGTGGGCTTGGTCTATTTTTCTTTCCCCAACCTCCCATCTCTGCCGGACTTTGTGGAATGGCGGTGTTGGCGTTTTTTTTTTGTGAGGGCTTCGCTATTATCGCAGCGTACAAGGGGCTTTGCACTCTCACTGTTGTTGACAAAGACTTGGGCGCACACGCAACTGGCTTTTCTCCTGAGGTTTCTTTGTACATATTTATGGTTAGTGGCAAGTGTACATAACGCTGTTGTTTTTGCCGCTGTCTTTATTTCTTTTTTTCCGTATACATACAACTATAGTGTGACACGGCACGCTTGGATGTTTTTTTGCTGCTGTTCCTGTGGTGGTTCCCTTATTTCGTTTTCTTTCTGCTGATGAGGTGCAAACTCTTCCTTCTCACCCACTGCTTGCCTTCTTTGGCCTCAGTTTTCCTATTTTTGAAAAGACCATTTTTCGGCGATATTTAGCATTGTCGCCGTGTGCACATGATGCAATTTTCTTTTGTACTGCAACGGGGGCTTACTATGTTTTGAAACTGCACAGGTGCAGTGATAACCCTAGGGTAGGAGTAGATATTTAGAACCATGCTTTCAAAACAATGATGTTGATGTTCTTTCGATCTCTGTGCAGTGGTCGAAAATTTTGAACATTCGCAAACTGGACTGAACTAGCATTAAGATGTCAGAAAGAGCAGCGGTATGCAGGATGTTTGCTAAATTTTGTGAAAGTTGTGTCGCTTACAGCTTAGGCGAAATTTTATGCCCGAGATCTAAGCAAATGTGAAACTGTTACTAGTAAAACTGCACTACACTGTGTTGCTTGCCCGTACTACCATTACAAGCTGTAAGCCAAATATTTGGCTGGGTTTTAGTGAGCCGAGATGAGCTTGCAAAATAAGAGAAAAGAAGTACACTCTCAAAGCTCAGGTCTTCAAGATCGGAACCAGGGTTTCCCTGCAGTCCTCCCGGATATTTCTATGGGCATCCGTGCATGCGTGCCAATTTGGTCTCAAGTTTGAAGTTTGGTTTCATTGGCTGCATCACATACAATCTTCATTAGCGATAAAATAGATGTTCTTGTTCCCAGTACTTGTGCGAAAGTGCCTGAAGCGCTTAACTATCGCACTGTGCATAGAAGTAACTAAACACAAGCGCAGCAATCGGACCTGGCTGTACACTCTCTACGAGAAGTGATTTTTTTTCTCACTCCTTATTTCTCTGGCTTGCACTGCCTTGCCTCGGGAAACGTAGGGTGGTCATCTAGAAGAAGAAAAAAATATGCGTGGCTTGGCTTTATTTTTTTTACCCTGTGCAGCAGTGGTTGGTGGAAGTGTGTGCATTCTCTGGGAAAAAGAAAAAGAATGGAAAAATCTCTGTGGTGGAGCCTTTTCTGTTCTTTTTTTCATTTTCCTGCCCGCCCTTTTTCTGGTGATCTCCGATTGGGGTCTGATGTCTTCTTCTGTACACTATTATGATTTGATTTTTTTTTTTGCTTTTCATTAAGCGTGCGTGTGTACGTGTGTGTGTGCTCTGTCTCATTTCCTTGACCATTTTTGTGTTTTCTATTATTTTAGTGTTCCCCAGGCTGCTGCCACCAGGTAATGCCCAGTGCGATAAAGTCGTGCTTCCCCAGATAAGATAGTCACTCAACCTTTCCTACTTTTTTTTTCCTCATTTGAAGGCATGCAGTGTACACTTTCCATCCGATTGTTTCTTTTTTTTTCTAATTTTATTCATCTACATAGTGTTCCTTGCATATTCATTGCTAATTCATAATTTTAAATTACCATCAGGCCTTTTTTTTATTTTCACTATATTGTTTTGCAGCTTAGAGCTGCCCTATGTTAGCATCATGCATTTGTGACCACATGTCGGGCGATGATTGGTGCTGCCATTAACCAGAACAGCTGCTGCACGAGTTTTTGCTCCTCGCTTGAGGTTTATTCAAAGTATTTTGTAGCTCCTAGGCTAGCATAACCAATATTCTAATGGGTTTTTGAGGTGTGCTTTCAATGCTTGGTGGCACATTTTGTCTACTTTTCAGCATTTTAATGGGCTGTAATTGATTTTCTCTTAAGTGTACTTAAAGGCACTTAAAGGCATTGTTGACTCCGTCCTGTTGGTTGCAACTGCTGTTGTGAATAACACCACCCATATTAGTGTACCAGTTCTGATGGCTGGATTTCACAACACTGAAACTCTCAGCATTGTGGTTTGGTTCATTTACTAGGGCAACACCTTTTTTCTGTGCAGCAGTAACGTGCAGCGGGCATCTGTGGCACCACCACATCATTGTTACAGAGATTCCTTCTCAATAGCGTAGCCAAGTGTGCATATATCGTTGGAATGCATTTTTAGCGAAGTAACGTGGCGCAAGCCCCTCCGAGGCCCAGTGATGGCGTTTTTGCATTGTTACAGCCATTTTCTGTGGCAAACTGAAGGTCAGGGGCAGGCAGGGTAGACAGGTAGCTAGTGTCATTTCTTGGCATCGCCTCTAAGATCATGGAGATGAGACCATTGCATGACTGGTTCTCGTTTGCCTGCTCTTGTCACATGTAGTTTAAGGAAGCTGTAGGATGCATCTTTATTTCTTACCTCCCCCCTCCCCCTATTACCCCCTTCCTTGGCTGTTTTCTGCAACGAACCTGCTTCCCCTTCACCCATTTGATAAAACAAGGGAAAAATTTTATCCAACAAAGGCATGTGTTGCATGTTTGAAAAACTATGTTGTTAAGGTAGTGTGGGCTCTGCTTCTGGTGGTACAGCACCCAAGGTCCTCTCAGCTATGTGTGTTAAGCGATTGATGAGCGGCCTTTGGCAAGCACTTTATGCGTGAAGAAATTTACCTGCAGTTAACGAAATTTGCCCAAGCTGCGGTCTCTTACGGTAAACTATCGAGTGAAAGAGGTAGATTTACTGTGCTTGCGACCTACTGTCCTTTGCGATTCGCTGCATGATGTGACTACTCGTTCGCACAGAGCTCTTACTACTAGTTGTGTAATCAGGCATGTGGCTGGCCTAGCTGAACCACTTGCAGTGTGCATCTCCTCCCTACTGGAGGAGCAGTGGAGTGGGGCTCTATTCAACTAATTCTGTTTATGCTATACTAGCAGCAGGGGCATTATGCGTCACTGTAGCAATGTTTTACTGTGTAGTTATGTGCACTGTAGGCCTAAAAGGGAGTTCGTGGTGCCATTACACTACCGTACTGGTATGGTAAGTACATCGTAGTATGCAAAGGACATGGGAAATGAAGTGGCTGAAGGATATTTTTGAGGAACTCTTGGCATTTCGGGAAATAAAAAATGAATGTTTGCACCTTGACTCTGTGGGTCGAAATATCTGCAAGGTGTATTTCTTGCTAATGCTACCATTTTAACATGCTAGACAATTTTTGCCTTGTCTCCATTGTTGAAATGGAAACATTGCAGCTTTAGCAGCTGCAAAGCTCAGGAGAAGGCACAACATGGTGACAAAATTGTGGAAGGTTAATTGGTGTTTGATACAAAAAAAAAAGTTACAATTTTCGGTTCTTAAATGTAAATCCTGTGCCGCAAAGTTAGAATTCTTTTTATGGCTACATAGCATCACTTTAATTCTGCTTTGCATTTCAGATTCTATTCAGATTTTGTTGCGTGATTCGTAGGTACTATAACAGAGTGATTGCGCTTCTCATGCGACTCTAGCAACATTTCAAGAGCCTCTTTCAACCTGAGACTGCCAAGTAGTGAATGTTCTTTAGCATTGTTTTTTGTTCTTCCATAAGTGTTGGAGGAAGCTGGTTCGTTGCTAGCTTTTAGGCTTGCCTGCAACCACTAACTCGCTTGCATGAATCCACAAATCAGTAGCAAATTCGTAAATTCCCCCCCCCCCCCCCTCCTGAGTACTTGCAGCTTGATATGTGTGCTGTTAAAAAAGTGAGTTTGGTAAACTTGGAGCACAGCTCAAAGGAGTACTTCACTGACCTTCTACTTTTGTTGGTTGTGTCGTTTCAGGTGTTTGAAGAAGCATGAAGAAATTAGGTAAAGGAAAAAAAATAGACAGTGCTAGAAGAATTAAGTTATTGCGTCAGCTCTATGCCCTACACCCCTCCCCAATACCCTCCGCTGAAGATGGAAGAAAAATAATATAATGATTGACAGCAGCAGCCTTAATTCGGACCCAGGAAAAACGAAATTGTACAAACACTGAAGACCAATCCGTACTTGCTCCATCCAGCAAGCCAAAAAGCAAGCTGACAAGCAAGCCATAGCCTGGCATCATCGCAAGCGCCTCTCAAAGCCCTCCCTGCACACACCCCTGAAACGAAAGAAAAAAAGATGCCAAGTTCCATTGGGGGAAGACTGGTCGAAGGAACGATTTGGAGCATTCGCCGAGGCTTCCACTTGCTTGGCAGTGAGCGTTGAAAGCTGTTGCTCTCTTTCTCCTCCTGTGCTGAGAGGGAGGGAGCTTGTTTAGGGAAACAACCAAATGAACAGAAGATACTATGAAAAAAAAAAAGATTGAAAAGAAACAAAGGTTTACTAGTAAAACGCAGACAGGATGTGTTGTGTGGTTCTTGTGTGGAAGGTTGCCACACGTTTCTGTGGATGTGGCGTGCATGGTGTGCACAGTTTAGGAATCTGCCATCGCAGTGACCAAGCTGCATGCCTGGCAACGTAAGCTGTATAAGCTGGTGGACACGGCCTTTCTCGAGCCATGTCGCCTGAGGAGTGCTTCTACACTTGTCGTACATTGTTGGTGACAGTAGTGCAAGTGCTGCCGTAAAATTTATTCCACAATTAGCATGGGCACATTTCATTCTCTCGCCCCTGGCTACACTGGTGACAAAAAACACTTTTGGTTGTGCTACTGTTGGCATCTATGCTGTTAATGTAACATTACTCATTTACTGGAGTGCAAACATGGCTACAGTAAAAAGGAAAAGCTACACCAGGTGCTCTGCTTCTGCTGCTGTAGAAGTGAAAACTGAGAAAACTTTTTTATCACCCGTCCCCGTTTTGGTGTGGCCGCTGTCCGAGACCTGTTCAGTTGGTATCGTGTCTGTTAAATTTGTATCTGTGAATGTGCGTGTGTTGTGTGTGACATACCACACAGCAAAATTCTTCTATTGGTGCTAGTAAGTGCGTCACTATTTTGTGTACAGAAATTTCTACACAACTCTTCCATTCCCTGAAATTGTACAAAGCAGGCACGAGCTCATAAAAAAGAGCGGCTTGACCTCAATACAGCTGGGACAGCATAAGTGGTAGTGTTCTAGCCTGCCTTAGGACTATGCAAAGTTAAAAACAAGATAGGGGAATACGAGAAAACAGTAGAGCAACTGAAGAGGCCTTATTTACAAAAATGGAGTCTTCCCTACCATTTATGTATCTTCAGTGGCAGTCCCCAATCTCAAATGTAAGACTCGGTGGCTGTAGTGCAGAAGCGCTGATTGCTATACATATATGTTCCAGACCCATGCTGCTTGTCTCGGCCTCCGAGATCCTGTTATATTCAAGAAGTGACATATCAGCCTGGGTCACCTTACTAATTTGCAGTTAGACTTCATGAGGGTGACAATATTTAATGAGTCTGAAATGTATAATACATTTGCCACACTACATTAATGAGAGCTAGATGACTATGCGCAGTTCCAGCAGCTTTTTCTTGCAGGCATAAGCAAAAATGGTGTTGCCGTTGTAGAGGAAAATTGTGAAATATGTACCACTGTGTTGAATCTCTCAAAGCAGCATTCGAGTGAAGTGAAGCTGTCAGCTAATTGCACTGGTCATCACCAGCTCAAAAAGAAAAATATGCTTTTGTACCCCTCACATGTGCCAATGTGGCTGCTAGCATGCTTGCTTTACAACATTTACACCTTCTGATAAGGGAACAATATAATGGCGTCTACAAAATGCACCATGTTGCACTTAAGAACCACTAAGAAATGGTGACGTATGGAATTTTTTAAGCATTGATGCGGTACTCGACATGCGTTTTCGGGCTCATTAGACGGTAGTGAAGTGTCGCCTACAAGCAAAAAAGTGTCGCGTGCTTGTAGGTTAGTTGCTGGAGCACATACGTGCATTTTTGAAGTAAGACTTCAAAAGCACTACTCCTGACATCAAGAAAGACTTAGTGATCCACAAAGGTACGCTTCAATGTATTGACCAGGAAGTGCACAAATAGTAGGACGTTACGAAGTTCCCACGCCGACGGCTGACTCGCAGTGCACTAGTACATTGTTAAAGTGTTCCAGTCCCCTTTCTAGAACATTTTGATATGATGGATGGCTGGCAAGACTTAATTTCGTCGGGAAGCAATTGCGGACGATTCCGTGTTAGATGGCCATCAGCCCGAGGTTGACGGCGACCAGTGTGGCCCACTTGGACAGGCTGTGAGGATGCTACGAAGTTCCTGCGCCAACTTGCAGTGCACTTATTGCAGTTACCTGGAAGAAACACCTCGACCGGCACTTTGTTTCCATCAACTAACGAACGTGTAGGAACTGTAATGAGGACTGCAACTGTCATGCTTGGAGATGAAGGTACTGCTGGGGCAGCTGCCATCATCACGTATGGTACAAGGTAGTGGTGGTAATACTCGTTGGTCTGTAGTCACTCTCCAGACAGCACGTAAAGAATTGGGGAACCTTTAAAGGGATACTGAACAAAAATTGGAAGAACAAACAAAACTTAGTATTCTAAACGGAATGTGCGACTGCGAGAGTTGATATGTGGGGTTTAACGCTCCAAAACCACCGTATTATTGTACGCCGTAGTAATTGGGTCTCCGAAAATTTCGACCACCTGGGGTTCATTTCATTTTTATTTCCTTAAGGACCCCCGAGAGGGTATTACATAAGGGGTGGGGAACATACAATCGACATTTTTGTCACAATGATTAATCTGAACTTACATTTGAAATATTATGCATGAAGCTTGATAGGTGATTGTGGCGATATCGTGTGAAGGGCCATTCCAGTCTTTTGCTGCTCTGGGGAAAAAAAGAAGCAGAAAATGTTTTAGTATGGGCACGCGGGCGAAAAACTTGAAGCGCATGGCCGGTGCGACGAGATATGTGAGCTCCAGGAATAATATAAGGAGGGCGGTTAAGTGGAGTGTGAAAAAACTTGTGAAATAATGAGAGGGTTGCGATGCGTCGGCGACATGATAAAGGAGATAAGTTACACGCGGCTTTGAGGGATGAAACACTGATGTGCGAGTACGAGGCATGGATAAATCTAGCTGCACGATTTTGAACGGATTCAAGAGAATTTGTAAGACCAACTTCAGGCGGGTTCCAAATGGGAGATGCATATTCTAACTAATGATGTATAGGCAAGTAGTTTTACATGACACGGAGCGCTGCGTAAGTGGCGTTTTAAGAAGCCCAGGGTTCTGTTAGATGTTGATAGGATTTAATTATTGTGAGTGTTCCATGACAAATTGTAGGATAGAGTGACACCAAGGTATTTGTAAGTGGTTACTGATTCGACAGGGACGTTAGCTATGTTATAGGAAAAGCGAAGAGGGTTTAAATGGCAAGTGAATGAGATTAGTTTGCATTTAGTAGGGTTTAAGGTCATAAGCCAGTCATCACACCATTGTAGATATGGTTGAGGTCTTCTTGTAATAACATTTGGTCAAAAGGGTCAGTGACAGTACGATAAGTGACACACTCGTCAGCAAACATGCAGCAATTTGAAGATACGTGCATCGGAAGGTCATTAATGTAAATTAGAAATAAGGGAGGACCAAGGACAGAGCCCTGCGGTACACCCGATGTTACCAGAAGAGGGACAGACAAACTATCATTTGTAAACACTGATTGCATGCGGTTAATGAGGAATTCTTTTATCCTGTTAAGTACATATGGGTGCAAGTTTAACAAAGACAGTTTTAATATTAAGCGTTTGTGGGGTACTTTATCAAAGGCTTTCTCAAAGTCAAGGAATATAGAATCGGTTTGTTTGTTAATATCGAGGTTGGCATGAAGGTCATGAGCAAAGATGGAAAGCTGGGTTTCGCAAGAGTGACCCCTACGAAACCCATGTTTCTACCTTACTCATTGCCGATTCCACGTCTTCATAGAAGCTTTCAACTGAAACGTCATCATGGCTGGATGTAGGCACGTAAGCCCACCTTCATTTTGTATCTTTTATTCAGTTTAATTACGATACCTACCACACTTTCATTATTGCTATAGTATTCCACTATGTTGCCATCTATGTTTCTGTGAATTAGGAACCCCACTGCCAGTTCTCTTCTGTCAGCCAAGCCTCGATAGCAAAGGACGTGCTCATTCAGTAGCACCGTATAGGCCTCATCTGTCCTCCTAGCCTCACTGAGCCCTATTATATCCAATTTAACATCCTCTAGCTCCTCGAATAGTACAGCTAGACTTCCCTCACTAGATAAGGTTCTAGCGTTAAACGTTGCCAAGTTCAGGTTCCAATGGCGGCCTGTCCGGATCCAGAGATTCTTAGCACCCTCTGCTGCGTTGCCCGTGGTCAGTTGCTTCGCAGCTCAATCACGGCCCTCAGTCCCCCAGCTGCTGGGAACTGAGGGCCGTGAGTTATTTGACGTATGCATGTGGGAGGTAGTGGCCAGATACTGCACCAGGGTGGCCAATCCTCTGGTGAGCGAGTGTGTTCGCGGCGGTGGTTACCGGTGAGGCCGCACCCCAGGCCTCGTAATGCAGTTCCATCACCACGTGGATCTTTTTTTTTTCCCGTTGGGAACTGCGCGGCACCGGGATTTGAACCATGGACCTTTCGCATGCGAAGCGATGCTCTAACCACTACGCCATCGCTGCTCCGTAGAAGAGCATAGTATGCATTTTACAGCTCTTAAGTGCTCCAACTGCTACACTCACTTCCAAATAAGCAATCAGCTCTGAAGACCGACCAGAAAGTACACTCATTAGTTGTCTCTTCTTATACTATAAAAGGCGCATTCTTGTATATACAAGAAAAATAATGAAAATATATAGTAACCCCCTAAATTCAAAATTTGCCTGATCGGGGAAGAATACATCAATCATGAACACATGGTGCCAAGGAAGAAAATGTTTACATCAAAAGATATTTCAGCTCATGCATGAGAGCTTTGACAGCAACAGCAAGAACACCACCTTCATTCATTTATAAGGACATTGTATCACTTTTTACAGGCAGTGCACATAAACGGAGAAAAGGTTATCGGTGCTGTTTGGTGCGTAACATAGTTGACACAAACTTCGGTCTGACACAAATTCGTAAAATTCCCACTGTGTCCAATGGGCCATAATTTGAATGTTCCAAACCCTTCTGCATGCCTCGCCGTGCGATGCGATATTGGGTGCAGATACCGTTAAGCGACAACCGACAGCAGCGTGCTCAGGAAGTACGCCTGAAGCCAGCGCCCAGAGACTGAAAACGGAACTACTGTTTGTCGCAACTGCTGTGAACAAAACTGCACGGTCGCTGTCGACACAATCATCTGTGGCAGCGACGACAGCTACGAAAGTACAGGCGTACCAATGCTCACCAAGTCATTAGCTGCAACCGAGGTAGACATTATCATAGATAGCAGCACACAGTTCTAAAGGCACGGGCACTGCTAGCGCACACAAATTTAAAACAGAACTACCGATAGCCGCAACTGCTGCACAAAAAACTGTGGTAGCTATCCATGTGAGCATTGACAGCGACTAATAAGCAGCTGTTCATACCTATGTGCGGCTGATGCGGCAGTAGACTAAACGCACCAAAGCTTTAAGTTAACCCCAAAGAAACATAGCAACATTCTTTCAGCGTGGTTCGCAAATGCTGCTGATTGGTAGTCGAGGCTTCTGAGAACACTTGAGCCAAACATTACATCGCTGCAAGTGGCCTGAAATTTGCAATTGATTCTCAAATACCATTTCAAATTGCTCCCTCTTAACCCGAGAATGATGTCGTAAATCCAAATCTCCGTGTCAAAAACCCAATACCCACAGCCTATCAGCTGATTTGAGCATCGTGAACTGCATGATTACCAAGGCCACTGCAGGATGCCACCACATGCCGGCGAGTAAGCCATAGGTAATGATGCGCACTGACGAAAGAATGCACATTCTAGTCTCTTTGTCATACCACTCCCAGCATAGATTACAGCTAGCTCCCTAGTATCAAAGGTAAGAGAAAGCGTTTGAAGCATGTGAAAAACCTCTGCAATTCGGCTGTAAGTTTTGGACTCTAAAATTTTTAACGGCGCTCGACTTGTGAGGCAATAAGCTCTTTTAATGAAGCCATTCAACAATTAATTAGGAAAGTGTTGTAGGGCCTTTTCAGATGAAGGATATCCACGGCAGCCAGCTTCATTCATTCGCATGTGTCCCAGATAGACGTATGCGAGTTCTCTCTACCGAAATTAACCTTTTGTGCATATATCACTATTTGTAAACATGTTTCACTAGTTTTATAACGATGAAACTGTTTAAACCAGATGTAAAGTGTCAAACCTGCCATCACCATCATCATCACAAACGGGTATGCACCACAAATTTTGGGCAAATCCCACTACTCCGCCTAATAGAATGCTTTGTTGGGTGTGTTGGTTTCTTCTCAAATAGATCTGAATGCAAACGAACAAGACGCAAGAAGAGAAGATGACTACAAGAGTGCTCATATAGTCTTTTCTTTGCGCGACCCAGTGCAAACATTAGCATTTTTTTAGATGAGAAATTTGGTTCATATGAATATTTCTGCTTGCTTTTGAGATCAGTATCACTTATATTTTACTGTAATAAAATATTTCCGAATGAAGATGTGGAAAAAGTGTCTGGTCTCATTTAAGCAATTCCTTTTGATCGAGATTATACAGTACCAGTAAAAAAAAAGTAATGCTCACCCCTGCAGCACAGATGCTGGGCTACTCGGAACAGAATCCCCAACAGAGCCAAGCAAATGTTTACTTGAATCTCCAGTGCCATCTTCAGTGCCAGACTCCATATGCTGCGAGGCATCATCTTTCATGTCTGGCTCAGTGCCACTGGGTGTCTCGGGCGTCTTTGTTGTTGTTGTTGTTCTCCTAATGTAAGTGGCGCATACCTACTGCGGGGGATCGGCCAAGAATCGAGTGGTTTTAAAATTTACTGTTCAGATTTGGAATGATGGAGGTATAACAGAAAGATTACCGATAGCCTAGGAAAGAGTGGTGCTTAATATAATGCATACAAATATTTACATAAGCGAATGTATTCTTAGAATAGAGCCATAATCTGGTTTTATACGTATATAATTATGTGGACATGTTAGGATAATGAAACTGGTTAATTAGTCAACCTATTAGTTTCATCAATATAGTATTATGTTATCGCAATATATATATATATATATATATATATATATATATATATATATATATATGGTGAGACCATGTATGAGACACAAACTGAAGACGACGGTAAGTTAGCTGCAAGAACGCAGCGCATTCTGTGATGAATTGGCAACAATAGACCATTTCTTTTTGACATTACGAAAAACCCTATATATATATATATATATATATATATATATATAATTGGCAACAATAGACCATTTCTTTTTGACATTACGAAAAACCCTATATATATATATATATATATATATATATATATATATATATATATAGGGTTTTTCGTAATGTCAAAAAGAAATGGTCTATTGTTGCCAATTCATCACAGAATGCGCTGCGTTCTTGCAGCTAACTTACCGTCGTCTTCAGTTTGTGTCTCATACATGGTCTCACCACCTGATGATGATGAGCTGATAGTTATAGGGGCCCAAACCCAGACATAATTCTGCATCCTCATCCTAATCAGCTGTAAGCTGAGGTACAGTGGTATTTTAGCCACTGTAGCTGAGGATATTCCTGCAGATTGGCGTCTGGTGGCGTGTTGGTCCCTCTTCATACGTTTTGAATATAATTTCTTTTGCTGATGATGGTCAAACATTGTCTCACTGCTACACAGCTACCACGCATAGCATGGTGTACCATGACGCAAACAAGTTAACCATTTCTTATGCCCATTGAATGAAGTACTCGTGGTGTATATATAGCCCCTACTTTGCAGGTGCATGTCCGGCACAGGGGAGCACTTCCATTTCAGGATGAATTATAGAAAATGTGAACCTATAGCACTAATGATACTACGTGGTTACGTGTATTTGGGGACGTAGCTCAAGGCTTTTATTTAGCCTTACATATAAAAAAATTATATTTCATATATATTTATTATAAAAGTTGGCGTTGGCTTGATATTTTTGCCACGCGTACAGCGGCACTATAGTGAACTAGAAGTACTTTAGTGGTGCGACCGGCCAGGCTCTGGCGCCAGCCTTTCACACGGTTGGCGTGAGGTGGCGCGAGGTGGCGCCACTGCTCCATTTTCTAGGAGCTTCGGCTGCGTTGACCGGCCGTCGCTGGCTCCTTCTGAGTTGCAGCTATGGTCAATTCTAACGCGCGTGTTTGCTTCCTGGCTCATGCAAACGTAAAATTGCTAGGTTAGTTATTGCGTGGCTCAGCGGTTTGTATATACATAGTTTGGCCAAGAATATATATATATATATATATATATATATATATATATATATATATATATATATATATATATATATATATATATATATATATATATATATATATATATATATATATATATATATATATATATTCATATTTACCAATTTACCACACGCGCTAATACCATTCGCTACAAAGCGATTGCTCATCACCATCACAAGCTTACGGCGCGCTTCCACTATAGTTTTGGTGCTGGCTTATTACATAGAAGGTCATGGTAAGGACACAGTGCTCAGCATCGAAAATGAAAACAGGAACATCTTTTTATTTATTGTGATGGTTGGAAGAGTACAAAAAATACAAAATAACAAAATAAATTTCACTAGTTTAACAGCTTTTCAAAACTATTACGAGGATTCGCAAAAAAGAAGACACGTGAGATGGACATGTGCAGAACTTAACATCTACTGAGCTTTAGGTGCTTGGCTGATTGCTCCCTTGCACACATTGCTCCCTTGCAGACAGGGCTTTCTCGAGCTTCTTCCAATACGGATGTGGCCTCAGCAAGAGATTGCACGGGTTTCTCTTGACACAAAACACCTTGATAGAAGACTTGGGCTACAATTTTTCCTTCTGTGGACATAAAGCACACAGCTTTTTCATGAAAGATATCCAGTTTTGTACGCTTGCTTATCACTGTCGTCACAAATATTAGATCGCAGTGGCCAACTGCTTCTATACGACACCAGTAGTTTGCAGGAACTTCAAGTGTGCGAATAGCTTCAATTGAAAGTCGCGCACTAGTGGCAGCATTAAAGTCCATGCCTTCCATTTCACCGCCGTCGCACACTTCGTCAGGTGCATCAGGCCTGCGCCGTTTTCTGCTTGCGCCTTCAGGAGGTTTGGCTGCTTTCCTTCTCTCGGGTCTTTGCTTGGGCGCAGCGACGGAAAGGTACGCTGGACAACCTGGCAAAAGCGTTGGCACGGCATCAGGCACCAATGACGGTTTTCCTCGGGGAGTGCGCACTTCACAGCCATTTATCACGTGCACATATTCGCGCAGAATATATCTTGGCTCGAAGTGATGTTCGCACACCGCTGATGTTTCGGTCAGAGGCTTGTCATCCCTCCGGAGGTTACGCTCCCACTTTCTGCGGAGATCGTCTTCTCTAGGAGCTGCAAACAACGATGCCTTCGGGGCGCCCGGGTAGCCGCTTCGGCAACCCGGAGCAAAACAGTGTGAATCCGTCCTCCGCTTCGACATGTCACGAGCTACATGTTTGTTGGTACGGAATACCTGAACAGGTAAAGACAGCTGCTCCACAACGGTCCGTGCGAGAAAATGCAGAGCAGAGTATACCGGTACACGTGCAGTACAGTAGCTGCAGACAAAGCGATGCGCAGGATACCGGCAGACGTGCTGAACTAACGCGCTGAATCACCAAGTGACCGCGCCTCGCCTAGGAAAAGGCGCAGTAGCGCCACGAGAAACCCTAGCAGCGGTACGTGGTATTTCCGACCGCCAAGAGAGGCGGCGTGGCCTGGCGGTCGTGCCACTAGAGTACTTCTAGTTCACTATAAGCGGCACCAACCAACCAGGGGCCGCGCGCCAACCAACCAGAAGCCGCGATGCCTCGGAACGTTATGCCTAATGGCCGCCGCTTCGAAGGCACAGTCGAGTGCTGGAAGGAAGCACGCCAAACTGAGTCCAAACGTTCCTGAATGACCGCTTCAAAATCTAGAATGACTACGACACGACGAACGACTGCGAGTGCTACCAGCGTGACGTGGTTTCGTGCCGAGTTTGAGTGATGCCGACAAATCCAGCGAATGCCGGCCGGCTATGCTAGCGCCGGTCCCTAGTGCGATCGTCGGCCGAGCCTAAGGAGCATGTCGGTGTTCTTGTGCTTTGATCTGTGGCTTTGAGTGCTAAAAACGAGTGTAAACAGACTTCGGAGGTTCGAAGGTTTGAGCGTGAGCCCTCGCCTACCGCGGAGGCAATTCAGAGCGGTGTCATCTGCATCCAGCGCAGGCCTCTACCGTCTAGTTCGTATGAACCAGCACATGCGAGGAACATCGGCTGAAAAAACTCTACGGTAGTTTCCGTCGCAACATAGACACCATATATGACGTCCGAAACATCGCGTAGTTCATACGGAGGAGTTTTTATCTGCACTGTGTTTGTTTTCAACATCGGTATTCATCATCGCTGAAAGCGAACCTCGCACTAGCCAACATATTTCGGTGATGTGAAAACGTACGTACTTATAGAAGTGTATTCGCGGATTGTACAACGCCGAAACATTCGTTGGCTTCGGCGCTAATCGTTTTCGTGTGTTGCCAAGCTAATAACAAGCATGCGCTGGTTGGTAGCAGTGTGAGGTGACTTCGTGTCGGAGTCCACCAACGCTGAAACAATCAGCTGTCAGTGGTCTCATTTCCATTCACGTACAAGACAGAAACTAGAGCGTGCGTTGCTGTGGTGATCGAAAAAGAAAGGTACATGATTAAGTGCTGCTGGTATTGCCTGCTATTTCACTTCTCGCTTCTTCTGCTTCTCTGCCACGCTCAGTAGCACGTACATTGTTTGGAGGCATTCTAACACACACATTCTTAATTTATTGTTCATTATGATGCTCATAGCTATAGGCATACAATGGCGCTTCTCCGTCGTTTTACAGTTTACTATAATATAACGTGCGTTTTCTTTACAGCTGGACAGATAACTGAAAACCTTGTGAGAAGCACCTGATTTGAAATCAGCTGCACGGTGACAGGATAGTTGGAAGAGAAGATCACCACATTTATGCAAAGAATGAATGAAGGTGCACTAGTATGGTACGGTACTCTGTATAGAATAAATGCAAAAAGTACCTAATGTGACTTATGAGACCTTTCAAAACTGTGCATGTATTTATCTGTTCCTCCAGACCGTAATGAGCTGAAGATATTATTCGATTGTTTTGAACATTGAACATTTGTATGTGTTTGCAAGGAGTGTTTCATTTCTTTTCGGTTTTTTAGTATATGCATTAACTTGGATTATATATATGCATGCACTTAAGCATATTCAGTTCAGCTCTGTTGGAAAACTTGCCAAAACTTCTGTACGGTGCTCTGGAGCAATCCTGTGATCGGTATCTGTCCCATCAAAAATTTTGGGCATGCTTTATTGCTATATAGGGTATTTTGGCAATTGACATGTGAAAGCCACAGTGCTCTGCTGTAATCTCAAACTAATGTCTTTCTCATCAAGAAGTGTCAGATGCATTTTGCAGATGTTAAAGGATATTTAAACTACCAGCAAAGTGCTGAAGCCTTAAACGCAGCACTGATCTGCAATCACCATCCAGCTTAGAAGTCATTTGTAGTGCTCTCTAACACGTTCAAATAAAGTTGTCGAACACTGGATTTGGCTACTCGGTTTGGTTCGTCATACCAGTGTGCCTGACTTTTTGGAGGCACTTGTATTGTAATAATGTTCTATTTCGCTCATTTCTTACCGGGGTGCACTAAAAAGTAGTGATATTTGTTTCCGTTGGCACATTTACGGTGATATTACTGTTTAAATCCTTTCATTTTCTATATATGTACGCCACTCCTGCAGTGGGCTCACATTGGGCTGCCGCATTTGAAAATAAATAAATATACCATCCGAAAGTGTTCCACGCTGTGCTTGGTTCCAATCTGATCACTAATATCTGTTGCATCATGATGTGTCGGGTGTGTTTTATTGCATTGGAGAACATTTTGGCTGCCTTCCATGAAGGGCTCAGTTCCAGTATTATGACCGATATTTGTGACTTCATGAAGAGTTATGCACGATTTATTGTTTTAGAAAATACTTTAACTACAGACAACGTCCAGAAGTTTTCCATACAGCGTTCAAATGCAGTCCTATGACCAAGATCCGTCTTATGATAAAAGTTTCAAGTACAGTTAGTTGCATTAGAGCATATTTCGACTACCGAAAATGCCCCGAGGCATTCTACGTTGTGCTTGGTTCCATTCTTATGACCAGTATCTAGTGTATAGTTAAGAGCCAGATGCGATTTCTTGCATTAGAGGATTTTTTCAATACGCTTATCATTAAAAAGCCCTCCGCACAGGGCACAATTACAGCCTCATGACCTAAATTCGTCACATCATGAAGAGAAGGGTGTGGGTCGTTGCATTGGAGAACACTTCGGCTCCAGACAACGTTCAAAAGCCTTCTATTCAGGGTTCAGTTCCAATATTATAACCGATATCTATGACTTTATGAACAGTTGGGTGTCGTTTGTCAATTTAGAGAATACTTTGACTAAAGACAACGACCAGAAGTCTTGCACTAACGTTTCAGTTCTAATATTATGACCGATATCTGTGACTTCATGAACAATAGGGTGTCTGTAGTTTTAGAATATACTTTGACTAAAGACAACGTCCAGAAGTCTTGCATTAAGTTTTAAGTTTTAATAATATGACCGGTATCTGTGACTTCATGAACAGTTGGGTGTCGTTTGTCGTTTAGAGAATACTTTGACTGAAGACAACGTCCAGAAGTCTTGCATTAAGGTTTGAATTGTAATATTATGACCGATATCTGTGACTTCATGAACAGTTGGGTGTCGTCTGTCGTTTTAGAGAATACTGTGACTAAAGACAACGCCCAGAAGTCTTGCATTAAGGTTTCAGTTCTAATATTATGACCGATATCTGTCACATCATGAAGTGTCAGGCACAGTTAGTTGCATTAGAGCATGTTTCGACTATGGAAAATGCCCGAAGGCATTCTGCGCAGTATTTGGTTCCTATCTTATGACCAATATCTGTTGTATCAATAAGAACCAGGTGTGCTTTGTTGCATTAAAGGATATTTCGAACACTCATGAGCCGAAAGCCTGCTACTCGGGCCTCAATTGTGGTCTTATGACTGACTTAAATCTGTCAGATCATGAAGTTTCAGGCGTGATTATTAAGTTGAGTGCTATAAAATATGATGTTTACATATACTGAAGGTACCAGCATATTCAAGATATTGTTAATAAATTTTGTAGTGCAGGTATAGAAACCCGGTGGTTTGTAAACCTGATCAGGAGGGCAGCCGCCGCCTCATTCCCTAAAGACAGGAGGGGGGTAGCTCGATGTCAACTCCATATTTTAACATAATAGTGAGGGGGCGCTAAGTCAGCCCCTACATGAAGGGGGCACTGCGACAAACTTTTGCCCCCCCCCCCCCTCCTCGTTAAGGAGAACTCTGCACATGCCTAAGATAGACGTACAGTATGCTAGACGCGAATGTTCATTCGCAGGTGCGGCACACGCACCGATATTGATTTCTGGTTAATACCACTATAGTTACTTTGGGCACTGGAATGTCAATTACTTCTAAAATAGTCTAAACTGTGGTGGGTGAAGCACTATCAATTTTTTAACGTGTTCTCATATCCTCTAAAACATATAAACCCGCTGCAGCTGGGAATGTGCCGTTCTGTGCTGAACTTGGACAATTCTAAGCCAAAAGGTTAAGAAACATTGTGCATCGGCCTTGGACGCGTGGGCGTCAACGCGGTTGACGCGTGCCAATGGTTGCGCGCCCTTATCCTCCACAGGCGCGACTAAACGTGTTTGACTAGGCGCGTGCATACGCGTGCCAGTGGTTGGCACTTTAGAGACGCGTCGCAGTGGATTAATTGTGACCATCTTCGGGACTAATTATGACCCTTTGGTTATTTCGATCCGCCAGCTCTGTTAATTTGCTATAATTTACTACGTTTGTTGTATTTATCTATTACAACGCGTGTAGCACTTACTTATGGTTCGTTAATTTGTACTTCTCAGTTTTTACAATAGCCGAATGACGTTTACATATCTCGGTTGTGTGATTTAAAACAAACTGCATTTTCTTGATCAATGGATACTTTCTATGTCATTTTTTCGTTTAATGATGATACGTCGAGACGATTCCGCTCATAAATCATCAAAATTGGAATCACAGACTATTTTGGATAAGATAGTCAACAGACTGGTAGCAAAATGGTAGTAATGGGGCAAGAAAGGTAGTAACGGCTGCAGTTACTACCTCTTTGATTCCAGTTAATAGCTGTTTACTAATATAGGTAGTAAACAGGTCGCAAAAAGTTAGTAACGGTTGCAGCTAGTAACTGTTGACTAAGATAGGTAGTAAAGAGGTACAAAAGGGTAGTAATGGTCCCAGAAAGGTAGTAACCGCTGCAGTTACTACCTATTTGCTTGCAGTTGCTACCTTTTTACTAACTTTTTAAAGAGTGTATGGTGTTAAGGCGTCCGTATAGATATTCATATGAATACCCATACGTATATCCATATCATTCCTTTGCATTATAAATATCTATGCGAACCTTTTTTGTGCTTTTTTTCTTGTGGTTCTTTTCCTCTTTGTGTGATGCGTTCTACCTATAAAATTGTTGTAATTACAGCAGTGTATGCCATATTCTGGTGCACTGATCTAGTCAAGCCTTTTCAGACTTTTTGTCCATTCACCAAACATTTCTGAGATGTTAAATAAAATTGAATTGAAAAAAAAATATGGGGTTGAGAAGTCGATACGGATGTTCGTAAGGATATTCATATGAATATCCATATTGGCATGGATATTCATAGCGTGTCACGCCGACGGACAGGGGACAAGGCTTAACCCAAAGCAGTTTCGTCCCTATAACGTATAGGAAGCTTACTGCTGACTCCGGGACCAGTTTATAGAGGGCGCCATCCCCTCGATGAATGAGTGAGCGCTCCTCCTATTACGCTTCACCAGCGCTGCATCGCAACACTAGATGGCGGAAACTCTACCTGATGGAACCATGTGCAGACAACGCGTATCTCAACCACCGTGACAAGCAGGAAGCTTATGAAGCGCTAAAAGAAATTATCTCCTTATCTGCGTTACTGCTAAATTTGTTGAAAGACGATAGTCTTGCATTTGGAGAAAGTGAACAAAACGTTCATCTGATGTTCTGCGTGAGAAAATAGGGGAATGGCATTCCGGACGCTCTGCGCCAGAGTGTCTCAATCCGTGCAGCGAAGGCGAACGAGCGCACCGAGGCACGCTAGAGACCAGCGCCATCCGGCAGTTATCTTCGAAAACGAAGGAATGCGTGGGTGCCTGTCTCAGAGGCGATAAGGTGCAGAAGGCAAAGCGACGGGCAGGCGCCACCACCGTGTCGTCGGAGCAAAGCGCCGGAAACACCTGCTTTTCCGAGCATCGCGCCGCACCGCCAGCGCAGCGCGATAAACGCTGTGGTCCCCAGAACCACCTATGTATGCCCTCTCCAGCATAAAGACACACATACAGAATACATACTTGTTATGGTGCCCCAGACATGCGCAACAATTGCTTCCCAATTGACAATCACACAAGTATGAACGCTGAATCTTGAGCCATATTGGTGGGCGCTGCATATGGCTCAAGATTCAGCGTTCATACTTGTGCGATTACATAGAAGTATGTACATAAAAGTATGTGTTGGCAAAGAGTGAGACTCGCTCGTTGGATTCCGTGCCGACCGGTTGTGCCCTCGCGATCTCCGACGACAGCGCAGCTCTGGCCGACTACGTTGGTCCTACGCCACTTCCTGCCGCCGGTCCCCTACGACGACGTCAGCGCTGCTCCGGCCGACTGGATTAGCCCTACGCCATCTCCTGTCGCCGACAAGAGCTCTCGCAAGTGGTGCCCCGTCCACGGACTTGCGTGACCATGTTTCATCTTTCCTATCTCTCTTATGTCGTCGCTCGCTGACCTTGCGCATCTCTCTCTCTCTCTCTCTCTATACCTTTAATCCTGTACTTTTAATCCCTCCTTACCCCATCCCTTCTGAGCTACTGTTGAGAGCTCGCACGCTGATGCAGACAGTTACGAGGCTCACTTTTCTCTTATTTTCCCTCTTATAACCACAACCTGGCAAAGAGCTAGTGAATCATAAATGCGTGGAACATTTATGGTTAAAAGGGAACGTAGCTGGGAAGATGACACTCCTTGGTTTGGTGTACTTATGAATGGAAGCAAAGGCCAGAGAGCAAAACCAGGTGGAGTGTATCTCAAAGGACATTGAAGAATTAGGAGGAGAGCGCGAGATATTTATACTGGGAGATATTACCTCGCGCATAGAAGATATAGATGGGTATACGAAAGCAACAGGCAAAATGATGATGAATATTTGTGAAAGGCATAATTTGATCATTTGCAACAGTACTGAGAAGTGTGAAGGGCAAATAACATGGTAGGTAGGATGGCTGCAGTCGACGATAGATTATGCACTGACGTCACATAGGATGTATGATAGGCTCAGGGGAATGCACATAGATGAATCTGGCTCCAGGAGTCTGCAAAGTGATCACAAACGCATCGAGCTAAGTTTTGGGAGAGCAGTACATGAAAGTAGAAAGGAGACAAGATCAGCAGCTACAGGAAATTTTTAATTAAGAAAGGCAAATATGCTTAGTATGTATTTTCTTTTCTCCACTCCTGCATGGGCCGTGAAAAGCCTGCAGTATGTTCAAATAAAAATAAAAAATAGAAATAGCTACTACACAAATTGAGAAAGTAACCACTGAGGATAATAAATTGTGCGGACATACGCGAATCTAATCAGACTGTTTGAGCTCTTAGAGCTCGCTAATGCACGTGACAAGTCACCCCGTAAAAGAGGACACAAACCCGAGAATTGGTGGAATGAGGAAGTTAAGAGAACCATAGCAAAACGTCAGGAAGCCTTTAGGGAACACAGACATGCCAAGCAGCGGGGTGAACCGACAGATGATCTTGAAAGAAAATTGGACATATTTCTAAGCTGTAGAAGGGATACATCCCTTCTAATCAATGAAAAGTTTAGAAGAAAGGGGGCTCAGTGGCTGGCAGAGGCACATAAAAAGGATAGAAAGGCAGCTGCAAAATTCTGGAACAATCTAAACTCCCTAAGAAATGAGACAAGCCTAGAGCAGAGTTTTATAACTACAGCACAAGGTGCTAGGGTAGAAGGGGACGAAGCTATTGAATATATAAAAACGAGGGTGACTGAAAAATTTCAACAAAGAAGTACCTTATCCAACACAATAGACAAGGATGGATCAAGTGTCGCAATGGCTCCATTTTCACAACGAGAGTGGGAAAGGGCTGAGAAGAGGGTTCCTATATTAGTACATTAAGAATCCCAGATGGTATTCCAAGTATTCTGATAAAGACATTGGGTCCGAAGTCTAAGCAGACTTTGAGAGAGGCAGTGAGCAAAACAATAATCGATGGTGAAGTCCCCGATGGATGGAAACTTAGCAGGATGAGCATGATCTATTAAGGGGGACAAAGCTGACATAAACAACTATACCGTCCTATAACAGTGACATCAGTGGTTTACAGGCTGGCGATGCACATTATGAAGGAAAGACTGTAGGCATGGATAGAGGATGAGGAGTGCTGGGGGAACTGCGGAATGGGTTTTGGAAATACAGGAGATTGGAAGACAATATGTTCTCACTGACGCATTGCATCGAAATAGCATAAAAGGAACACAGGCCCCTGTGGCTAGCATTTTTGGATATCAAAGGAGGATACGATAGCGTGGTTCAAGAAGAGTTGTCCTGACTACTGAACACACTAGGTGTGGAAGATGGAGTCACTGATATTTTAAAAGATATCTATAAAAGTAACAATGTAGTTATAAAGTGTGAAAAATAGGTATCCAAGCCCACAGATGAAAAACGGGGGCTTACGGGCAGGGGTGTTCTCTGTCACCCTTTATTCATGATGTACCTACAAGGATTAGAGGCCAAATTAGAGGGAAGTGGACTTGGCTTCAACCTCTTTTTCGTCAAACAAAGAAAACTCATTGAACAGGCACTACCAGCATTAATGTACGCAGATTAAATAGTGCTAATGGCCGGCAACAAGAAATATTTGCAGAGATTGATGGACATCTGTGGTAATGAGGGAGATAGGTTAGATTTCAAATTCAGTAAGGAAAAATCAGCAGTCATGATTTTTAATGATAACGAAGGGTGTGAGCTTAGAATACAGGAGGTCACGCTAGAGATAAAAGATAAATACAAATATCTGGGCGTATGGATAAGCGATGGGACCGAGTACCTAAGGGAACACGAAATAGCATACGTGACGACTAAAGGTAACAGGAATGCAACGGTGATGAGAAACAGGGCACTGTGGAATTACAATAGGTACGAAGTTTGAGAGGAATATGGAAAGGGGTCATGGTTCCTGGTCTGACGTTCGGCAATGCGGTCTTGTGTATGAAATCAGAAGTTCAAGCAAGATTAGAAGTTAAGCAACGTGGAATAGGTAGACTTTCCTTACGAGCTCACGGGAATACACCAAATCAGGGAGTACAAGGTGGCATGGGATGGACATCGTTTAAGGACAGGGAAGCTATCCGCAAGATAAAATTTGAGAAGTTATTGAGAGAAACGGGGGAGGAGCGTTGGACTAGGAAGGTATTCGCTACTGGTACATGAAAAATGTCGATACAAAATGGAGGAAGCGAACCAGAAAATTGACTGGTAAATACTTAGAAAACAGCTGGGGCCAAACCAAAAAGAATTATCGATTAAGAAGAAGGTGAAGGAAGCTAAGACCGATATGTGGAAAATTGGCATGATTAAGAAGTCCGCACTAGAGATCTATCAAACTTTTAAGCAGGAAATTGCCAAGGAAAGGATCTATGATAATACTCGGGGTAGTTCTCTACTGTCTGAGGCCAGGACGGGAGTATTGCGAACCAAGACATATCGGGCCAAATACGAAGGGGTAGACACGGTATGCAGTACGTGTGGAGAGGAAGAAGAAACTGCCGAACACTTGATAATGTTCTGTAAAGGGCTTCACCCTATAGTTCAGGATGATGGCGCAGAGTTTTTCAAAGCACTAGAGTTTAAGGACAGGGAGGGCAAAATGGACTTCAAGCGGGTAGAATTAACTAAAAAGAGGTTATCTGATTGGTGGCTAAAGTCAAGGCACGAGTGAAAATGAAACCCTTCCACTGCAAAGTACCAGTCCTCAACTTCACTATTTAAAGGAACAAAAAGAAGAATCTAGTTTTTGGTTCACTAAGCATTACGGCTCGGTGACGTTAGCCGCCGCCCGGTTTAAAGGGTACAGCCTTATCCATCCATATATTCAGTGACCATGGGAATGATGGGGTAGTACACACACTTGTCTAGTCTTCGTACTTGCGGGCGCGAATCGCACTTGTGGCTTCGTTTATTGCTATGTTTCTGTTTTGTATTGAAAGGAATATTCAACCCTTTTGAACTTCGTGACCCGATTTGGAAATGTAAGTCCAAAAAATGAATCGCAACTGCTGAACATTTGCTTATTTTTGTTTCGTGAAAAAACAGCTCCAAGCCACACGAAAGCACACGGAGCAAAAAGCAGGCCATAATTACGAAGATTAGACAAATGTGTGCTACTACCCATTCATGCTCGCTGAAGCGCCGTGCGTTGCAGCTCCCATAGACATTAGCGCCAAAGTTCCCTCTAGTGTATATTAGGAAACACTATGGTTTGCGCCTCATAAAATATCCACATGTGCGGGTCGCCATCGATCAGTGTTAGCGAAACAGTGTAAATTAAGCGAACAGAAAAGGCCTGCACCTTGTAGGCACACAATCTTTGTTTCGGGGGTCCCGCTGTTGTGCCCCGCTGACTCATGCTGCACAATTTCTGAACTTTCGCGTGTACAGCCGTGAACCGGTTCAGGTGAATCGAACCTATATTGAGGCTTGCCCGTTTCAAGTGGGTTTTGACGTCACCAAACGTCACCTCCTGTTGTTCACGACCGCGGCCACTAGACCGCAGAGTTTGTGAAAACTCGCGTAAATTCATTATTTTCCTATAGTTTCTGCCTGGAATGCAGGTTCTCTGTATCGATTTCAGGACCCAATTTTTCGATTTGGTTTGAAAATCCTCGCGGCATAGGTCGGAAAAAACTTGTGAAGTGAACCTCAACTCATGAAATATGTTTTAAGCTTTGGTCTCACTCGGACTCAGACTCACAAACATTTTCGACTTTAAACTTTTCTTTTGCTGGACTCACCCGCACTCTAACTCACCAAACCATCAATCTCCCGGACTCACGTACGCTCAGACTGACGGCTCGGTCTGAGTGAGTGACTCATGAGTTCGTCAGCCTAGAATTAGCCTTTTTCGACGGTGGCTGTCAATTCTCTTTAACACCAATTTCTCTCGCATTCGGTGCTCTTCTTGTGCCGTTGACATAGCATCTCCGAAAACAAGTTCTGAGGGCTTGCAAACTAGTAAGGTCCTTTTTCCTAAAATAGGTGTCAGCATAAGATATAATACTCAAGAAATGCCATGGAAGAATTGGCGGGGGGAGGTCAATGCACCCTCTTACGTAATTCACACCTCTAATCCGTAAATATTGAAATGGTCTATGAACGAACCTGCCTTGGAATACCTGTGAGTATAAACGTGAATCTAGGTATCGTCGATAGTAATGCTAGAGATGACTAGATAATACTTTAGGTCGGGCAACAAAAAGTGAAACTCACTCAGACCAACTTAAGACATATCTTGTGCTTTGGACTCGCTCGAACCTCCAGACTCGCCAAAATTTTCTTGCAGTCGAACTCACTCGCCACTCGCGAAAATTTTCTTCAGCCGCACTTACTCAGACTCGCGAAAATATTGCTCACCGGACTCAACGAGACTCATCGCTTACGGTTCGGTCCGAGTCCGAGTGAGTTCGCCGAGCTATGCTTGGTGGCAAAAAATTTTGTTCGGCGTCCCTTTAGAGCTGGACGCGATAGAGATTTCCGTCGTGAGGTACTGCATGAGGGGATCTCTTCCCCATGACCGCAAAACACACGCGAAGGCTAGGCGATGGGTGAGAGCCGGAAAGTGCTAGAGGAGAGGATGGCCAACGGCTGGATGGGACACAGCTGGCTGGCATTGATGAAATATAGTGGAGGCGTTCACCTGGGGTTCTTCCACGTGAATTTACACCTACTTACACGGTGGATAGATAGATGATCATATCTCAGAAAAAAAAAGGAAAATACAATAAAACTTCAAAGGCATATAAGGCAGCCTCATGCCTTTTTGAACCTCATGGATTTGAAATTGAATGGAAGTATTAAACGGATTGCAGCTATTGCTGATACAAACGAGAATGGTCTTGCAGCCTACTGGCTGAGCCGGCGTGTACAAATTGTCCACCGCTTATTGACATGTCACGTATAGGGGAACGCGGCTAGTGCACGCGTACTCATCGTTTCGCTTGCTCCGAGAACTTGTGCTGCGGCCCGCGGATTGTCGCATTCTTAGAAGTAAGTAAATAACTGATATGCCTTTTAGAGAGAACTCGCTCCAATTTTGGGAATACGATAAGCAGCTGCTGGCTTTATTTATGTAAACGGTATTTTTTTTTACAAACGGCGATGTGTCACCCTCCACCATCATGGCCGCCATCAGGCTACGTCTCCAGCAAATCGCTTTTTTTCACGTAATGATCGCTGTCTGTAATTTATTTTTATTATTATTTAAGGTTCTTGAAGGAAGACCTGATGTAACAACTAGTGTTTGAAATCAAGGAGATTACGTTGAATGGGGCATAAACACCGCCCCCATGCACATCTTCGTCATTTCATGATATACGTGACCCGGTCGTTATCAGCGCGGCGCCAACACTGCACGGTACGGCCACTGGGTACGGCTACATAGGAAACAATCAATGGCGCAACATGTTCAACTACTGGTATTGCTAAAGTAGGGTTGACGGGGGGGGGGGTCCTTCAGTCGTGACCACCGTGTTTTAAATTGCGTATAGAGTGCCACTACACATGCGATTGTAAAGGCTGTTCGCGGAATACCATACTTTCGTACGCAATAACGTTAAGTCACGAATGAAACAAAAAGCAAGGAATTAAATATACAGTGGCGCTTGCCGAAACTCTGAGTTGCTACCACGGACGGCGCATTGTTTGATTATGCGAGTGTTAATCAGACGCGTGTGCCGGCTCCTGATTCGGCGTCTGTTGCCCCCGAGGCTGTCCGTGCGGCCTCCTCCTTATTTTTGTGGTCGGTCAGTGGCTGCATGGAGTGCGTCGACTGTTGCTGCTGGGTTTCCGCTTCGGGCGGCTGCACGGGAACGACCAGGAGCCAGGTCCCCAGTGGCGCCTGGTAAGACCCCGGCAGCGCCACCACTGTGCCGTCGGCGTTGACGGCGGTCGACTGTTGCGTGGGAGACACTAGGCCCGTGTGTGGTGATGCAGTGCCCAATGCGAGAACACGGTGCTGAGCCGCTTCGGACTCGGCGCGCACTTGATAAATGTCCATTTGGCTGACGATAAGTGTCTGCGCATGTTATGAGTACAAAACGATTACAAGAGCAGAACATTCGAGATTATGTCGATGTATGCAGTCAACAAATCCCCATACATCATTTTCGCAAAAAGTTCGGTGTATCGTAAAGCTCAGTATAACTCTCTCAACGCGGCGCCAAGCTCCCGATGCCCCAATCACGCTGCTCGAACCATGTAGCTTCTTTTTTTTTTTGGGGGGGGGGGCAACTTTACGAGGCGTTTCGCGCTGCCCAATGTTCGATATATGAAGTGCCCCGGCTATTTTAAATGTGGAGCATTTCTTAGTCTCATGATGTCCCGCTCCGGCGTTGTCCGCACCCCCACTGCGCATGTCTGGCTCGTCTCGTCTCCCTCGAACGCGGGCGGAGTGTGTATAAGCGGCGGAGTGTGTGTTCGGAATTCAGTCGAGGGTGTTTTTACTTGACTGTCGCTTGACTTGACATTTTGCTTGACTCGAATAGACGCAACATTTACGCGATACCCCCACTACTCTGCGACGCACTTACCCGAGTTTCCTTAGAAAGATGTGGGCGCCATTTTATTGCGATAGCAATTATATGAACACTCTCGGCTGGACTTCGCTGTTGACGTCGCCGTCATGCACCGTATATGTATACGTATCTATGTATATGAAAACGCAAAAAAGAAAAAAATCCAAAAAAGACACCCCGGTAAGCGGAATCGAACGTGGGACCTCCGCGTCGTGAATGCGAGGCGTTAACCACTGAGCCACCGAAAAACTTTTTTTAAGCATTATTGCCTGTTTATAGGCGCGTACATCAAACCACAAGCACAACAAAAAGAAGCAGTAGCAGTCCGACACAAACTAAAATTCCATAAGTGCTGCCAAGGGCTCTACCCTCGACAACCACTATGGTAAATCTCCTGAGTTTTCTGCAGTTCAACATACTTGGCCATACATTCACGGAAATACATTCGTGCAGGCCGTGCATCCTGATCGCGATAGAAATCCGTCATACGGGCCCACCATAAACAATGAAGTCCACATAAAATAATCAAATCAAAGGCATTCCCTCTTCGTCCACTAT